>OX401416.1:35383011-35955507 GCA_947846245.1 Cerastoderma edule | reverse complement strand
ACCTTTCTTTATGAATTTGATAGTTACCGTCTTTTTAAATCTTTAACCCTTTACCAAATGCCAAATCATTGACTGATGCAAATTGAAAGAGTTTGCAGACAACAGAAAAATAATCTTCTGATAGGACAGAAAACATTGTAGAAATTGCTTGTTATTCACTGTTCACCGTATTTCATTCACCGTATTTGTTTTTCATCGATTGTGAAGGAAGCTAATTAGAGCTTGTTCAAAGCCACTCTCTGTTAAGAGCACAATTCTCACAATGTTTTCCAGAGTTGTCTGCAACAAACTGCTCAAATGTCTTTATTGTTTTGTAATGGGTTAACAACAGTTTGTGATGTTTAAAAAAGGGTATTCCAGTCATATCACTGTAGTCAGTGAACAGACGCATGGTTCAGGTATTTGACCCAAAGTTCTTCAATATTCTATCAGACTGTCTTCCTTGTGTTTCCTCTTCACACTGGGTTATGTTCCAAAGAATACAAAATCTCTACACAATGTTGTCTCATTTTGCTTGCATCATATATGTACATACTTCAAGATAAAGTATTGATATCCATGTATCGAATCAAAGGCCAATCTAACTTAATGAACTTCATTTTTGTTTTCATATCCATTTGCCACCAAGGCAGTTTGTAACGGTCACACGATTCACCGAAATACCATAATACCACCGAAATACCCGTTAAAATCATAGTAACACCGAAACACCCTTTGGTAATACAGGAATACCCTTTATTTTGACTTTCTCTGATAACGTAAATCATTGAAGCTTTTGATGTACAAGCAATTTCTTTTCCTCGTTGATTCAACTCGACTTTGATTATGTTAGCCGAATCTTTTGGTTAGAATTGGAAAGATTAGAGTAGAATTTCAAATGATAAACCGAAAACAGCCGCTCAATTGCTTTTGCTTATGTCCAGACTGGTGTTTGTCATAATCGTTAGGAAGACTGATGTCACTAAATCTAATTAATTTTTCTTTAAATCTAGAATTTTATTTTTTTCACAGCTGATGTTAAAAAAGTAGTCTTGCTAATTTTAAATTAATTAGCACTAGGCTCACCTTACATCCGGAACGCACATAAACATAAGTATTAAGGTAATACGTTAGCAAAGGCAAGTTGTATATACTTTAATATTTCGTACTCGATAATAGCATTTAATACGACAAAAATGATCTTTGAAAAAGAAATCACTCAGCTTGATATACCTCTTACATCCTTTTATGTACACTATAAGGGTAAAAGTTATTATGACAAAATTTGAGAACTCTCGCTAGCCTATATCTCAGGGGTATTCCGGTGTTTCGGTGGTATTACAGTATTTCGGTGATTCGAGTAACCCGTTTGTAAGACTGTTACATTTTCCGATACCATTTTCAACAATAATTCAGTCATATCACAGTGAAAAGCACACATATCAATGCTCCAGAAAATTGTTACAGAAATGGTCAAGCTCTGAGTCCATAACCAGTCTTCCAAGAACTATTTGGTCAATCCTCATATCTGGGATTTCATTATTTTGAACAAGTCAAGTAGTTTAAAATGAAAGGAACTGTTAAAGGTGATATTAATCTGTTCAGGACCATATAAGTTATCACCAGCCTTTGTTGTCTGTAGCATCGATTGTTCCATTTACTGAACAAGATCAACCATGTGAGGGACAAAATTCAAAAGTAAGGGACATATTCCCCATCATGTGAGGGACATATTCCCCATCATGTGAGGGACATATTCCTCATCATGTGAGGGACATATTCCTCATCATGTGAGGGACATATTCCCCATTATGTGAGGGACATATTCCCCATCATGTGAGCAGGGTTCCCACAATTTTCTACAAGTAAAATTCCAGAATGCTTCCAGGTTAATTTTAGAAAATTCCAGACTGTTTTACAAATGAAATATTCAGACTCCAGAATGTAATATAGCCTCGAGTTTAACATCATTCATAAACTAACATAATTCAAGATTCATCATTCACATTAAATAAATGTTTGCTAAAATGGCAGGCACTTTAAAATCAAAGCAATAAATCAGCTTAGTTCTAACCTTTCTTTGGTTTCTGATACAAAGTCCAACTTAATACATCTATACATTACAAGTTAACAAAATGGGTCCCCCATTCAACCTTTGAAAAATTGTGACTCCTATATTCTGATCCATTGTTTTCCGTCCTCTTAAGGCTTAAGCCATTTTGGTGAAAAAATGCAATATTCCAGGTTGTGGAGTCTCACAATAACTTCTTCTGGGAAAAGGTAAGTTGTTGTTTCTATGTCCAAAACGGTGAGTTTTCTTAAATTTATCACTGATTTTAACAAGTCATTTTTAAAGTCATGATCACACAACTTTTGTGATGGTCGGCTGTTTGTTACCCATAGCTTTAACAAATTAGCAGAGATTAGTCAAAATAATTCAACGTGAAGATTGCTTTTAATTTTCTGATGGGGCAATCTAACGTCGAAATTTCGAACGAACCAAACAATGTCGGACTCTCTGAATTCTGATTTAAACACAACCACTCCCTTACCTTTATTTACCGATCTGAAAGGGGGAAACTTTGAAATTTACAATTTACGTGTCCGACTTTTCAAATTATGACTATCGGATTTAAAGCACAAACTGGCCATTCAAAGTTTAAAGTAAATTGATAAGACAAGGTATGTAAATAAACTTATATACCTGCAAATTATGGCATAAAATGCCGTTAAACAATTAAAAAACACTCAGTGCGGATGCACATAAAAATTTTATTGGGAGCAAAACATCGTCACAACTGTGAACAAAATAATCTGTTAATTCACATTGAACCAGTTTGTATAAATTCTACGTTTTGCGTATCCAAAATAAACATAATTGAAATGTTCGTATGCATTGGGTATAAGCGCAACTCTACCTTTTGGAAAATCAGAATCCGTAAGTGAAAGGTGACATCGCAAACTTCGAAACCCGCCATTTCTATAACTGGTTCTTGCCGGATGTTGTCTCTGAATCTCATTACAGTGATCTCCCTTTATGGAAGCACCGAGAACCAGCAGGGCAAGGGGAGATCACTATGAGGTGTTTAACTGGCTTTCCCATTTTCCTTAAATAATCACTTTATGCTCTTGAAAGCAGGGAACCAGTTTCGCCCAAACCAATATGTTCGCCCCAATTTGTGTTCGCTATAAACTTGTTTCGCACCAGGTTTTGTTCGCTCTTAAAATGGTTCGTCCCAATTTATGTTTGTGCTCAAATGGTTTCGACCAATTTCATGTTTGCCCTTATTCCTGTTTGCTCTCAAGTAGTTTCGACATTATTTCATCGAGGGTATCAACTTTAAGGTGGGGTTAAAGTGAATGTGTGCCTTACTAGCATTCTATGATCTTTTTTTAGCCTCCTTCTTCGAATTAGTGTAACATATAGGCGGTCTTCAGACCTTTTGCCCGTATAAACTACAGTACATCATTTACGGAAATGGTACATATAATACTGCTTTAAGTTTAACACATCTATTCAACATCTATTGTGAAACATATTCCTACCATTAGATCTATCACTCTCTTCTTGGATATAAACCAGTTCTCACATGAATTTGGATAAATGAAAGATTGCAAGTTTGATACCCCATACTCACAGGATTTGAACCACAACCCTTGTGTCCTGAGGCAGATGATCTACCCCTGAACCACTGTCATCAACCTTACAATGCTGCTCATAGTTATTCATTGAGCCCTTTGGTTTTGTTGTATCTTAAATGTGCATCCACAGCCCAATGATTCAATTTCACATTTCAATTAAGAGTATAGAGAACAGATAAACTAAGCCAAATATTGGGTTCTATGTATACAGCGATCATTCACATAATTACATCTGCAGATGCTATGGAATCTGGGACACCTAAAACCTTGTGATTCAAAGAAAATGATGACAGAACAAGTGAATATTGTAGGGAAGGGTATGCCACTGTCCAATGAGGTAATCTAATTCAACCCTATTATTCCAGGGATATGGTGTAAGGCAGCTTGTTTTTATGACGCTTATTTTTACAGCTGATTGCCTAATCAAATTGACCATGTCATAACCTGTTTCGCTTGTATTATATAAGGCGGGCTTTGTAGCCTTCCTAATCAACAATTGACATTCTTGAAGAAGAATTTTATATTTACACTGCACATCACCCTTTAGTGATCCAGACAGGAATATTATAGCATAATCAAGTAGAAACACACATTTGTTTATTTATTTCACATCGATTATAAAACAAGTTCTTACAACTTAGATTAATCACTCTCGATTCTGCTCCTGGATCATAACCAGTCCTTGCGCTGAATGTGGATTAATGAAAGGTTGCAAGATGGAATCCGCTCCTCACAGGATTCGAACCAACAACCTTTGTGTCCGGAGGCCAATGCTCTACCCCTGGACCACTGTCATCCACACAGCTTTAAAGTTTGACCATGTCACATATTTCTCCTTTTGGACACTTCAGTTGTGGACATACATGGAGAAATCATTAAAAAATCATTTGTTTTCACAGTTAACTTTCAATGAAATACAACAAAATAATTTGTCTTTTGGTCAGTACAATCACTGAAATCAAATTCTATCTGCTTGATACATAAATAATGATGGTTTTTATGTTGGTCCATTTTAAGGAGAAAAAAGCCCAATCATCTGAGTATCTGAGGTACATGTATTTTATTCCATAAACTCCCTACTCCCTATTAACTAAATTTGATGCTTCTTTTGCAGAACACTGAAAATACTGAAACAAAATGCTTTTTTGTCATAACATCTCAGAGTTCATTTGGTTTTAAAAATATCCAATTCTGTTTTCCTGTGAAAAATGCATTTGTTTGTAGAAAGAATCTTGAGTATCTAACAGTGTAGCTCTAGTGGGTCATTTACACTGGACGCCAATGTTACTAAGGTAAGTAAAAACATGTGACCAGACCAGGATTCAATCCTGCAATCTCTGCAATCCAAATGCTATACCCACAGAGCTATCCAGCCTGCTTACACATTTAACTTAAGATTGTAACTCAAGACCCCATCTACAGGTGTATCACTGGCTGGATAATAATTAGTGTGGGAAAGAGGAGCAATTGCTCATATGTCTATATCAACAAAACTGAGTTTGTCAACTTCAGTTTGTCAACATTATGGTCGGCAAATTAAGTAGGTATAATCCTCATTTATCTTGATATGTGCAATGACACAACAGTAACACATTTTAAAAACGTTTATTATAATCTTGATATTTACAAATATGCCAGAAAAAAATTATCACAGTGCTTTTTCTTAAAACATTAGGCTTTTCATTAACCAAAACATTACTTTAACAAAGCCAAAGACATATTTCAAATTACTTTTAACAAGAAGCAACAGTATGAATTAAAAATACTGGTGATATGATAAATGTGTTCATTTAGAAAAGCGGCTTCATTTTATTATTAGATTAAAATGCAATATGTGAGAGACTGGTACTTACTTAAGTAAACTGCTTTATCCAAAAAAATGTCAAATTTTACAATCTATCAACCATAAATAAATAATGCTATCCAGAATGAAACAACCCATCCAAAATAATGTATCAAAGTTTTCCAACCAAAGTTGTACCTAAATAGTTTATTGCATTCACTGTTTGTTTCTATGGTTTCCATTCGATGACACGAACAGCTATATCTGCTGCCCTAGCAACAGCTGGTATCTTGTCTGCTTGTCGTGCTTTGATCTGTAATAAACAAAATATTCTCATTGGTCAAACATTGCTTTGACATGTCAATTAAATAATTTTATTTTTCAAAAATTGCTCAAATCAAATAAATCATTTCAATACCTCTTTAGAGGTAAGGATCGAAAGAAGATAAATATGAAGTATGGATAGATGCGTTTACATTAAAAATAAAAACAAATTTGTTTATGTAAGTCTATTTGTTATCACAATTTCTTATACATGAATAAGCTTGTCCATTAAATAAAAAAAAGTTTCCGGGATAGATTTACCTTATCTACTTGTTCCAACAAGACCTTTCTGCCTTCTGGGGCCTCGGATAAGCATGTAAGAGCCTGTAAAATAATGGCAAAGATTTTATACATCATTTAATCAACAATTGATAGATGTGGTCAAAGAGTACTTGTCCTGCTTAAGGATATTTCAAGCAATTGATTGTTGTTTTCTTTCCATCAAGTGATAGGTTAAGTTTAGAGGTACTTTGAGACGATTCATATGACTGATATTCTTTCAGTCGTGTAACACAAAGGTAAACCTTTAATGATAAAGCTAGTGGTTATAACTTGCAATGAGTAATTATGGTTCATAGATTTATATAAAGATCTTTGTGACAATAAAGTTGTATGACTGTTTTTAATACAACAAACAAAGGAGGATTGAAAGACAGGCCAAGAAAATCAATGTCTGGCTAGCAAAATCAATTTTGAGAGGTAATAGAACTATTCCAAAAGGGAGGACTGGATATTTACTACCATCAATATACCAGGAGACCAAAGATGAACAATGGAGATGCATTTGTGCAAAGTGTAGAATGAAGGACATACCTAAGTGCATTTCAAGTAATTCATACACAATGTGACGAAGTCATCAAGAAATTGTTTTTTACAAGATGCTTCTATTTTTTTCCAAATGCAGTCTAAAATCCTCCACAGCACATACACAGAATTGTGTGTTTATTGATTAGAAAAAGACAAGTATGTGAAATTAAACTCTATCATAGAGTTCTTTTGATGGTAGAAGAAAATTATTAGGAGTTGTAATTGACCACTTCTTTGGAATTGAGCTTATCTATCATAAAACCATAAACTCCTTACTCCATATTGCATTGCTCATCTATTGTGGACACAAAATAAATCTAAAGTAAAGATAATAACTATTCATGATAAATGAGAGTTTTATTTTTGGGCTAACTTTATGCTAAGGATTATTTGATAAAATTCATAGAATTGTCCTTCTATTACGGAGTAGCAGAGTAAATGTTTACCTTGAGTGCGTTGGCTCTAACTTCACTGGTACTATCATCCACCAGGGTAACAAGTGGTGGAATGGCATCAGCCTCCAGTGAGGTGTATTTCCCCTTGGTTGTAATGGTGATACTGAAATCAAAACAGAACCCAGGAATGACCCAATGTGTCCCTATGTCTGGGGTCGAGCTTGTGAGTGTTCATATTTCAATTCAAGCCAGTTTCATGGTTGATATGGGATTGGAAGGTAACAATTCAATTAGCATTATCATTGCATTAGTTATGATTAGAACATAAGAAAAAAGGTTTATAATGATGTGCTTTATATTTATAAAAAAAATTTAAGAAATGCATAGTTTTTGTTGAAATCAAAATCATTATACAGCAGGTATTTTCTATGTTGTGTTAAATTTCACTTTTTTGCAGATGGTAATGATGCGGTTGGTTATTATTCTCCTAAACTACTCGCTCAAACTCAATGGCGAAACTAAATGTACAGACAAATGTGTAACAGAAGGAATGGACTATTTCTCTTACTATTCATATCATCTTTGCTATAAATTCACATTAAAAATGTGAAGAAAGACGGCAGCTATAGAAACCAAATTTTGACATCATTAGATTGATTGTGTGCTTATTCATCCAAATGGATTTCTTTGAGGAAGAGTCTTACAACATAATGCAAACCATTTCAAGGTGACTTGAACAATTGTTATGAATGAAGAACAATACAATTCAATCTGAGGAAGGATGAATAGTGATGATTGTCTAGGAGTATTCACTGATTGAAATGATTAAAAAGATGGACAGTAACCATACAAAATACAAACAGACTTTGTTGGAGATTGTTCCATTAATGCCTGACTTTGACACACTTGCTACAGAAGTCTTTAGAAACCTCTACAACACAAAGATGCTCCTAATAAGCAATTTATCTATTTTCAAAATAGTTTCAGCTAAATATCACAAAAATTATATTTATGTCGTGCTAGTTTTGCCATCTACTGTTGCTTTTGAACCCCTCACTTATTCCCGTCAAGTTTGTGTAATAAATGACTTACATCATGAGAGCACCAGCAGCGTTGGCTTTAACATCTGGTGAGGCATCCTTCAGTAACCCTACAAGTGGAGGAACTGCCTTTACTTCTACAGCCTTGTTCTTACCCTCTAATGGTGCACTAAAATCATTACATAACATAGTTTGTATATAGTCTGTATGTCTCATGTACAATCATTTAGTTCTACAGCTTTTTCTCATGTTCATTCTAAGACAGATACAATATTACCTGCTGCAACATTTTTCCTGTTGACACAGTCGTTACTTAAATCTTCTGCAGCTGAGGTTTAAATGTGACTTATTAATGAGAAAGTGGTAAAAGTATGAGAGAAGAGAAAAATGATGGTCAAGCATCAACACCTCCATGCCAAGGTCGTTGTTTCAAATCCTGTGATAGACCAGAACAACTTTACCACTTTACATTAAACCACATTGCAAGACCATTATTTACATAACCAATAAAGCAGAACAAATGACAAACAGTTAAATTAATTCCGACATTAAACCAACCACTCTCAAGGTTTTCTTAAGTTTATACCTATTTTCCTGCTCTGATCTTCTTTAGATCTTCAAGTAGATGTTTACAGTCTTATTCAAACTATATAGTCTACAATATTTGTACAACATTTAAAATTTGTCATCTTTTGCAAGTGTGAAGATTTTTCTAAATGAAAACTGAGAAGGAATAAATTGATAACACAAGAGAATCAGCAAAAAGCATCAGACAGTGCTTGAAATGAACTAATTTTACATCACAACTCTAACAGCATGTGTGTTACAAATGGCAGATTTTTAAACAAAGTGGAGATATCAGGTATCTTTTTTTCAGTTTTCTAAATCTATTAGACATAACTGTGACTATGTTTGGGAATTTATAACCCACCTCAGGTCCATGATGTCTCTAGCTGCACGAGCACGGATGATCGAGTCTTTGTGAGTTAACAATGACGTAAATACTTCCATGGCATTGGCTTTTAATGCTTTTTCTGTATCTACCCTCATACAGAAATGTAAGGTATCCAATATGAGAACCTAAAATAATAAAACCCACATTTCATTATATCAACTGTTACTCAACTTTTTAATTCAAGACTTGCAGAACTATTTCAAGGTTTGTCACAACTAGGTTTATGCAGGCAAAAAAACCAACTTAACATAGATTTCTTATGTAAAATAAAAGTGTAACTCTGTATAAATGAATTATTTAAAAGTTTGCCATTGATCAAAGATTATCTCATGGCACAAGTATGTGAATGATTTGAGAATCAAACCATTCCTTTCAGCAGTTGCACTAAATTGAAATTAAAGAAGTGAACTAGGTTTGCTAAAATTCATTCTTCAATCACGTAAAATTTCTTGTCTTATGCAATGAAAATAATTCTACAGCAGAAACTTCTAACCATAAATAACCTTGAAATAAAATGAAGGACAAAAGAAAAATTTGAGACCATCATAAAATCAATTCACAATACTGTCAATGTCTAAAGGACAGTATTGTGTAGATAATTATAGAACTTGAAGCAACATTATCAAGCTAGGCAGAGGAAAACAAAAGCTGTGAACTGTGGTTCTAAGGAAGAGTTGTGGCCGCAAGTTATACTGATCAGGAGTTGAAATATCTTTAGAAGCTGCATCAACATTGCAACCGTTTACTAATCCAATATTGGCACAATTACTTGTTGTTTATCCAGCAAGAATTAAGGGTGATCAGCAAGTATGAATGTAAAAGCACATCACATAGCTTTTTAGAGTTATATGGCATAAGTAACCAATTACCATCCATTATCAAACTTTGGATCATTCTATACAACAAAACACTTGATACACTTTATACCATCAGTAACAGGACATGTTTGAACAATAGCCACATACAGCCACATACTTTTGCCCAAGGTATGATTGGTGAACAAATAATTATAAACACATTATGGTATTTATGTATGATAGTGAGAAAATTGAGCAATTGACATATTGTAGTCAATAATGAGACAAACCCTTCATTTACTGTTAGAGATGTCAATATCCATTAGATAAGTTCATTGGTGAGTTTAAATGAAAACACGTATTTGAGATCTTATCATATATTCAAGTAGAATGACACATTATTTATCGATCATAGAGAAACTTTTCATATATCATATACTTTATACATAAATGTAAGTAGTGTATCATAACATTGTGTACCTGTATTAATGGCGATATTGCACATAATCAACTCCATAAAAGTTATAGTTATATGTTCACATGTTACACCTGAGTTAGTAGCTAGAGGCCATGTAGGCCTTGTGTTTACACATGTCTATAGCATCACACTAGTGCATGTACATTGAGTGGTTTGTGTACCAACCTTTATTTCGTCAACTTCGTCCTTCAGTTTTCGAACCAGAGTACCTATCAGGTCTGCTCTAACAATCCCATCAGCACCTAAAGTAAATAACACAGGACATGTAATTACAGTAAATATAGATGAGTTATCTTTAACAAGGATGTCAACAGACGTTATCTTAATAGACAAAAAGGGAATGGTATAGTACTTGGAATTGATTTTTTTTATCATTGTTACTCTTAATTGGTCTTGAATATTGGACAAAAATCATTACTATTGCCACATGTTTTATGGTTTAAGCTAGACTAATCTGATTTCTAAAGAGCCATTGAAATGTTTAAGCTATTTACAGCTGTGTGACTCTATCAAGAGTACTGACTTCTTAGCAGGCGGGCAAACTGATACACGATTGTCAATAACAAAATGATGTCATTAAAGGAAAAGATGGCACCCAGTGGGGGTATTTGATTATCAAGAGTTAATGTATGTTGTCTTTAGGAAATTTTCTCTATTCTGATACAGACTGGCTAAAGACTGCACTATTGTTCCATAACTAACATGCTGTATTGGTGTTAATAACTGATAAGTGCATTTTGTAGTAAATCCTTATAAGCTTTCTACAGACATGTTGATTTGCTATAAAACAAGGCAGATCCATGTGAAATTAAAGTTGCAGTAGAAAGTGTTAATGCGGTATCCCAAATTCCCAACTAAACAATTCATAGTATGGGGAATAATCTACTAAGCATAGCGCTTGTGAAATCTTTTAGTCCATCTTTCATCATATTTGACTGCCTCTTTATACTAATTAATCTTGTGTTAAACCGTTATAAATCCTTTTGCTGTAACATTAATAGCTGGGCTTGGATTTAAAATCCCATCAGTTAGTGAACCTGAACATTTCACCTTATAAATAATCAAACCATCCATGTGTGGGTGACTAGATATATCAGCCAAGCAGGGCCTCCTGATTTCTAGTTAGGAACTCTGACAAAAAGGCCTTGCATCTCTAAGGCCAATACCAAAACTTGTTGCTGTTACACAATGTTTTTAATCAAAATATTAAATTACAACCTCAGTTTATCGGGAATGAATTGAAAGCTTCAAAACAGCAGATAGCATAATCATTTTTGCATTAATTACCTGACATATTGATATAACAACTATATTTACCTGGAGGGGTCTCTGATATCATCTCCATAGCCTTGTGGGCATTTTTCCTTGCAATGTCCTCTTTATCGTCAAACAATTTAGATACTGGAGGGATGATGTTGTGTTCCAGGAAAGCATCTCTACCAATAGCATGGGCTAAAATACATCGGGAAATAAGCATTACTACAATTTACTTATACGATAGACTAAAACATATCACATAAAATATTCAAATCTGTTTATTTCAAACAATTACTGAAATACTTTATACAATAGGCTTCAACTAATTTTCTTATGCCATTGGCTAGAATATATAAAGCAATTTTTTAAATCTTTTTAGTTAGGACAATGGCAAAATAATATCATGAAACAAGCTTTTACTCTTTTACTGAGTACCTGTCAGCTATAATCACCTCTATCAATAGATTGAAATTATAAACTTGAAGATTTTATTTGCTCTTCATCATTTGTAGCTACTTGGGTATTCCTGTGATCTGAGAAATACATACAATACGTAGGGTTGATTTCAGGTGAATTGTTCCCGGCTAATAACACATTTCCTATGTTTATATGAAGGTGTTGAACATCATTTTAAATTAAGTAATTATTTTTTATCGGTAACTCATACATAACAGTGAAATTATAAGCTGTGATATATCTTTCTGTTTTCTCTGTAATCGAATTAAATGACTATTTAGATTTTACATTTAAGATCTAAATTTGAAAACAAAAGAACAATGAAAGAAGTCTCGCGCGAAACAATGGAGCAGCTTCCATATTATTTTAGAGGTGTTTTCATTGGATAAATCTGATGAGTTCAGATTGCCTCTTCATATGACAGTTATGACCAAAAAGTACATGATGCCTAAAGCACATGATAAAATAATTACATGTTTAAGATTGTTGAGATAACATATGATTGAGATGAGATGAACATGACTTACATCCGATGACAAACAGGCATTCTGTAGATTTATGTCTGACTGTGGTGTCAGCATCAGTTAAAAGTTTCTTCAAACTTTCAGCAATTCCTGGAGTGAAAAATATCATGAGATAGAATTATTTCCAATATGAGATTTTCAGAAAGATCCAAAAAGAAAACAACAGCAGATATTTAATATTGAGCATTCAGAAATACATTATTTTTATGATATTTGCCACATACCAATATGACAAAGATAAATATTATGTTTATTATGAGCAATCTATCCTTTTTGTCTGAGTTCTTTATACATGTGACAGCATTTTGTGCAGGTTCATTATAGTAAGAAAGTATGAATACAATGTATGGTCAATTCCCCTAATCTGGTGGTATCCCTAATTCCGTGGTATTTGCATAACGTCATACTACTTCCGTAAACAAACACACCGACCTGACCTACTTTTGCAGTCCAGTGTAAAAACTCCAAAGAAGCAAGAATGCATCTTTTTCTGGTAAGTAAACCAATAAAATCTAATGAAAAGCCCCTCATATTACACAGAACTCCAAATATCCCCAATATGTTCTCACTTTACTCAACTCTAAGACCCTCAATAAATCCTTTCAGTTTGTCTGCACTTCTCCACCATTCTTGTGTCAGACATGACCAAATATTTTCAGGATTTGTTCCTTTTATGCTTCGCAATAATTATCTTGGACTAACAATTAAAAATTCGTGTTTGACCTGAATACTACAGAATTAGAGTAAGACCTCAAAAATGCAAATGGCTGCCAGTGATTCAATTAATTTATGTTATGTAGAGCATTTCTGAATGATGAGCAGATCGTAAATGAAGAATGAAATATGTTAGAAAAGCTGAATGTTGACAGCTAAGTTTTCCTTTCAGTTATTCATGTAACCATCAAGTACCACAAAATTTGGGTCCACCAGTATATATAATGGTAAAAGGTAGGGGAATGGTAAAGATGAAATGATAGATTTACATGATGATGGTTTATAGACCTTTCTGGAATTTGAAGTGTTAGTTGAGTTGTAAATGTACACTGTTGTAAACCTTCACTACTGATAATGAAGGGACACTACCCCTAATTCTTTACCTCTTGTTGTCAAGACTATATTTATCAGACCTGAAGTTTGGAAGCTAAATCAGTTTGCTTACAACTGCATTTCTTCTTTAAATCCTAAATTAATGGTAATCATTAGAATTGTTTCATTGCAAGGATTCAAATTTCTTTTGAAACAGTGTATACAAGATCCATTGGTATGCATGCTTATCTGAGCTCCTGATTGATATGACATTACTAGCCATCAAATGAAGCTGTTCTTTTAACAAGTTTCCCTCTGCATCAAAACATTCGAAATAAACTTTGTCAATGTCAGCTTACCAACTTTCAGGGCTTCTGCGATATGTTCTGGATCATGTAGATGGTCACAAAGGGACATAACAGCCCTCTGTCTGGTGAGAAGATTTTCATCATTCAGTTCTCTGTTCTAAAATATAGAAAATATAACAAGTGATATACAGTAAATAAACCTGGTGTCCTTACAACAAACTCCATCTTTACTACTAATATTACCTTCTATTTGGAGATTCAAAGGTAGGCAACTCTTGCATCTTTAGTTCAACAAGTTTATAGGGGTTATTTCCCTTTGACCATTAATAAAATTTGACATCTGTTGGAGTAAACTCAAGTGTTTCAGACATCATACATTTTTATACAAACATCATAATATCATAACATTATTACATTACTCTTATTATCTTTTCTTAAAGAAGAAGGATCAAAATTGCATCTGATCTTTTGATTGGGTATTGATACAATTTCAATGTTTCTCCAACTATTGATTTTCTTCTTTTTCCAATAGATGGTCAAAAGTCTTTGTCTGACTGTAATTTTGTTCAGCTGACCACTAACTATAAAAAATTGTAGAAAGATAGAAAAACGAAATCAGGGAAACGCTCCATTTTGAATATGCGCATTGTTGTTGTTAGATAAATGACAGAAATTTTATGTGTATCATATGACTTTTCTAACCAGGTGCCCGGCGCTCATTTATCCAAACTCGCATGGCTATTTTTTAAGACAAAACTCGAATGTAGAAAATGAAGTTAAGTTCTTTTCAGCCAAAAAAACTGGTTAGCAGTTTAAATCATTTCTTTGATCAACTTGGTAAGTTAGATATATCATGTGGTTTTAGCATGATAAAAGACAATTCGATGTTGTTAAATTATAGATAATATAGTAATAAATATATTGCTCAGCTCGGCTAACATCCCCAGTACATTACTTGAGAGTGTGTTATTGTTGATGACCCAAGCCCTGTTTCTATTAATAGAAATATTGGGAAGCAAGGCAAACAGAATATGGTCACCTAGTAATGATTAAACTGTTCTTACAAAGTACATATATGCAGAATACCAACATGTTACAGGTTTGAATTGATTTGAAAGGGATTAATTTACAACTGTGAGTAAAAAGCATTTGATAGTTTACTATATAATGGAAATATTGGTGTTCTACTATTGGGATGAAAATTTTGAAGCAAAAGTCCACCATTAAATGAATCATTCGAAAGACTAACATGGAGGAGATATTGCCCAATGCAATTTTTTTTTTACTATTTCCCGATCATGTCAAATTAGTATGATTACGCCAACAACATGCACAATTGAGCTAACAAAGTTTTTCTGAGAACTTAATTCAGTGTATGGAAGAAAAAAGAGATCTCTATGCTCAATTGGTTATATTGATGGCAATGGTCAGAAAGTGTTATTTCCTCTATGGAAGTCCTGCCCACATACTACCAATAGATGCCCAGTCTTCTTCTTAGAGGTCGGATAGTCAAACTAATTTGATGCGATTGGAAAATATTGAGAAACATTTGTATCTGGCAATATCTCCCGTCACGTCAAACTTTCGAACGATTCATTTAATGAAGGACAAATGCGACGTAAATTTTGTCGCAACATTTGAAGACTCATATTGTCATTGTTATTGAAAATCATCAAATTATTTTACTCACAGTTGTGAATTAATCCTTTTTTAATCAATCCATGCACTTAACATAGATGTATTCTGCACATTAACTTTGTAAGTACATTATAATTAACACTAGGTGACGATTTTTCAGCTCCCCATAAAAGAATTTTGCGCATGCGCACTGGTATGTGAAAAACTCATTAGGCGTTATTTTTTTTATTGTTAAAGGCAATTTTGCTATTATTTGGTGGTATATAAGTTAATTTTACACATCTTGTTTTATCAATTGACTTTGTCAATGGCCATTTTGTGCTTTAAAACCGAAAATCTGATTTTGATTTTTTCTTCCATTGTTTTGATGGCTCAAAATTCCGACGTAAGATTGCCCCATAAGAAAATAAAAAAGCAATCTTCACGTTGAATTATTTTGACTAAGAGGTCGGATTTATGGACCATTAGTAGAACAATCATACAAGGAAGACTTTTTTCATATTACAAATTGAATACGCAGCCATATTGTTGCAAATGACATAGGCGAACAAAAAAAATAATAACCATTTAGTGACTGGCATTGTTTTCAATCAATTGATGCGATTGTCTTCTGGTTTATATGACTCTAACAATTCCGATTTCATGGTAATGGTTAAAACTGCAAGAAACTGAATGATGGAAAACTTCTAAAAAAAACTGTATCAATTAAAATTTTATGGCTAGGATACAATTCGTCAAAGTAAAAAAATTTCTATGACTTGTGAGATGCGTTTGAATTTCATTATGAATGTTATGGACGTTTTACCAATCTGGGTAATGCTCGGTCTCCATACGCTATAGGTGTCTTTGATGCGTCGATGTGTGGAGGGTACTTGGCAGAAATAACAGTTAAAGCCATGATCTGTTATTATTTAAACAACCTGTTTAGAACTACCATTCACAGTTTTGTTATTGCTGTTGTAAACTTCTACCCCTTCACCGCTTCCTGTTTAGATGTCGCCATAGAGATAACAGGTGCGTAATCGCGCTTATAAAATCAAAACAAAATAATAACGCACTGCCGTAAGTTGGTAATTTAGAGGTTCCGAAAAGCAGCGATTATAGCATTTGCCGAAAACTGATAGCGCAAAATCAAAGTACCAGGAGTGTGTTTCTCGAATCTTACAAGTTTTGTTTATCGGTTGTATTTCAGACAGACACATATATAGACATACAGACAGATAGCCAGCTTTCAGATGAGTTGTATCGTTAAAATTGCGGTCGTAATTCAGTTCTTTAAGTCCTTAAAAATTGACCGGCCTCATTGACGACATCGACTCAACTGCTATCATGTTCTATGTCATTATCTATAAATCATAAGCAATGAAATTGGCGTAATGTGTCAAAGATAGAATTGTGTGTGTCCTGTAGTTTGATTTTTGTTTAAACTTATTTAAAAAATACCGTTTACGACAAGTCTCTTAAACTTTCCTTTTTATTTGAAATGGTTGCTAGCGTTATTGTATATATTGCTAACCGGTGTACAGAATGGCGTAAAGGTAGAAGTAACGGAAAGAAATTAAATTTTCGAATAAAAGATTCAATGAAAATAAATCTTCATGAATATTTGAATAAAAAATTGAATATTTTTTTAGTTCTAGAATATCAAAAGAGCCGAAAATGACGCTAGTCATTTTTTATCATTTTTTAATGTCTTTTTTGCTGATTTTAGTTTCGAATTTTCCAAAAAATTTACAGACGATTTCTTTTCATTGAAGCAAGTTCCCATCTTCTTGCGAATTAGCATTTACTCTCGATATATTAACGATTCTAAAGATGGCTAAGTATCGTATGTTTATTGACTTTTACAACTTTGTATTTGATTTATCAGAATTGCATTCAGGTAAAATAAAATGAAAATCTATTCAAATTCAACATGGTAGCAAAGACAGCTTGGGCAAGTTGGAGTTCTGCTTCCAAATTAACAAATTCAGTGAATTAACCATTTTTTATCACATTTCTTTTGACGGTGCTCAAGAAAAAGATTCTAGCCTCTATAAAAGCAGACAGTGCTAAGAGTTAAGTCCCTCTCAACTCAAGATATGCTGCTACAAATCTCTGAAAGGTAGAAAATGGCAGAACTGGTAAAACTGAGATAAAAAAAACAACAACAAACAACATTTACTTTTTTCATCCATCAGGATCCATCCTATACATCTATCCATCTCAAAGATTAACAAGTCTCATGCATTAGGTACAAGCTAACTTAGGTATGAGTTAACCAGTAATCTTAAAGCTAGATATGGCCAACATTTGAATTTAGTTACATTTGTAACTAAGATAAGGAGGGTTAGGGCTAGGGCCTGCTTGGCTGATATGTTGCCTTTATCAAAAAGCCTAGTTTTTTCTTAAGAAAGTAAATACTTACATATTTTATAGATGGGCAAACAGATGTCTGAACGAAAAAAAAGTTCTTCAAATACATCAGAAATAGAAGAAAGAGAGAAGTTGAAGGAGTCAATTCTTAAAGGTGAGATAAGTAAAGCAGAATTAGCAATTTGGGTTTTGATGAAGGTACAGATAGAATATGTTTAAAATACATTCCATGTTTCAAATAAAAGGTTTTGATCAAACATTGAATAATATTTTGGAAAATTAAGACAGTTGAGCATTTTTTCTGAACAGTACAAAAAACTAAAGCAACAACACTAAGGTTTTCAATACAGGATTGATGATAAAAGGTCACTTTGGTCTGGTTATGATCTTTTCTCTTTCAAATAACGATGGTTTGTCACCAAGATTCGATAACATCACAATTATTCTGAATGCTTGTTTGTTAAAGCCATCCATGTTATTGCTCATTAAAGAACTGATTCATTTGCAATCATTCCTATGTATGTCAATTGCAAATGGATCACCAAAATGTCTGAATCTTGTCATTTCACCAAAAGGTTCTAAATGAAAATTTTGTTGATATACTTATCTGTTGAATCTCAAGCTGTCAATTTTATCTTATAAGGATTGACATTTTTTCCTAATGCATCCTTTCAGTGTTCAGAGATAGATATAATTCCCCGAGTAAAGGAGGAGGTGTGGCTATTGGTCAACCAAGGCAGAATGAACAGCCCTGCGATTCACCATCCAAAGGCTTGTATAGATTTGATATTTATTATTTGTGTAACATTTGTCGAATGGCATCATTTGCAAATTGACAGCATATGCACTAATGCAGAGGACATGGGGGTATATAATAATATACATAACAAATTAACAGTAATATGTGTGTTTAGGGGATGAGGTCTCTTTGAATATTTTGTTTGAATGTTACATGAGCTTACTCAAACAATAAACGCCTAAAAGCGAAGTTTTTCAGATTCTATACTCTTATACTCGATTGTTTTCTTGCTTAGAAACATCATCCATACTTGGTCAGTATCCAGAATGTATTAGCTAGGTCTGTAGTTCAGAAGTCAAGGTTGTTCTAAGATAACTGGAGTGTTTTTTAAGGTTCCATGTCTTCTTTGTACTTTAAACAACTTAAAAGGAATTTGAAACTGTTTGGTAGAACTGTTAACCATACAGAAAACCAAGATCCATATCTCAAGGGAAGGTCACACTTTTTGGTAAATGTCTTTTCTATGGGCTCAAATAGGGTTTTCATGTTATTTCTTGTAGATTCTGTATATCTTGAACAACTTAAAATTATTTTAAACTGTGACAGAAACATGAGTCTTTGTTCAATGGTGTACAGAATACAAATACCAGGTCATACTGAGAGGTTAAAGACAGTCATCATTTTTGGTATAGTTCATTTTCCCCTGGGTGATGTGAAAATTGTTTAGTATCATCATAATTCTAATCTTTTAAATCATACAGAAATGATGAGTGGCAAGTCAAAAACTAAAAGAAAGTCTTCAAGGCAGAAGAACAGCTCCAATAAAAAGTCACCAGCTGTCGTATGTGTTATTTCTAATATACTATCTTCTTTAAAAAACACAAAGGGCTAAACATTTTGAATACATTTTATCTTATGATGAGAATTTCTCCTAGTGTCCATAAGTTCAATTATAATTATAACCCCATTTAAGTGATAAATCAAGCAAGCCACAGCACCATTAGTGAATGCAAGATCTTTTTGGTGTCCTTGGTTAGCTTATAAAAGGGAATTGTAGCTGTTGAAAAGCTCTTTCTAGTAGACAATGCAATTTTATAGTCTTGTTTTTATCAACATTGTATCTATTAATGAATTATGTTTTCAAAGTCATGATAAAGATATTGGTAATAACATGTGAGTGGTATCTTAATTGTGAATGCTTTAATCCTTAAATGTTGCAGAAGGTTGTGGTCCGAGGGAGAATTTTGACTTCATGACACAGAGGTCATGGGTTTGAAAGAGGTTTTACCTTGTATGTTTTCATTTAGCCAGATCTGATGTGATAACTGTTTACATATACAATGTATACAAAGGATGCAATTCAAGGGTGATTGATGTAAGTTATAAAAACTGGATGGATGTACAATTGATATGTTCAGCTAAAAGCTTACTTTTCAATGTTACTATTTCCAGACAAAATCAGACACAGCTGTTGCGAAACACATGAAAGTTGCTCATGGAATAGTTTATGTAAGTAGAACAATATTTTGTGATAAAAAGCATGGACTATTTTTACACATATAATGCCTATTTTTGTTAGAGATTGAACTCACATTATCTATGATTATGTTGGATTTATACAGGACTCTGTAAACTGTAAAAGTAACAGTAAACTGTTCACCATGACTATGCTGTAAACCCATCAATGTCAATGTCTGAATCATACACAGAGCTTTACAACTTGTACAGGTGTCCAGTAATAAATTGAAATTTGTGATCCATTGACAGTGATAATTTTTGGCCTAAAAAATTTCATAGAATTTCCAAAAAACTCATTACTTTCATTCATTTTAATCATTTTTCTATAGAAAAACCCATTGATTTTTAAGTTTTGGTCAAAAAAGCCCATTGATTTAATTCAGAAAATTATCACTGCATTGAAATATATTGTTCTTAAATTGTGACCAGGAGTCTAATGTAAAGACTTCACTGATAAATATCTTGATACTTTATAAATGAAAGCCTATTTTAATTGCCATTACTGAAGTTATGCAAAAGCTCATGAGTTTTATCTTTTAAAACTGATACATTTAATCTTTTGTTTTGATTTTCTTCACATTTTCTCATCTAACATGATATAAGTATAAAGAGTACAATATTGTATGATGGAATGATTTGCAATATAAGGAGACTCAGTCACTTTAGTTGGCTCTTGTCTTCTACAGTCAGTCTTGTTTTACATGACAACTTTTGATGATAAACAAACATAAGAACACCATTAAGCAGGGAATCGGCCATAAAAATGCTTCGAAGACTTGTTTAAATCCAATTATACAGCATTTTATAGATTATTTAAGGGGCATCACTTAAATTCATTGATGACTATGCTGCTTAGAAGCTTTCCTAAATCATATCTACCCCTAAAGAAGGTAAGAAATAGGTTATCAGTTTTATAATAATGGTAATGCTAACTTCCTGTTTTAACATTTCAGAATCATGGTAAAGATAAAGGAGACCATGGTTTGGTGAATAGAATTGCACCATCTAGACTTACTGTAAGTTTGCAGCTACATTTACCATACAGCCTCTATTTGGAATTAAGTGAAAACAAATTGAAAAAACGCATTAAGTATTCTGCACCTACCTACCTTTAATCCCTTACTCCATAATGACACACTTCTCAACTCATCCTGCGGAAGATTGGAGAAAACACTGTGACATACTGATGAATTACTCCTAGACATGATAAGCAATTTGTCTTTTGCCACAATGATTTCTACCAATTTCTTTTTAAGAAAATGTATTTTTCTCCATTTTTGTTTGTGTTTATTCATCATTCTTCCAAATGTTCATCATCAAAACTGTGGAAACTACTTTATAGTTTCTATGTTAAGTTGTTCTAGACTTATACAATTGGTTCTGTCAATCTCAATTCATAATAACCACAAGCTATATCTTCCCATTTTATTTTGGTGATATCTATGTTATAAGCATTGTAAGAATAAAACAAATGTTAAG
The DNA here is from genome assembly GCA_947846245.1 of Cerastoderma edule. Taxonomy (NCBI): domain Eukaryota; kingdom Metazoa; phylum Mollusca; class Bivalvia; order Cardiida; family Cardiidae; genus Cerastoderma; species Cerastoderma edule. The sequence goes on along the minus strand of OX401416.1, from coordinate 35,934,007 downwards.
AAATGCCAATAACTTTATAAAGGACAAATATAGCAGGTTGACTATTGTTTATAAGCTACAGCATTGTCATAATTTTCAATGATTTAAATGATGTCAGAAGACATCAAACTAAATCATTACGATGGTATCATTTTACAACAAAATCTTGTATTGAAAACATACATATGTGTAGAAGAAAAATCTTTGCTCTGTTTTCAGCATAAATGTGGGATTTTCAACGTAGGGAAAAGATCGAGACCAGCTACAAGGGGTAAGTGAAATATTTGAATCAGTCAGAATTAAAGTGATCACAGATTGAGATATTTATTTAAGACAAAATAGATAAAATCACAGTAATGAAGTTACATGAAACTAAATTATTGATAGGCTTCTAAACCTCATTCATAGCTGTTTTGTAAAGGTATAGCACAGTTGTCTTGCAGATATAGTAAACTGCTTTAACGGTTAATTTTGTAAACATTTGATCTTTCATTTTTGTCCTGCAAATTTAACAAATTGGACAGGAGCTTCGGGTATCCCGACTTTCAAATGGGTCAACACTCCAATTACACAAAGTTATGAACATTTATCAAAGATGAATCCAACAACAATTTTCAAACTGTCTTTTTTTGTAATCAAAGCTCTTAAAGATACTCTCTCAAAGATGTGTATATTTTGAGTAACAAACGTCAAAGAATTGATATTGACAATCCTTGTCACTAAGCCAAACACCATTTGCATTTGTCTGATCTTCTTTGGGAGATCAGGTTTATAGATAAATGGGGGAATTCTTCTTCCCATGCGTTGCTTCTGTTACATGACAACTAAAACTAACTTTCATATTGATTACCTCCCTTTGATTTTTAATTTTCACATTGAAATTAAAATTGCATAAATAAAGTTGGCAAATAAAAATTCTTTTACAGGAAAAAATTAATATTATGAAATTTGATTTGAAATTTGCATTTGTTTTGTTAAGTTTTAATCTCATTATTCTGATAATACTTTTTGTTAACCTTCTGGGTAGATATATCTTTACATCCGATGTATAATTCAAGCTTATATTTCTGACTGAATAGAAAACGCCTAGGTGGTGATAGTAAACTGACAATCTACGATTATATCTTATAAAACAAGACTTAACTTATAAATATTTAAGCTGTTTGTTTTCCTCCTCATTTGAACCATTTTCGCTTGACAGAAATGATGTATGTGTCCATCTGCATGCGCAATAATTGGGTTTTCCGAAGACCCACATGATGATGGTATCTAAAATTACCAGCTCTTTCTCTAAGTTTAGACATTGTTTAAAAAATAAACCAGTTTAAACGGTCTTAGATATCTGCGATTTTAATGTTCTAGATCTTCTTGGTATAGTTACAATCAGGGTTAGGAAGCTGTCAGTAATCTAGTTCTATGTTACTTCAAAAATCTTTGTTATTCTTTTTACGGTAGTAGACGATTTATTTCAAAAAGTTAAAATCTCCAATGCTTGGTTAACAAATATTTTACGAAAACACAGGTTTTCAGCATCTTTTAGTTTAGAAATTGAAAATGGTCATTCATTTAGACATGAGGATTATACATAACATCCTAATATAAGTAGTTTACACAGAAAACAAAGTGACCCATATATATTGTATATATTCAGTATTTCTGTATGGGTGAACTACACTGCAGCCTCATTATAACACGGTTGTCGGGAGCCATGATGCTAGATCCGCGTTAATAGTGGGGTTGACAAATATAACGCGGGGTCCCTTACGCGCTATATGCCAGACCATAACCACTTAAGAAACAATCAGATTCAAGAAGTAGTCTATTCATATTTCAAGATTGTGTTGAGTTATGGACTTATCATTGAATTTATTGTGAATAAAAGAAAAGCAAATAAAAAACATAATCAAAACTTACATGTTTAACTATATATTCCTTTTTATTTGTTTCATTACGATTCAAGTTAAGGATCATTGATAGAGGCACATGCAGTTTAAATACACACTACAGAAAAAGGAGGGTGGATTCAGTTAACCCTTGTTCAAAATTGATACATAATGTACTTTTTCATGTTTTCTTTAAACAGAAATAATTAGATTATTAGCATCTCACCAAACAGTGTTAGGAACAATGTATGAAGTGGAGAAATGTCTTGATATCTGTTGATAATGCTTGACTTGACCTGTTGGTGCTGGTGTTTTGAGAGGACTACAATGTTGAAGCACTAAAAAGATCCAAGTTTTTAAGTTTTTTTAAGTTTAAGTCAAATTAGTTGTGTAATTGTAGTTTGATTGTTTACAGGTTTATTTGTACCAGAGCGCATACAGTTACAGACAGAAGAAGACATAAAGAAAATCATTGAGGAAGTACATATGGACAGTCCTCCATTAGACACTCACACCATGCCTGACAGGTATTCCATTTTGTGGGGATTTTCTGTAATTCAATTAATTCAAGCAAAACAGTGTTTGTCAAGTATTATTTAATAATTTGGGAACTTACGTGGGACAGTAGTCAGGTTAATGAACTAATACCTATGAGGTCCTAGATTTAATACTCACCAGCCCTGCTGACTTTGTGGAAGTGACTTTTGAGGCCTTATCTAGTGCTGGGGAACCCAGGAAAGCCCTAATATAACTGAAATGTTGTTGACACTTCGTCAATTCCATATTGAAATTGTTTATTTGTAATGTGATTCAATAATATTGCCTTTCCCATCAAGAGGAACATTTTCATCCTCTTTGTAAGTCTTCTTTCCAGTTAAAGCAATTAAAACATTATTGTTAGATAAAAGGAGAACTGGCTGGTAATGTTACTTGACAATTTTTTTTTTCATAGAAATGTTGGAATACTTTTGTGAACATTAAACTGCAAATAATAGTCTTATCAAATCTTATAGAACTGAGTGACAGTAACAGGCTATAGATGATACTGTAATAGTTTACTATGCTGTTAACATTTTAGCTATATATTACTTCATTGTCACACTGTAGGTGTTACAAACATCATTCTAATGTTTGTTCTTTCAGTGAGAGTTTTTCAAAGACTGATCTAACATCATCCAAGATGACAGACACTGCAAGTTGGATTTCAAACAACAAGACGCCCAATAGTAAAATAAAGTCATTTATTGTCTCAAGGTAAGTCACATGCATATAACCTCATTTCTCCTTTTCTCCTTTACAAATGGTATAGTATTACTTTCAGCCAGCAATATGCCAAGCATATGAATTTCTAAAGATACTAATTAAGCAGTTGCTAAGATATTGTTTTAATTGATAAATGTTCATGTTGATGTTTTACAATTCTGTAGATATGATGTATTGATTTATAGAAATTCTCTATGCACAATTTTTAACAAGGACCATGTATGTTTTATGAAGATATTTGGCATCAATCAGCATATAACCATACAAAACCAAGTATGAATAACTGTTCTGTTTAAAATGAGAGAAAGTTAAACTTGATGTCAATTCATAAATTCAACTTATCAGAACAAAGGCAATTTAGATCCTTTTTCCAACAATTGACAATCCTAGTGATAAAAAATGATGTCACACATACAGATTATAGTTTACGTCCAAAATCTTTTTGTTTTGAGGCAAGAAAGACCAACTTGATGGTATTCTGATTCTAATAAGATATCTGCCAATATTTGAACCATATGTGAAGGCTGTGTGGCTGATTATATATGCCTTTAGGACAGCAGAGAAAACTGCATGTAAAAACTCAATTACATATTTTCACATTTCTTACTGTCTCGAAATAATAATCTGTATGTGCAAATGGAAAACTGCATGATGTGTAAATCGTATACAGTGATAGACAAGTCATATCCAGATCTGGATGAAACAAAATCCTAGTGAAATGGCTGCCATGTTTTGACATCATTTCACACTCAGGACAACTCCAGACCTCTTTTGGAGTTTTCTCCTAAACATTAAAAAGAGAATAAGAGCAAAAATTTCACATAAGATACCTTATGAAATGGGACCCAGGACTATTGTTTAAGTCTGCTTTTTGTGAAATAAGATAAGCATCTTTGACACTAGGGTTGTAATTATTGGCTCTGATTTTTCATTGTACTTTTTTTCATAAAGCAAGACTGCTTGCAGATCTGAACTAAGCAGTGTCGAGATAGACCCACAGGTAAATATATAGTTTGTTTGTTGGTTCTATATTTCCATGTGTAAGCATTAACCAATTATAATTTAAGTAAGCAAGCAAGCTTTTATTACATATATCACATCTATTATTCATATTCAATGTTGTTTTTTGGAATGAACATTGAAAGACAGTGATTGCTATAATTTGGGGTTTAATCATCCTGAAAGCAAGAGTACCTAATTAAAAAAGATAAGAACACATTCAAGTGATGATTAAACAAAATAGAAAGAAAGAATCTTAGGCTGTTTTCTAAAGTATCCTTACAGTTCATATCCAGTTGTGCGACAGTCATATCTATGCTCCTGGAATACCTCAACAGTACTACACAGTCACTAGCTGCTTTCCCACATGGAAACAGTTGTTTTAGTGATTTGTATGGAATAATTGATGACAGAACGACTTAATCAATTATTGAAAAGAATATTATATGTTTTGTTTCAAATTGAGGACACTTGTTGTCCAATTTGGATTTGCTACAGGTTGAGCAATTGAAAAAGAAAACATGCTATAGATTCAAGTTGATAGATGTTATACAGACAGACTTTTGAAAATGAAATTTGAGACACTTAAGAAATTGACTCAAAACATGATACACCTGTTCAATTTGACAAACTCATTTGGTTTCATTGTCCTATCCTTTTAACAACAATATTTACTCTGATGAAACACATTTAGAAATTAATCAGGGAAGAACTTAAAAGAAGAATTCTTGCCCTTGTCATTTCACTTATCATTTTTTGACATGTGATTATTTCAGGTATTGGCATTAAAAGACACCATTATTGAAATTTTGATACCACTTGGGCCTTTGTCAAAACAAATGTTTCCCAAAAAAGGTATGTGCTTTGATGGGAACATCCAATAAATTGGATGCCCTTTTCCCCATTTATGCCCTTTTGACAACAAGTTATTTTTTATGGAATGAAGGTCAGTACACTTACTCAGTGACTTCCTAAGCGTTGTGCTCTAATAAAAGAAACACGTATTCATAGATTCAAGTGATAGCCATTTTCTCTTAGCTTACTCCTCTATTACTTCTCTAAACCCTGTATTACGGGCTCTCTTAAAATGGTATTGTCAATATAATGCATTTTAGTACCAACACACTAGATTAGTTATATAATTTTTGAACTCCTGCATGTTAAAGACTATCAACCCCCTTTTACCTAGGCCAATGAGTATTGTCGTCCTATTTATAGGCTCAAAGAGGAAATTGATGTGATTTTCCTGTCTCAACACCAGTCTGTCTATCTGTCTGTGTAATTAACGAGGAACCATTTGAGAATTTATATGCTGGATTGTCTACAAAGAGAGTCCATAATTATGTCCTATGTTTCATTGACATATCAATATTTGTAGTCTGTAAACTATCATTTTATACTTCTTTCAGCAGTATGTTTTTCATATTGGCAGAATTGATGGCAATGCATATAAAGCATAAACATGTTTGTGATGTTTCTTAAAGAAGACTATCTTGAATTCATTGTTATTTATTTACATGTTATCTGGGATACTGATCTTTGGCAATACTTCTTGCATTTTATCAAGACTCTTTTTTTGCTTGAAGTGGCCATATTATTATTATTTTTTTCCAGATTGTTTGAAAGAGACTGTCAGTGTGTTACAGAAATTACTCAAACAAAAGTAGGTATTGAATCATCGTCGTAAATATATTGTAGTCCATTTATTTAAGAAGAACCTTATAGTAAGGAGCAGCCTTATTGTAGGGTAGACAATTGATTTCAACATATTAATTTGTAGTAACACTTTATTTGATTGACAGTTTCTTTTTCTGCCTAAATGAAAGTTTTCAAAACGGTTCCTTATTCATGTTATGTTTAGATTCATCAGTTTACCTGTAAAGTGTTCAGGTAATCAAGGATAATTAGTTCCATGACCTTTAGTTGAAATATGTTGGTTAAATTGCCAGATGCAATACATTCAGATGGTTTAAAAGTTTGATTAAAGAAAGTTTGGAAAATTTGAAAGTCGAAAGAAAATGCCATTGAAACAACACAGTTTTTGCATTGCTATGTAATATTACACGAAAACATTGCATATGAACTAAAATTAATTCACATGGTGTTAAATATCTAAGTATATATAGCTATAGTATAGTAAGAAATAAATTTTAAAATCATGGCAATGCTTCCAATTTTAATACATATTTATTCACTGTATTCAGGTTCTATACTTAGGTACCACCTAATTTTGGTTCCAATCATTTTTCTCCAGAGTGTATTGTACAACATTTAAGATTGTAAAGATAAATTAGTTTGGTATTCGACTTTCTTCTCATCTGGGATCAAGCACCTTTAAATCTTTGCTTGGTACATTTAACTTTTTTTTAGTGATTACGGTAGGTTATTGTTTATTAAACGTTTGCTTTCAACAAAATATTCATATAAAGATTTTTTTAGTTCTGTGCCTTCAAGTGTCTGGAGTTTGATAGGGTTAATATGCTCTCACCATGCCACCTGTGTTTCTTAAATCCTTTCAACCGTCATAACTCACTTTGATGAATCTACTGCAGAAAACTTTAGAAACTGGTGACAGAAGCATGAATTGCTCCTAATGAGCTTCTTTTTCTTTTGTCACATTTGTACTACCTAAAACCTAATGTATAATGTATTTTTCCTTTTTGTTATGGTCTCAATTCTGATCACCAAATCCCACATGCGTAAATGAATACATGTTTTCTACTTTACAGTGCCCCGAGATCAGCCACACCAACACCACTTCCTGTGTTGAACAAGATTCGTTCATCAGGTGGAATACAGAGGTCTTTGTTTACAGACTGTCCAGGGACCTCCAATAACCTTAAAACTACAGGTAACAGTTATATATCTGGGTTTTGATGAGAGATGCTGATAAATGCATGATCATACTGTTAGAAAGAAAATCTGTCAAGAAAAATTCCTCAAGTCCAACAGATATTTTTTTAAGGGACACAGATAACTCGAGATATGGAATAATCTGCTTTACTTTCATTCCAGATGCTGATTCCTATTATGGCTCCAACGAACAAGCAAATCAAAATGTATTTCTCTCCCAGCAAATAAAGATTATTAGATAAATGTAGGTGTGACTAACACAGTCATGTCAACATTGAATCAGATGTGGATCCAAAAAAGCAACAGATATTGTAGGGAATATGCAAAATGTTACTTTGTTCCTGTATAATTAAGAAAAAAATACATATATGTAGATATTCGAATAGCAAGTCTTGTATGAGTTATCAATGTATTATCTGGACACCCGCATATCCATATACATCACTAATTTTGAGTTTTATCATACATTTGGTATTGATTTGGGTATAAAGTCTTAATAAAATAACATTTCATGCCAAAGTGTGCAGTCAATTAGGAATCGTAACAGCTATTTAAGGATTTGAAGAACTGTTTTCGACAGTCATTAATTTTCTCTTGAAGAAAGCATTCACTTGTGATTGTTATATCAAGAAACTGATCTAGATAATTACTTGATTAGGAGTTGTAGGTTTTGATAATGAATGCTTATGGTTACCTATACCGGTATATGGTTTAATTAATTTAATTATTCTTTTGGGGGAGGTGTTACTGATGAGTGTTAAGCTCTATACTCGCTTACAACAGTACATCTTTAGAGTGTGTCAAATTATTATAAGAAAGGAAGCAATTGCTCATGATTGAAAATGACTAGTTTTTGGATCCAAACACATACATTTATGGTTCCCTTCTTAACAACATAAAGATGTTTAGGGATCCTTCTTCGGTTGAATAACAAAATAAACAGTATTTTATAATGAACTTGCCTTTTTGGGATAAATATTAACCCTTACCAAAAAAACATTTTTCTACTTGGTTATTTTGTAAGAACGGTTGCCATGAAGTTCTTAAGAAAATTATGAATTTATAAGATCTCTCCAATATATATGGAATCAAGAAAAAATACTTCTTTTTATAGATTATATTCTAGTGGACCCAGGAGCACTGCTAGTATCGAAACTCTGAAATCTTTGTTAAATTATATTTAGACCTTGATTGATTGTTTATTTCAGAATTCCTTTTAATAGTGAGAGGTTTGTTAGAGCTTACTGATGTTTTTCTTTTTCAGGGCTTACCTCTAGTAGATCTCACCAAAATAATGGACTCGACACACTTCGAGATGAGCCTGTTGGGGAATATTCTTGTCGGCTGTATGAAAAAATTAACAATCATCATACAGATCCTAGAGCTCTAAAACCCACACCTAGTCACAGTGACCATGGTATAGATAGTCATGATATACATTACTATAGGTGTAAAGTGCTTGGGACAGACAAACGGAACAGCGTACATAACATCAGAGATGGCCAAGAATTGTTTTCAAATAGGTCTTTAAGTAATAAAGAAATCAGAAATCCAAGTGTACAATTACACAGCAATATGGGAAATGGTCATGATTTGGCCCCATCGACTTTTAGTAAACAATTTAACAGTGTACAAGGTTTCAGCATACAACAGAATAAAAGAATCCCTTGTAGTTTGGAGCAAAATAGTTCTGTACCTAGAGATTATAGAGACTCGGGCTTTAGAATTAACAATAGATCAGACATGAAACCCAGAGATGAATTCAGTGCTTTCTTTGAGGACTTCAAATATGAACCCAACAGATGTGCCATGGCTGATAACAATCCTTGTATGCCAAGAAGACCTGTAGCCCTAGTTGATGATACCTTTCTACGCAATACTAAACCAATATCTCCTCTAGTGGACCATCAGTCTGTGGGCTTGTTACATGCCTCTGACAGAGGGAACCAGCTTCAATATGAACCAATGGACTGTGAGACAAGGAAGCAGGATGCTATAGGCTTACTGGAGAAAAACGACCTTATGGAGACTATATACAAGGAGAGATCAAGTCAAGATAGTGGTTAGTATAACATTTTATTGGGTCAACAGATTCTCACAATCTACAGAGCCAGTTTTAACAAAACTTGTCATTATCAACAGACTGTATATTGAAATCTTTGGTTAATATTCTGAGAAAACCGGTTACCTGGGCATTCAAATCTTAGTTTGATCTTGGATTTGAAGTTTTAGGGTTTTAGAGTTTTCACTGTTTTATTTTAAGTTTTACCTTATTTGTTTCTGTCATACCTATTTTGAACACAAGGTCAAGAATGGCATTTTTCAGACAGTATTGTAGGATATCATTATTCTTTAAAAATAATTTAGGATTCTTGCTTTGCTTTTGCAGCAACAAGAAATGGAACAAATTGCACAAAGAATTAAATGACCAATTAAATATACATACTTCTTCTAGATTTTGCAACAACTTTCTTATGTAAGCTTGTGTTAATTAGTAATTATGATTAAAAAGATTTGTTATCACTTTTTCTATAGGCCAATAAAAGACTTGAGAGTAACTTGCCAAACAGTGATACTGTCCCAGAGTCTTAACATGTTGTTTCTTTATTTCAGAACCCTGTTGTGGAGAACTGCGGCAAAACAGTCAAACATCTACTGCTTCTTCAACCAACAGTGCTCATAAAAAGGTTATTTACTGTTTTCTTTTATATGCTTGTTGTTAACACATCCTCCCCATTTGAATTTATGTCTAGTCTACACTGCAAGGAACAGTAGAAATAAAAAAACAAAACAAAAACAAAGAACAAGTGCTTTTATTCTATTATTGGGTAGAAACCATAGTGACAAAAAAGAAAAAATGTGCAATTCATCATTTTACAAAGGTTTTCCCACAGTACCAGTACAAGCATCACTATGAGCTATTATGGTGTAAGGTGTTAAACCACCCACTGACATGTTAATGAGTCAATGTCATATTGTCTACATTTGGGTCAATACCTGAATTCATTTCAAACAAAAATCTGAACTTTACAACCAGTTACAAATTTTCCTTTATTCATGAAGGCTCAGTGTAAGACTAATGTAAATCTTTCATTTTTATGAGGGATTTGTCATAGTCCTGCACACTGCACCCTTTGATTATGGACACTAGAAATCAAACCACTCAATGATAAGCCCATAATTTTGTTTTTGTAATGTGTAATGATTAAAACTGCTTAGACCAATAGCAATACATGTTAAATATATTGTAGTAGATTTTTAAGAGAGGATATCTCCAGACTGACTTCCAGAATGCCCATGCTTCTTCCCTGCTTGAGAACCCCTTATTGGAAGTTAACCTTCAGGCCTTTCTCCATTAATAAAGAGCTTTACATTGAAATATAAATGAACTATTCTTTGCACTATGTTACACCACCCTAATTAAAAACATTTTTATCCATAAATTGTAGGTGCTATACATGCCTGGGTTCCACAGTGATTTTTATACAGACCATCTCAGTGCTAAGGACATCCTGTGGCAGAAACCAGGTTTATACTCCAAGGTAAATACAATGTACCAACAACCATCCCGGCTCATTTTGTCAGGCGTCTAGATAAGATGGTGTTCTGGGGTCTTTTAAAAGCAGAACTTTAAAAATGATTAAGCTTTTTCTATTGAAGTGGTACTTCTTAGGATCATGCCAAGGTGACAATTCAAATGGTTGCTTACTCTATTGGGTTCAGATAGAAATACTTCCAAGTAGCAAGCTAGTAGAATATGCCTCTTATTGCAAACTCTGTGTCAGAATAGGATCTTGATTTCTCTTTTTGGTTTTCATCAGGACTGTTTTCATGAACCAAGAATTCTTTTCAAGATGCATTTCCTTAAAAGCTAATAGAAACACTTTATAATAGCAAGCACATGATATATGTTAGCAATTGAGGACTATCTGCCATCACCAGAGGTAAATTTTTGCATTCATTAATTTCCTTCTTATATTGGATCATTGCCATGTGAACAACTTTTCATTTAAAAAGCCACTTTCCGTGGACCGTTCAGTACTAGACTAGCTCTGAAGTATCTTGCTAAAACAATTCCACTATACTAGGTGTGCAAATGGAGTTTGATCCTGGCACACCTGAAGTTCACAACATTAACCACTCTGCCACACAGGATCCATATGAGCTTATGTAAAGAAAAAAGTAAAGTAACAATGCCATAATGACCTTCAGACAGTTGGGTGTTTTGAGGATTACTTGAGTACTGTTTTTGGCTTACTTTCTTCTTAATTCAAATGATGGTGACACAGCTAGAGTATATGATCTATTAAGATTTATCACATAGGTAGGTTAATGGTCACAGAGTGATCATAATTGTATTCAAACATACTAATCATATTTGTATTCATTCACATTATTCATAATTGTATTGATACATACTGATCATAATTGTATTGATAATACTGATCATAATTGTATTGATACATACTGATCATAATTGTATTGATACATACTGATCATAATTGTATTGATACATACTGATCATAATTGTATTGATACATACTGATCATAATTGTATTGATACATACTGATCATAATTGTATTGATACATACTAATCATAATTGTATTGATACATACTAATCATAGTTGTTTTGATACATACTAATCATAGTTGTATTGATACATACTGATACATCAATATAGTTGTATTGATACATACTAATCATAATTGTATTGATACATACTGATCATAGTTGTATTGATACATACTAATCATAGTTGTATTGATACATACTAATCATAGTTGTATTGATACATACTAATCATAATTGTATTGATACATACTAATCATAATTGTATTGATACATACTGATCATAATTGTATTGATACATACTAATCATAATTGTATTGATACATACTAATCATAATTGTATTGATACATACTGATCATAATTGTATTGATACATACTAATCATAGTTGTTTTGATACATACTAATCATAGTTGTATTGATACATACTAATCATAATTGTATTGATACATACTGATCATAATTGTATTGATACATACTAATCATAGTTGTATTGATACATACCAATCATAGTTGTATTGATACATACTAATCATAATTGTATTGATACATACTAATCATAGTTGTATTGATACATACTAATTATAGTTGTATTGATACATACTGATCATAATTGTATTGATACATACTGATCATTATTGTATTGATACATACTGATCATAGTTGTATTGATACATACTGATCATAATTGTATTGATACATACTGATCATAATTGTATTGATACATACTAATCATAGTTGTATTGATACATACTAATCATAATTGTATTGATACATACCAATCATAGTTGTATTGATACATACTGATCATAATTGTATTGATACACACTGCAGGGTGAGTCTATGGATATATTGGATCAAGTGGACTTGGACACGGCAATGGAGGAACAGCATGGACAAACCTGTATACCAGAGACACAGGACATTCTACATGTGGCATCGATGAACCCTGACCCTACCTCTGTATGGAAACCAAGCACTGCTCCATATCAACCCAGGCAGGAATATCACAAACCTCCACTAACACATCAAGACTCCCCAGGAATTATCATGCTTCCAAGGAAAATGTATTGACCTGAGGTTTAAGCCTTAGAATGCTGGTTAATTTTCTAAAAAATATTTTTGTGTCGTCAGATTTCCAAAACTTTAGATATCAACTTAATTTTGATGAGGAAAGATACTCAAAGTAGTGAAGAGGTTAGATCACAGGCCAGCCTCCAATTTACTTGGAGGCTGGTCTGTGATCTAACCTGTTTGCATAAGCATGAAGTAGTTTCCAGCACTATAAGGGTTTAAGTTTTAAAAATAAAATAGCCTTCGTTTATTTTTGTTTTGTATTTTTCATAATTCATATGATGGCTACTCAAGATTTATGTAAACCTATAGCTTATGTTTAATGCGAAACTACTCACTTACTATGTATTATCTTTGAAGTTTTGCTTTTCTCCTACCATCAAGATAGTTTTGGATGGAGTATTTATCACTTCTTTATCTCTCACCTTGATATCTTTTCTGAAATTAAGGAATAATGCGTATACTTATGCTTCAAACAATTATTGCTTCGTTACTGCATCTAATTATTGTTAACAGAAATATTTAGTTTGTTTTTGTTTGTTTGTGACAGTCAGGTCAACTGATTTGATTTAATTGTGATATGGATGAATTCTGTGATATTTTGTATTGTAAATTGCTTCTTGTACTTTATAGCTTATCAGAAGCCTTTATTGTTACATATTGACAATGTTCAAGTTAAATGGGGCAAAATAATGACCATATAGGAATCAGCTACTGGTCCAAATTGAAAATAAAGCAGACGACAAAAAATAACATTAAGATAATACATTTTCTCCATTTCATTGGGAAGGAATCATTATGACACAAATATGAAATTCTCTATACAAGGTATTATGTGGTAAGGTGTTAAAAAGGCATGATATGTCAGCCCATTTAAATTTGTTTGTTTCATATAAAATAATTATACTCAAATGTCTTGTTCCTCGCAATGTCTTTCATACCAAGATTTAGTCAATTACAAATTTCAGTGTTCAGAATTGACAAGAACTTATGTGTAATTCTACATGGAATATTAAGATCACTCTTTACCTAACTTACAAGGGGTATTGGCAAATTTGCTGTGGCAGAAGGAAACTTATTTTGTTATCACATATTTTTGCTTTTAAAGTATGAACATTCATGTTCTGTTGTAAAATCTACAGCAGACATACTAAAAAAGTGTGGAAAACACATACAGGCCACTCAAAATAAACACAATTTGATACTTGAGGCTCATGAAAAAGTGACTAAAAGGAACTTCTACATTACAAACATGATCTAATGATTATAAATTATAATGGTTCATAATGTTCTGAAGGTACATGGATGAAAGAAGAGTTTTAGTTCTTGCAGACACACAGAGAGAACAGGTATTGAATGCCGACTTGGAACAGGGTATAGACTCTGATTCAAAATTTAAATCACTTATAATGTTCTATTTACATTACTGCCAATATGGATTTTATTCATAAGAAAATGCAAATGTTCCTTATTTCGATTTATCTTTTCTTAAAAGATGTCTAAACAATAACAATTGTGTGCATTTTATATACACAATAAGTTAGAATATTGTACAAAGTAAAAGTATATGATCATTTTAAGGAAACAATACCATCTTCTAAAACGTTACTCAAGAGATTGAGCTCCTGCTTCTTAATGCCTTTAAATGGTTAAAGTGTTTAATTCACCTGTATAGGTACATCCTGTGAATATGTAAATTGCTGCTAGGTAAAAACCAAAACATTATTGGATAATTATAAAACCATGTTTCTTCAAACAGATCAGTCTGGTATTAAGTCCTAACCACTTCCCCTTTATGAAGTTTTGTGACTTGTTGAAAGTGGAAGGAACTGCAAATTCAAATAGTTTAGTATGATGGTTAGAATGAGGTGTCATGGCAAAAGAAGAAATTGCTCGTCAGAAGTGATTTCTCCTTTTCCTATAGCATCCTTTGGGTCATAAAGTCGTAATTGTGATAAACAAGAACATATGTAGATCTGTTCATATGATAATGGGTAAAATAACTCTTATCATTGACTGATTTATGATGCATCTTTTCTATAAACAGTTCTGGTGATCTTCACTTATAAAAGAGCTAAATTTTGAAGAGATAAAGATTTCTCCTGTATGTGTGATAATCCTTTTTATGGATCATAATCATGTGATCCACTTGCTTAATAAGTGTATTTTAAAGATAACTTTTGTTTTAACATATAGGTTATTAAATCTTTGTGACATGTTCATCAGACTTGAGTACATGTACTTTGACCCAAGTTGTTACAGTATGATGAAATGTCTCTCTGATATAGGTTTATAGGTTGTGGGATTATCAAAGCTTATCAAATAATTCTTATTACCCTTTTACTACATAAATGCATACATTCTGGCAATCATAGTGTTGCCAAACCCTTAGAGTTAACGTGTTTAAGTAGTTCAACCATATAATAATACCTTTCCTCAAGACTTTTCGTTGAGGTTCCAAAAGTTCCTTTATGAATTTTTTGTTAGATTTTTACATCACATCAATCGTAATTCAGTTAAATTGCATGCCTAGCTTATAATTGTTGGAAGAAGACCTCATACTCAAATGTCCCTTAGCAGTTAATAAGGCTTTGTAGAAAATCAAGGATTTGTATAGTTAGTGAAAAGATGGAAATTCCAAATTGATAAGTATGTGTTTTGAGTCAAGTTAGGGTCTTGTGATTTCTATTTAAATACTGTAAATGCCAATGATAAAGCTTTGTTATCCAAAAATGCATGCAAGAATACTTCTAAGTATTAAAGAAATGCAAATTTTCTGAGGTGCCTATAGTCAAGCAGCTTCAGTCATCTTGTCCTTCAGCCTACAATATCTAGAAAAATGGGAATCTGCTAAGTATGAAGTTACTCTTTGCAATTTTACAAATGCATAGGAATGATGTAGATCAGTTTGTGAAGTAGTTTGAAAACCCTTTCTAGAATGTCTGTAAAAGAATCAGATTAAGTATCTTGCTGAAAACATGAAGTGTTGTGGGCAAGTGAGAAACATGTACATTGATTTGGGATGGTTGTTTCAGTGTTTTATTTCCTTATGTCATGAAACCTGACTGTGTGACATCTGCTGCAGATGACTTCAGAAAATGTGGTGTCAAAATGATTAACTGCTCCTAACTCCTATTTTGCCTTTTTGTCATGATGGTGGACAACCAATGAAGAAAATGTTTGTTTTTCTCCTTTTTTTAAAATGTAAGTTTTTCTGCTATTTTTTATTTTTTTTTGTCTGTTGATGATAACAATTTGGTACTTGTCCAAGTTTTCATGAGGGAATGTCTTGAATCAAGCATGTTGTAATTCCTTGGTATTTGTTACTCAAATGTTTTCTGTGATTGGCTTGATATTGCTGTAGAATTACTGGTAAATAGAGCTTATCTTATCAGCTACTTATTTTGAAAGCTGCTTTTCTCAGAAGAAATAGGATATTTTCTATCTTGACTCATGTCAAAATGAGAGATAAAAGTTCAAAGAAAACTGTTGTAATGTATCACACCCTCGCTTGACAAGGGTGTCAAGAAATATATAAAAGTTATGATATATATTAAACTGTGAACAAACTGTCCAACTGATTATAAATTGTGAAATCATTATCATAAAAGGGGACTTTGCTTACAGTAAAAAAAATTCTCGTTTTGTTAATGATTTTCTAGTTGGTGGTAGTATGGATATTGATTGTATTTTGTGTACTGATAAGATCTTGTCAATGTCTTTACATGCCCTGAACGAAATTGTCATTATATGAAGCCATTGTTTACACTTTTTAAATTTCAGCTGCATGGCAGCCTGTTTATTGTTTACATATATTTTGTCTTTGATATGACCAACCATAATATTGAAAGATGATAGGCTTCAGGAAGAAGAAATACCACATGAAAACAAAAGATGTGAATCGTTTTAATCAAAGGCTATGTTTAAAAATTGTTTGATTTTTGATTATATGTTCTACTTGAAGCTTTGGCCACTGGTCGATATACATGTATTTCCACTGCAGATAAAAACAAGGTGTCAGACAAAGAAAAGGTGTGCAATGTTTTCAAATATCAGCTTACAACCCGCTCTATCGAGTATGTGTTAGGAGGAGGTTATTCAATGTTTATTCTGTCAGCTTGTCGTCTGATACTCAATTATAACAGTGATGAAGTGATTAATGGGAGAAATCATTCATCATCCCAGAGGTTACTGAACCCTTCATACTTTAGACATTACTAAACGATGGTCGATACGACGTTGCTTTCATGTTTCAGAGAGTCTGTACAAAAACTAGTGAAAGTCATGACCATCAAGGGTTCAACAAGTTTGAACAAATAGTTGGTCAGAAAGTTTGCAGAGGTTCGAAATATGTTTGTTCTCTAAACCATATGTTGTTGGAATTCATTGTAATATTGTCTTTAGACATTCTTTTAAGTAGCAACAATATATCACTGGTCTTGTAGATTTTAGAATACTGCAAACAAAAAACATGAGTACATCCGTTTTAAGACATCTAAACTGCCAGGGCTGAAATTGCATTTTTCGTTAATTTAAACTCTTTGGTATAGGATGGGTCAAATACTTTGTATGTCTCTTTTATGTGTATTTGTCTTAGATTCAAACTTATTCAAACTTAAGCTGGGCTAACAATCATCTTCCTGATGTTAATTTCAGTCAACTGGACATAGAATATTCCATTTAAGAAGTAAGCTTCAGTGTTTGTGATGATTTACATGGAGAGATGCACTCGGCGAAAATCCGTTCATAGACGCCTCTCATATTTCTTAGTTATACCATAACGTAAATTGTTTCAGACAGGTCGATTCACATAATGTGATTTAAGGTATACTATACTGCTTGAAGCATTGGTGGTAGACTGACTATTTAAGGACATAGAGGGACATAAAATAAACGTTATCGATTTCAGAAGATGCAGTAATTATGTTTCGTAATTAATTCCGGGAAAAAGGACAAGGTGACTTTCGTAGAAAAACTCCTTCGACTCGTTAAAAGGTATAATCAGATTACTCGTGCTGCAGAGTCTTCTGCTACCTAGCGGTGGGCTGTACGCAACGACATTTGTCATAAAATAAAATTTGACAGGCACGAAAGAAAGTATATGTATTTTAAAAACTAGTGTTTATTACAAATCTTGTTTCTTAGTTGAGCCAGTTGCGTAGTTTGCTTAAAATCTATGTTTCTGTTGCTCGTCATATAGATGGTTGGTGCATAATCTCTCTTCCGAGAACAAATTGAATTGTGATGCTGCCTATGTATATTATGGCAGAGACATAGATAACATGATATCTATGTCTCTGATTATGGATTGTTCCTGGCTGCACATTAATAGCTTTAAATTAGTTGAAGTTAGTAACCTTATAATAGTAGTTAAGTCTACTTCCTCGCCTCGAAAATCTCAATCGGGGTCATTACTTAACAAGACCCGTGTTTCGTTCGTTACTGCCATTTCATGGAGACAAAGCACCATTACATCGGCCCTACAATGTGATTTGATGGAGAGGCGGGAAAACGCTCGGGTATTTGCTAATGGTCTTCGGAAGGTATTACTGATTGATATCTGAGATTAATGATGACAAGATAGCTCTGATAAAAACAACTTATTTATATGAAAATTAAAAATTATCATATTAATTAACTTTTTTAGAGAGAAAAAATTAACAAACAGTCTGTCATTTATCATTAGTTTGAAATCTGAGATACCAGACATTGGAAGCCAAGAGAAGAGCCAGGCGTGTTCATCTATGATGCGTCAAATAAAAACGGGGATTTTTAATGAACTCTCCAAGCTTGTAAGTTTTAAATTGAAACAAAGTACAGTCAATTTTAACAGTGCAATAGTTATAGGTCTGATTCTTCTATCTTTCTACAAGACGCAAGTCGTGCAGATAGCTATTACATGATATTTTTGAATAACAGGTGTGCGTATTAAGCCGTAAGTTGGCCTATACACAACGATTCTGTTTCCGTTATGGTCTTTTAAAACAAGATAAGCTCTAAATTCATGCAGTCCCTTACGACTCTTGTGGGGGAAAAACGACTTTAAACGGTTTGAGTGATGACTCGGGCGGGATTCAACGATGGTTTTCCCGTTTTTAGATCTATTGCATATAAAGTAACCGATGTCAGTACGAATAAAAGTATGTTATATATCTTAACATGCCAGCATTTAGGCAAAACTTGATTGTTGTAGATATTTCATATAAAGGGCGTTTCTAACTTCGCTTTACAGATAGAACTTTGTCTGGAACATTTCGCTTTATATTATGCCAACGTAATCACGTGTAGATGCATGGCCATGAATTTGCAAGAAACATCACTTAAATGGAAAATTATGCAACCTCACGATCCCAACACACATTATATTCAATTAAAACCTTCATCAAATAACCTCATACACACTGTAAATTACTTTCTCGAGTTGCACCCGGGGTATTTAATTTCCCATTATCATTTTCACTCGCCAATAATAAACGTTTAATCAAGCTTTACCACGCTCAAGCTGCATCAACTTACATGGATTATCATGCATCTGTATAATGTGTGTTGAACTGGATCCGTCCAACCACACTGTCTGTCACGTCCGGATCGGCACTTTCCATCACTATTGTCCTCATGCAAAGAGTTAAATCGGTTTGCTTTTTCTTGTCCTTCTGAATTGACTCGGCCATTTACAGACTATGTGACGGAATAACAAAATAGTATGTAACAATTGTCTTGCATGTGATAGTAATAAGTCGTGGTACTAGCATATACTGTGATACCCGCGCCAAAAATTAGTCTCGTAGTCTCATGTGAAAATGTAAGACTGAAATTCGACTTATATTACAATATATGACGATGTTTTGTACAAGACGTTAAATTTGCAGTATTTATGTCACATAAAATTGTCAAAAATATGTGTGAATACCCTCTTGAGCACCCCCTAATCCTCTTTTGTTGTGACAAAATCTGTTCGACCTTCGGGAAAACACCGTTGAATCAGAGACGTGATCATTCAACTAACGTATGGGTTCCGTAGAGCTGTAACATGGACTACCAAAGCCGTTGACATCCAGAGAGAAACATCTACTTTCGTCTGGTTTATCCAGGATGTCAGACCTGTACAAGCCACAGGAGTCTACACGGAAACATCTAACTCCAGTCAGCCAGTCTGTGGTATGTATTCCAACAGTATTGTCTTTCACTTGAGCCGTTCTTCTTACGATAAATGATCTACGTTCTTAAACGAAATGTTTGATCTTAACAAAATTGTTGTTACTTGTAGAAATGAGTGTCTCATCACCCATTTTCTCATTCAGAAATGTGTTGCAGTTTCAAACTTAAAGTTAAAGTGGATCTAAAAGATTGAAAATAACGCTTTCTTCGTGGTAGAAAGCATTGTGACAAAATGATAAATTTCTCGATTGTAGCATAACACGAGTGTTTATCTGGAGGGATATATTACATCTCACCCATTTTACATAAGACTTTTCAGTGTGTGAATATCTGCCTGGATCAAGATTGATATATTCTAGAAAACAAATCGAGAATGGAAATTATTTCCTGGGCGTTTATGAATAGCTAAACCGAGTCGTGGCACGCCGAGATATACCCTCCTGTGAGTGTGTAGACTTGTATCTAAACTCGGCTTGTACGGATTTAACATACCTCACCAGACATTATATAAGAATAAAGTCGTTTACGTTACATGGTTGCGCACTGAAAGCTAGTCGTAGGCCTATATCCCTGGTCAGTTTATCTTTACTTGATTATGTGGATTACAAAACTTCCACAAAATTTTCTTGTGCACATATGGTCTTCACATAGACTGAACCAAACATTTCCATTTACCTTTTTGTCTCATCAGCAAAGACCCAATAAACATTTTTATTATATCTTTGGTATCAGGAATCTTGCCATATGCACCAGTAGAATACATCCTGGAAAAGAAATATATATATTTGACCAACCTAACTTGTCACGATTATGTAATCAGCATCAAGCGTCTGACCTCTCTTGGTGTCCGTAGGATGTCTATCATAGACTGTCTGAACCGAACGTTTCCGGCCTCCTTATTCGTCTTCATATAGAAGCTATAAGTCATAAACATACGCCATAGAAGAGAAACATGTATCACGGACCCGCTTCAGGTAGAATACCCATAATCCGCCATTTTAAAACTCATTCTTTCGTCGGATTATTTTGGAACGCACTGGTAAAATACTTCCATATTGCAGATTAAGATGTGCAATATAAAGCAGAACAGGTCTATACTGTTTAATTCAAGCTTCCATAACATGTCCATTAGGATGCTCTTTGAATAGTTCCATCCCAATCCGATCTATACCGAGAACGACCGATGTAATCAGACGAAAGAATGGGTTTCGAAATCGCGGATCATTGGTATTCTACCTTAACAAGACAAGAGTACGTTGTCAGAATCATTACCCGACCTTTTCAAGACGCATGCATATATACATGCTTACTTTCTCTCGTGACGTGGCTGGGTTCAGTTCGATTATTGATTAAATGCCAAACCCGACTTCTCCACGGGGGCGCTTTATAACCGGAAGTGATACAGAACGCGCAATGTCGTGTTTGAATTTTTAATATGGACCCAGGAAAAAGCCATCTTAACCCCTTACTTCATATAACCTTGTCCTTAATTATATACAACAGGTTCTTATATGAATCAAAGCAAGAAATCTTACCTCCTGCTCGTGACAGGCTTTTTATATGTTGACTATCTGAATGGGCTCCGCCCTAAATTATTAAGACAATACATTCATTTTGTCCATCCAAGACAAACCAATCATGGACCAAACGTTGAATATCCATACAAAGAAGCAAATATCTAGATAAGTGTTTTCATGAAAAGCGGAACTGATCTTAGCCTGTATATTCCGGACTATGGTATGTTTCCAGATGATGTGTCTCGATCTATGATATTGAATCACAAAATATCGCTTAATTCTTATAGTGCTGGAATCGACTTCGTGCTTATGCAAACAGGTTAGATCCAGGCCAGCCGCCAAGTAAATCGGCGGCTGGCCTGTTGGCTGGCCTGTTATCTTGCCTGTTTGCTTCTCTGAGAATCTTTCATCACCCAAATTAAGCAGATATTTTAGGTTTTGGAATGCAAACGCCACAAACACCTATTTTAGAAAATTGCCCAGCGTTCTAAGGGTTAAAACGTTTCTCCGACCATAACAAACCTGACGTTGGGTCATATAAGTGAACAACACGGACTCTTTCAATGGGATGCAAATCGAATCGACGACGGTTGTTCCATGATCGCCTGGGTCAATCGGTTCGTCTGGAGGCGCCTTTTCCTTCACACAGCCTCGTATTCATTCGTGTAAACCATTTCACCCACATGGGAGTTTGTGTCTGGTTCAAATTCAAAGCCTCTTTAAACGACACAAAAAAGAATATAAAACAAAACGCACGGAAAAAATCATTTTTTATGATACAGATAAAAACGTTTTTGATAACGGATAAACTGCTCTTTTCTCGTGATTGATTAAGTCGACTGTAATAGATGTAGCAAATAAATGTATCATGGAGAAATACAAGTAAAGCTGTAATATAACTTAAAAACTGTCGCCCGGTGTTAAACCCCGTAAAGAATTTTTATTTTTAATCACATGTGCCCAGTTTTTGAAACGTATATATGCCTAACATGATCAAATTCAATTTTCATGCAAGGGATCTCACCCGTTATAGTGTGCAATGGTTAGTACAAGTCTTGACCAAATGCTGTTGAATTCAATATCGCTTGGTTGAGGCATGCGCTGTCCTGTTAGATGGAGAACACATCTGCTCTTAAGTATATCCTGTACATATCGGTTTGTCGAGGCAGATCTGATCAAGGAATTGTTGATATCAACATTGCTTTGTTTATCTCTGCATCGATCTGCCGATATAGTCCTGATTTACACCCATTTCCCACTGTTGTAGCTTCCGTTTCGTTTTCGGGGAAGCTGTAACATGCACTGTCACCATCTGGGAAAATTTTGTGTAACATCAACTATCTACAGTGAGCCAACCCTCGGGTTGAAAACCCAACTAATGTACATATTGTTTATCTATTCATCTTTAATTATTTTCATTGTATTTGCTTTCCTTTTTCGTTAATATTGTAATACTTGTATGTAAATCTCCAGAAAATGGAGGCAATAAAGTTATATATATGTTAGAGTTATTTCCCTTGATTGGACCGCTCAGGTAACTTGTTCACGTGACTTTTTTACGTACATGTGTATTTTTCAGTTGATCAACGCGTCTCGGTTATCAAAATGTTGCGACAGACAGTTGAATTCGTGATGGTTTGATGGGAACGGAATTATAACGACATGTTAGGAAAATTACTCCAAATGGATTATAACCGTTAAAAGTGTGCCTTGTCGCTGTTTAAATCGTGTTTTAAATGGGAATTAAAGGAATTAAGTGAGTTTACATGGGATTTATTGAGGCAGTTGGATTTATTTATTTTATACATGCGCGAAGAACCGATTCTGAGGATTTATTTACAAATTGGCTTGTTTGTTTTCGGAGTGAATCATGTGTTTTGTTTCGTGTTTGGAACTATGTTTTCGGCTCGTAGTGTGTGGAATGCTGCTAGGGATCGGATCTCAGAGGGCCGGATCACAACCCATCCAGTTTACAGAAGTCGTTTGGAGGCGCAATAATACACTGTAAGTTGCAACTTTCACAGCAGATAGATCAATCATACATTGCGAAAAAAATACATCATTTTTTTTTTTAGGAAAAAAGGGGATTCGGTGATTTGTACGGTACGTCTATCATTGAATTATGCTTTTAACATAATTATTTCTTATATAGCTGATCTCCTGCAACGGTTTTTAACCAAATAACTCAATCTATCAATCACTTTGCTGCATCAGCTGCAGACGACGAAAGAAGCCATTTTGACAAAAAGGGAAAACAATGTTATTAGAAAACATTTCCTTCTTTTATTCATAATGGTTTTAACTAAGAACTTTGTCATTATTAGGAGTGATAGTTGTTCATTGTGTCACGCTTTATTTCAACATTTGATTGATTGATAAATGAATAATACATATTTTTATAAACATTTTAGCCTCTTTGCTAGTTGGTTCTAATGAGTCCTGCTTCTAATATTTCAAAACAATTGGGAACTTATCAAACTGTGATTTCAGATTGGATCAGCATTTGAAATTACATTTTTTTTCATATTTTGAGTGTTTTCTGAAACTTGCTTGTTAAGGAATTTGCCAAGAAAGCAAAGTGAAAACCCATGTGCATGATAAATGAATGATTTAATGAAAAGAACAAAATACAAGAATGTTGTTTGATAAGCCATTGACTATTATTTAATCCAGTTGTTATCTTGGAGGTAACATCATATGAAAACAACAAAATCAGAAAAGGTCTGTGGCAAAAATTACACTCTTAAAATTATATTTCTCTTGCAACAACATTATTATAAAATTGCTTCATAGATTAAGGGTCCTGTGTGGCTCTGATCATGCCATGGTTAAGTTGGTGGTCTCAGGACTTGGAGGTCCCGTGTGTGAGTCACCCACAACACTGGTATCTCTGATTCTGTTGAACTGTCCTTTGGAGAGAAACTTTAGAGCCCTAGCTGTGTACTGTTGAATCCAGGTACAAGTCTTAACATAGGTGAAAATTGTTGACATAGAGTTAAACTACATAAAAACAAAGCTTTATTGATTAACATGCATGTTAAGTCATTGATTAGTCTTGGGTTTGTGTGTACATAATAAATAGAGAATATTTTCAATGGCAAGTCTGTAGAAAGCACTAAGAGTAACACCATCAATGTTATTCACTCTATTTTCTTCTTTAGTTTTCCTCTAATTAAAAAGTTGATTGCGCCATTAGTATCATCTCAAGAAATGAGTTCTTAATAACACATACAACATGTTTTACAATCCAGATAAAAAGCTAATTTCTTAGGCTGGTTCATTTTTTCTTTAAACCATGTATTGTTTGTACCCATTGAAACATATTGTTGAAAGAATTTTAGTGAGTACCAACAGTATAGGATTCACTGCAGAGAAATGACTCAAGATCCTACTTTGTTTTGACCCTGTTTTACATGTTGATCTCAGACTGTTAATCTGATCAAGTATTCCCCATAGTTTGTCATATCAGGAATCTTTATAAGGGCATATTACACCCTTTAACACACAATGTTTTAAAACACAAGAAAAAACCTAGATATTGTGGGTTCTCGTTCAAATCTTCTTGGAAAGACAATTAAGAGTGCCCACCATATAGGATTTGTAAAGAAGTTAACGATGAAGTAATCATGGGGGTAACACTTGTAATCTAGACCTGGTGATTGTAAAGCGCTGAGAAAGGGTTTTATCAATTATTCTAAGCATGATGCTGGTAATCACTCTTTAGAACAAGTTCGTAGCGAGATGCTGATGTTGGCTTATTTAGAACAAGTTCGTAGCGAGATGCTGATGTTGGCTTATTTAGAACAAATTCGTAGCGAGATGCTGATGTTGGCTTTATGCGCCTTTAATCTGTTCCTTTACAGACAAGTTATGCAACCTCTTAACCATCAGAACATGCAGTTATTTTCCTAAAATGTGTTATATTCACATCTCTACATTCTTTAGAACGTGTTTGATTAAGATGGCTCATCATGCTTGTGCAAACTTTTCACTGTTTCATAATTTAAAACTTCATCATTTGGTAATGAGTATTTTAGATAATGTTGATGAGACATAAAAACAAAGAAGACAAATATAACTGTCAAAAGATTTTCAAGAACAAGACTGTCTTAAATGAAATGTTTGTTTCCTGATAACTCTAGATGAAGGAGATTTAGCCTTTATTTTAATAGTTTGATTAAGATGAAATGTATTGTGTGATGGTAATATTTCAGTTCTTATGAAAGCTGGATTGATAATGAAATTATCTTTCTTGGACTATTAGATATTGAAGTAACTTTTTATAGAGACTTTAACAAATGGTAGGCTTTCAGGTTTTTTTTTTACAATTTGGGTAAAACATGTTCAGTAGAATTTTATGGGGATATTTAATGATATATCTTGTCATATAACATAACATTTTTTCAACTTAACATTACTATAAGTGAAAAATGTTGTCTCAATGTTTTAGAAATGTAAAAAAAGATGAATGAATTACTTTTTACTTTGATAGTGATATTTTTACTTTATACTCATTTTAAAAACATGCAAATTATTTTAAAAGATTCTATTTTGTTCATAAAAATAACTGTCCGTAAAAGAAATATATATTTTATTTAAGTCCTAATGCATATTTTGTTCCTTTGATAATAAGATTATGCTATATTTAGTTTAAAAATAAATTTCATTATAGGCTATGTAGATTTAAAGAAAGTAGATAGCAACGATAGATTTTAAAAAAAATAATAAGTTACATTTTAATTCTGAAATGTAGTTGAAATCATTTTGTGAAAAGGATAAATTCCTTTTTATAGATTTTTTATAGATTTTTATAGATTATATATTGCGCTTGATACAATTATTTCTTTTCTCATCTTCTGCAGCTTACAAAGTAAAAGGTAAGGCTTGATGGTAAAAATGTCAAATGAATATTTTTTATGACACTGAATGGATTACGTTAGCTTATCAGTTAGTAAATTGAAAGGATATTGCATAAGGATCGGTTTTCTCAACGAAATGTACCATATACATTATATATGTTTTAAGGACAAGGTAAACCATTAAACTGTCATATTGCGTTTTAAATCATAAGTCTCATACACAGAATATTACTGTCTGTTTAATAGATATTAATTAACATATCGACTATACAGTTATTCAACAGCGAATATTAATGGACGATTCTTGTCTTTGATCGACAATTTTATGTTTTATGTTGTCTCAATGTCCTTCCGTTTGGAGGTTACAGTTTAAGAATTACAGAAGCTATAATCAAATACTAAGTTTATACATTTTTTAAATATACGCAAGAGGTTCAGCTAATAGGTTGCCCCTGCAAAAGATTCAAAAACTTATTCATGAATGATCATAAATATTAAATGGTCATTCATGAACACAGAACATTCTTTAAAGAACAGGCTCATGAACATCAAGTACAGGTTCACAAACTGTTCTTGATGTTAATGAATATGTTCTTGAAATTCATGGACAATTTATGAACAGTTTTGTGTTAATGAAGATCATGAATAAAGTCTTGAATCTTTTGCAGGGGTTATTCCCCTGGCTAGCTTATTCAATGTTCATTTAAACCAATATAGTCCGTGCTCAATGAATTCATCTTGAAGAGATGTACCAAATGAGTACCCACAACCAAGGATTTGTGATTAAGCTTGCGAAGAATACTACCTTTATTTTAAGACCTATTCTGAGTGTAAGGCTATTTTGCTATCTTTTTGATAGCCTTACATTTAAACATGAGCACATAAGGCAACATTTATAGCTCAACTAAAAGTGATTATGATGTTTGAAACAATTAGCCAAGGATTAAGAAATAAAGTAATGTTGAAAAAAAAGTTGCCACTGAATTTTTTGTTAGCTTTGAAACGAAAGCAATATAATGCGTAAAACTATAATTATAAAAAGTTTCAGCCACCCTCTGGTAAAAACAAACTTTCTGAAAGGTTAAATTTAACTGTTTAATCTATTCATGAATTATTCAGATGATGACAATATTATGAAATTTATTTAAATACAGTTGATAAGCATTTGAATTATAATATTAAAGCAAATGTTATGAGAAAATATCATGTTTAATTAAGATTCCTTTTGATGATATTTTATCTCGCATATAGGCTTTGCCTTGTTTTACAGCTCTTCTTGCGAGCCTATGAATTTAAGCTCCTTTCATCCGGCACAAATTTGGGGTGAGGTGGGGGCAAAAGAAACAAATCATTATGACAGAATGCTCACAGTTAGAATGATGGCTTTAAGATAACAAATATCTAAGCATGAAGATTTGTGTATGCCCCAATAATCTTGTGAAATCAGCAACCGCAATATTCAGCCAGGATATTACAGATAACCTATAAATGCTTTTAATCTGTCAAAAATAAATGTTCAGCCCATACAATGTCTTGATTATTGTCACTTTCACAAAAATTGAAATCCTTCTCCATTTTTAAAGTGCTAAACTGACAAAGGGCAGAACAATAAGGCAGTTTTATCTATTGAGAGCCAAATATTAGTATTTCTTTTACTTTAAACATTTTCGATGGTAATCCAGAGATTTCGAACTTTTTTGTCAAGATGTTTTCATCATTAGTATTTCCTTTATTTGCAAAATGATTTCTACATTTTATTTTGGATGGTATTAAAAAGTAGAAAAAAATACAGAACACAATTTGAAAATGCTGATTTGTATACAATGTCCAAACACCATTGTACTTAATCCATTTGATACTGAATAAAATGACAAAAATATCCATGAAATTCATCTTTATAACTCTCTGCTACAAAGTAACATCAACTTCATCATTATGTCAATACAATCGCATGTGTAGTTGTTGGAAATAAGCTAAAAGTAGCTGAAAAGGTAAAGTTATAAGGGACATGCATTTCACATTTCAATTCTCTCAAAAGCTGTTGAAACTGTATTACATGAGCAATAATACAAATTTTAGCAATTGACCATTTTTATCTATTCTATAACAAATATATTAGTACCATCAAATTACTTGATAAGAGCAGTAAATGTTGTTCTTTTTTGTCAAATTGTTTTCTGTTTCACGTCATTCATGTTTATAAACTGCTTTCAAGATTTTTCAAAATATTAAAAAAGAAAACAATGAAAAGAATCATAGCAAAGAAAAAGTCTGTTTTTAATATTCAAATGATACTGTGCTATCTTTATTGAAACAAACTGTTTTGTTTGTTGATAACTATTTACCATATACATTTATTTTCTGCCAAGTCATGTAGCGTTATCTTATGGCATCACTTCCGTTGTTTGTATTTAAATTCATTATGCTGATGAAGGCTTAAGTTGAAACTTTGAAGTATAGTGATTTGACAGAAATTGTGATTTTGTTGAACTTTTTCAGACAAAAGAATTTTCAAACAAATTCTATTTACCCCTTTCCCAAACAATAAATTTTCGACCGTCCCAAATTGAAAGAGTTTTACAGACGACATTTCAAAATGTGATGAAATTGAACAATGTTCTTCGGAAAGAGCAGAAAACCTTGTGGGAAAAGGAAAAATTGCTCATTACGAGCAATTTCTCCTTTTCCCACAATGTTTTTTAAAGTCGTCTGCAACAAAATGGTCAAATGTCGTTATTGTTTGGGAAAGGGTTAAGACAAGCATTACATGATTTAGATAGGGGAATATTTCTGTGGACCAATCATATAGGCTGAAATTGAATCCCTTATTACTCACATGGTACCAATATTCGGAAAAATGTTATGAATGTTATGTATAAGTATTGAACATTATTTGTTTTATTATTCAGTGACATCGTGACAGAATTCTATATATAAAATACCTGTTAATACAATGTTTTAACAGCCGGCTCTAATCTGATAAAGTTATACAAATAATTAAGGTAATCCTATTGGCTTAATCTGCTGGGGACTTTGTCCTGCCCTAACACTAGAATACTTGAACTAATTGTAGAGGTGTCAATGTAAGACTAGTAACTGATTCATATTTATGAAGGACTTACTATATTCTTGCATTGAACTTTTGTTATGTTCTTCACTTGACGATATTGAAAAATAAAACAAAGAGAGAAAACAATGAGGGAAATTGAGGCATTGCTTGTTACACAAAAAAACTTACTTCTATTATAATGAATTTTTGTTTGGTCTTGCATGGTATTTGTACTGTTACTTTTTATCATTTCATTTCTTTTTTTCATTTGTTGAGTTGATATCTTTTTCTTGTCTCACACTACATTCTTGAAAAAGGATATACTTAGGGTCAAATAGGCTTAAAACCCCACCAGTTTTGTTTGTTGCTGGGATTAATCCCATTTTCAACACTTTCTCTTTTTATAACATGTTTAGCCAAGGAATGTCAAAATCTACTTGGAGTCGGAATTTCAATTCTCGATGTTATAGGTGTAAATACTGGATGTGAAACAAACCTCATCCTGGTTTTTGCCTCCTTGACTCTGACGCATTATAAAGACATTCAAGTCATTTAGCTATTTTGAAGACTGGAGGAAACAATTAGAACTTACAATGGGAAACCCTTGTTTAATCATGAAGTCATTGGTCTGAAAGTAAAGGAGATGTAATAGAATATTTTACATGTAATATTTTAAGTTATATGAATCAAACCCTTTATGAGGTGATTCTAATGAATACCCACAATATAGGATTTAGTGAAACAATAAAGAAGTTAGTGGAGGAAAGATGGCGCTTTTCTGGACCTGGAAGCTAAATCAATGGCTGTTTAATGTTATATCTCTTTCTTAACCTGGCAGGAAATTATTACCATATTATTATAAAATTATTACCATAAATATCTCGGTGGAAATCTTACCTATTCAAGATAAATGTTTTCATCATAGTTGAAATTTATTTTCAAAAGGAAGTGCACCTAATAAAGTTGGTGCATAATTGACACATGTTTACATAATGAAATGATATTTTTTGCTGCTTTTGAAGAGAAGCACTCCGAAGTTGTGTCTCAAGCTCCCATTCTGTATGGGTTCAAATCATGGCAACTGGTAGATCTTAATATTCATGATGAGAGATGGTCTCCTGTCTCCTGACTGACTAACAAAATGTCAATGATTTTGCCTATAGCTTTACTGTCAGATTCCTATGGGCAGTTAAGTAAGGGATCAATCAATGATGGGCTTGGCATTTCAATTAAACTGAAAACTTGTTGATCTGATGTAAAAATATCAGTACAACAAATAAACTGAAGCTGTCATAAAGATATTGAATAGAATCTAATACAAAGTTGTCCTTTAGTGACGAATGACACTGTCTGAGATCCGTTTGTTAACAAACTAGATAGTTTGATCTGACATTTCATGAGTTTGTATTTTAACCCATTCATCCACATAGGCCAGGTCTGTACTCATCCTGGGGTCAATACTATGTATTATAATTTATTACAAATTACTGACCCAATGATAACTACAGACCCCTATGTTCATTCATATATCAACTTGTTATTGCTCCAAATTGAAAACAACAGCAGACAACAAAATAACACAAAAACACATTTTATTGATAGGTAGAAACCTGAATGTGGAAAAATAAGAAAATAAAAACAATGCTTTGGGAGGAGTTATTTATTCTTTTGTCAGTGTGATTTGGCAAGACTTCTGTATAAGATGCTTTGAAATGAGACTTTATGAAGAAAATGGTTTAATACCAATGATTCCCAAAGTACAGTGAATTTCTGACTCTTTTATTGGATTCTTTTATGGTTTTACAACAGAAATAAAATCAAGCAGGATGATCAATGTAAACCTTTTACCTTAAAGATCCCCCTTTTATGCTTATGAAAAGAGAAACAAATGCATGATCTGCAACTTCTTTTTTCTTAAATCTATTTAAATAGACTTATAGGGCTATGGAACTGGCTGTCTTGCTATACTTTAATTATAGGCTTACTTTAGTATAACATGAGTACTTGTATGCCAATAGTCTTCTGAATTCTTATATTCATCTTCAAACAACTTAGAGAATGATTCCCTTTATTTTAGTACAAAGGTCAAAGGTCAAGGTCAAAGGTACCTTAATAAATTAATGAAGTTAGTTTTTGGAGGAAAAAAATGAGATTAATAGATGCTTCAGACTTCAGAATTCTTCTAATGAATGTGAACATGATATCTCATTTTACTGTAACTGCAACAGAAGACTTGTGGAACCACTGCGACAAAATGAGTAATTAGGTGTTACAAGCAATTTCTTCCTTTGTCACAGTGGCTTCTGCTAAAAATCACTCAGAATTCTTTTTGCTATTACCTTTAATCTAAAGTTGCCTGATGCTACTTTGATATAAAGGGTTCAATGAAGTGTGTAGAACTAAATAGTTCTGTGATTCCCACGAGACCCCTTTAGAGGTTTACAGAATCAAATATAAAAAAAAAAATATACAGCCACAAATAGGAAATCGTTAATTAGTATATATGTTTAACCTCTTTCCTAATGTGGGAGTTTGCATGAGATAACTAGTTATTGACTTTTGAAAGTGGACAATCACCCATTTCATCTTTTTAATTTGTTTCATATAGCAGTGACTTAAGATGAAAAGTAAAAGCAATGTGACAAGGAAGTTATTACTCTTTTTGTCACACTGTTTTTCATTTTTTGTGTTAGTATTTGGGCAAGTTGTAGTCTGCTGCAGGATTCCAGTATTTGAAGGCTTAACTCTTGTCTTCCTCCATGCTCAGTTGACAGATTTTTTGGCATGAGACATAAGAGGTGATATGGACAAAAGGGAAAAATGCCTGTGACAAGCAGTTTCTGCCAATGTGACAATGTTTATTTCCTTGGAAAAAAAAAGAAAAAACACCAACAACAGTGCAAATGTTTTTTTTCATACTGACTAAATGTCGTCTGCTGTGGCTTTAAATTCAAGACTTTCAAATAGTTCCATATTCGGAAAGGGGTTAATGAGTATGTGGTAATATTTCAGAGACCGCATATCCAATCTCCCTAAGTTTTAAGTGAGTACTTCCTGTAGAGTACTTAGTTCTCTGATACTTCCAACACTGTCAATTAGTCATGAAAAATGAGGAATATTTGTATAGATTTATTTCATCCATTGGGATTTCATTTCATGTTAACAAATCTTAAGTAATTTTGCAATACCTGGTGTATTACGGATGAAGGAAGACCAATTACATCATTAAACGCACTTAAGATTTGAAATTGTCTTTTTTTCAGATTTTGTGCAATATTATGTAAGAAGGAATGGATTTATGTTCTCATAGACATGCTAATGATGTGCCTAAATGATTGAAGGCTTCCTAGACACTGTGCATTGTCTAATACAGGTGCACATTTATGATTAACAGGTTAATTAGTCTCTCATTGGATAATTCTGCATGCACTTTGTCATATCTACTTTAGACGACTTTATAATTGAACAATTGCTTTTAATGGGCAATTTATCCTTTTGTCTGAACGGTTTCTGTAATAACGCAATAGCAAAATATAAATGATTTTTGGACCAAAAAGTAGAATTCAACAGAAAGTATTTGAAACACTACAATTCATGAACAAGACACTTTCTTGTTGCTTTTTTATCTTAAAAGAACATCAACAATTCTTAATACTTGCATGGCTCATCAGGTATGACGTAAGACCCCAATAAAGGCCAGTCAAGACAGATAGAACCATTGGACAGCCCAGAGACTACTACCTCTTATGAAAACTTAACCCTTTCCCAAACAACAAATTTTCGACTGTCCCAAATTGAAAGAGTTTGCAGACGACATTTCAAAATGAAAATTGAAATTGAAATTGAAAAATATTCCTCAGATAGAGCAGAAAACCTTGTGGGAAAAGGAGAAATTGCTCTAAGCGAACAATTTCTCCTTTTCCCACAATGTTTTCCAGAGTCGTCTGCAACAAAGTGGTTAAATGTTGTCATTGTTTGCTAATGGGTTAAATCGACCACTAACCTGACTTGAACTGTCGCGGAGACAATTAGTATGCCACTGAGATGAAGCAAGACTCTTTAACTTTGTTCTAGGAAATATAAAAGGATATATTCTTTTTCCTTAGGAAATACTTTTTTGATTTTTGTCAAAATATTTCAAGCATTGCATGAAAAGGAAATTTAGACTATCATTTTTAACAAGGACATAAAGGTGCCTCTATTCCTAACATGTGCGGTCAGAATAAATTAAAAACGGAAAAACTTAACTTCAAACCCAAAATGTAAAAGCATAAATCAAAAATGAACATGACAGACTTGCAGACTAGGTTTTTGACTGTTTTATTATGAATAAACAATAAGCACTTGATCGAGCATTTTCTAAATTACTTGAGGAATCCACAAGTGTCCTGAATTGTACTAGAGTGTGATAAGACACTTCACCCATTTACTGATAAACACCCCGACAACTCCGGGCTCCGGGTAAACTCAGGTTGATTCTCAAACCCCGCTGACAGCACTTAAAGGATTTAATGCAATACTATAGTTAGTGTTTCAAATTTGTAAAGGACTAACTATAGTCTTGCATTGAAGCCTCGAGTCTTGTAGAGTATCTTAGTTTAGCAGACTAAATGTGTAAAAGTGTTATTACTCAGAAAAGCTTTTTTATTCTGTACTTCATGTGTTTGATAAATAGTGGAATGTGGTTATGTCTGTCATTTTAACAAATTTCTAATACCTGTGAATTTGAAATGGTTTTGTGAATTTTGTGACCAACTAGAATTTTTCAACCCTATAGAATTTGATAAAATGTGACTGTAAAACTCTTGTTTTTTTTACCATTTTCATAGTGTTGATTATTATCACTATCAACCTTTAGAGACACACCTTCATAAGATTAGATATATAGAGTGAAGATCAAAGATAACTTATAAGCCCTGGGAAGTTTTATATAACTTTGTTCATGAACTGATATTAACAAAACTGACTGTTTTTGACCGCAAAAGTGTTCTTGAATATGTTTGTGGATTTCAAGTAAATGTTCATGAACATATTCAGGAACATGAACTTGCCCATGAATACGCTCATGAATATGTTATTCATGTTCATGAATATATTTTTGAATTTAATGAAGATGTTCAATAACGCATGTTTGTTCATGAATGGACATTTCTCATTCATATCTGTTCATGAAGTTCACCAACAAATACTGGATATATCTGTAGCTTCACAGTAAAGAACAAATACCCACCCAGGGTGTTAGCGTTGCCGATAATCTATAGCGAGATCTGATGATCAAGCAATAAGGGTGTAAGTGTAAGAATAACACAACTGTAATTGATACACTCTGGCACTGAATGATCGTTATCAAAAAGTTTTGTTTTAAGTATTATGAAGTCTTCTTCTCGCTAATCCTTGGCTCAACAGAAACGAAGATTTCTCACATTCGAACCAGTAGAGTGAGGATTATAGACAGAGTCAACCTGATACTCAGTTTGGTATTTCATGAACTGATGAAAATAAAACCATAAATGATTGACCTTTTTTTATTATGAAAAAAGGTGGTGTAATCAATTCCAATTTTGAACAAACAAGTTAATTTGCTTATTTCAGTCCTTTAATTAATTTGTTATTTACTCTTTGTTTCCCTTTATTAAAGTAAGTCATTTGTAGCTGTGTCTTGAGTCACGTCTTTACAAAGCTGTCAATTTTTAGTTTCATATGATATGCACACATGTATGGATAAACTTTACAAAAAGCAGAAAGATTTTATTAAACATTCAATTTTTGAAAACATATTTTTCTATTTTTTACATTGGTTTGGTTTAAGTTAAATGCATTTAATACTAGAGATCTATGGTTTTATGACCTTGTGGTTAGAGTACAGAACTTGAAATAACATGGCCCCTCTCCGGGTTGGTTCAAATCCCAGTGACGGTATTTGGATTTTCTTGTGTTGCAGTCTCCAGACTGACTTTAGGAGTGCCAATGGTTCTACCTGGCGTTACCAGCCCTTATTTGTGGTTGAGTATGGGGTCTTCCTCCATCATTTCGAATCTGGCATTGCAACATACTGAAATAATGTTGATACGATGTAAAAATCATATGAATAGACTGGAGATCTACCAGTACATTTCTAGGAAATACATGTAGTGTCTTTCTCAAGGACATGCCACAATA
Source organism: Cerastoderma edule (assembly GCA_947846245.1). Lineage (NCBI taxonomy): Eukaryota > Metazoa > Mollusca > Bivalvia > Cardiida > Cardiidae > Cerastoderma > Cerastoderma edule. The sequence goes on along the minus strand of OX401416.1, from coordinate 35,898,643 downwards.
CATATATTGGCCACTATCAGGAATTGTTCTCTCAATGTCGGATGTTAACTTGGATGCCACGGATGAAGATAACTCTTAAAAATCTTAGAGTCGTGGTAACAGACTTAAAACTCAGGGGTCCCGGTTTCGAGCCCTACCAATACTTCTGTGTGACAAAATGGTTAAGGTTGTTGATCCAGGGTTGATCCCAATCTGTACTGCTGGTTCAGTGGAGCTGTCTTTAGGACAGATACTTTAGAGCCCTAGCCTAGTACTGTGGATAGCTGCAAAATGTTTGACACAGCAATAAACTGAATAGGAACAGAAAATAGAAAAGAATCAAGATCATTTTGAGTGAACACATAATTCTTGCATAATGCGAAAGCCCCTTAGTTCACCTGGTATCAGGGGAATGGCTGTTTAACTTGTTTCTCATTCTATTCATCATGAAAATTATCCAGTTTATTAACAAGGAATAATTTAAAGACTTCAATCGCACACTAATGAGATATTTATGTAAGCACCATCATTTAGTAAAGCTTTTTTATGGGATTCGTTGATAAAGTGTTTGAATAAGTTAGTTGATTTCTCTTAGAACAAAATCCTGCCTAGGGGCAATTTAGGCATTATATCCCAATGCTTCATAATACCTTTGTACTGCATCTTTTGCTGAAAAATTATAATACCTTTGTCACAAAAGAATTAATTTATCTTAATTAGCTATTCATTCTTTTCTCACCATTAATTCTACCAAATACCTTAACGAAAAGATATTTTCTCTTGCTATGATTTGTCGTCTGCTAAAGCTTTCAATTTGAGTGGTCACATTCCCATATGGGGGACTGTATTAATGTGATTTCTGCCTCCTCCCCTGGAAGCTATGTGGTTTTACAGAGTTTTAAACCCCTGCCTAAGGAACGTCTTTTATATGGTATTTACAACCAACACTGCCTAGAAGATCTTTCTATTAACAATTTTTGTTGGTTTTCTTCATTGGATACAATCTGAATTGTGTTGTAAGATTTCTTTGAAATTGAGGGGAAGTTGATTAGGTTGTACCAGTAAGAGTTTAGTCCTCTACTGATCTGAGAAGTGTTAAACTTGTCGATAAGCTTATCAGCCATATTGAGCCCTGTAAAGCTTGAAGTGCTGATAAAACAAGTGTTTTACTGGAGCCCGCAGTCAAGGTTTAATTATTCATTATGTTGACTTTAGAGAAAAATATGCATCCACATAAATGAGTGTGCCATTCATGAACCCAAAGCTGTTCTTAACATGTTCATGAACATCAAGAACAGATTCATGATTGTATTGATGTTCATGAACATGTTCTTGAATTTTATGATCATCAAGGTCTTTGTTCATGAACAGCCATTTAACATTGATGAACAATCATGAATAAGTTAATAACTTAGTCCTTGAATTTATAGCAGGACTTGCTTGTGATGAGCAATTTTTCATTTTGTCACAAAGTATGGACTTAGGATATCTCAGCTCTAATATATACCATATTCGGATATCTGTATCAGACATTTTACAAATTACATTTTTATACAAAATATTTCTTAAAGTAGAATTCGGTCAGTACCGAACTATGTGCTAAATATGCACCGAAAAGTTCTGGTCTCAACCGATGTACGAAAAGTTCTGGTCACAACCGATGTATATCGAGAATGACCTAAGTAATCCAACGAAAGAATTAGTTTCAAAATGGCAGATTATTGGTATAAAACTGTAAGAGCAAGATATTTTGATAGAAAACATGATAAGTTACTGGGAGAAAATGGTTTCTGATGAGTAAAAAATGAACAACTTCTATTAGAAAACTGAAACACTCTGCATATGATTCTTGACGTTTCCTGCAGGTAATTATTGACATGAGTAAATAACTGGCTTCAAGAGGAAAAGGATCACTGGAAATGGCATTATCATTTCCGTCATCCATTGAACAAACAGATTAAAAGTTTTAACTTTAATGATTAGCTTATTTAATGAAAATAACATAGTTTTGAATACCAAAGCCACACTTTATATATTTTTTTGAAAGACTTTATTCCAATTATAAATAAGAAATGATAAACAAAACATGTTTATACTTTTCAAAAGATGATTAACAATTTTTTTAAGATAAACCTGATGACTTTATCTAATGGATTTTTTTAAACTTAGAATTTTCTGAATTGGTCCGCTGATTTCAATAAAAGCTTTTGAAAAATGATTTTGGGATAACTTATCAAACCTTCTATGAGGGAAAATTTACTTCAAATTACCTTATAATATACCTAATTCTCATTTGTATATTATTGCCTTTAGAGACACTCTTTGTTTGCATAATTTCTAAACCAAACAAAAATATTTAAAAGTCATAAAATGGTCAAGTAGAGATTGAGCAGGATGATTTCACAAAACATTGATAAGTCATAAAAAACACTATGGCAATAAATAAGCCACCCCCTTCTCAATGATCTTACCCTATTCTTCCTTATCCATTTATATAGTTTTTACGGCACTTGATCAAAATTGCGCAGAAAACACCAAAAAACAACGGTGATAACGGAAGAAACTGCTCATGACAATTTTTTTTCACACTTTTTGATAAATATCTCCGGGTGCTTTAAATTTGGACTAATTAATATGGTATTTTATGTTTCATATAAAGGAAAGAGTTTGTTGAAGACAAATATATCATGCATTTCTAAGGTTCTACGTCACAATAAAGTAAATGTTTTATGTTAGGTGGTTCTATGTGCATTGATGTTTACTGGTCTGTCGTCCAATTGTTCCTCAGTGTTGATCCCTTTAAAATCTAGAAAAAGGAAAACTTTTTCTCTATCACCATCATATGTTCACTTATATGATGAAGTTTGGTCTGATATGAGATGACATGGCAGTTAGCGTCTTGGATTCCTCATGGTAATCTATTTCAACGGTTTGTTTAAGAATTGAAAAAATGTTGAAAACGTCATTGATGCTTTTAAGACTTGGTTAAGATAAATTTGCCAATTTCACCCTTCGAATGATTTCTTCTCAAGCTAGACGCATTATTCATTGAAACGGCCACAAGTCTTTTTAGTAGTTTTTGTATGAATTAATACTGAAGTCATTTTAGTTTTATGTCCGACACTTTCATACCCAAGTGTTCATTGTGACAGTGAAATTAACTAAATGAAATAGGACCTTGCTCATTTACAACCATTTTACAAATGATACTCTTTGACTACAAAATGTCATCACCTCCCACAGAGGTTTTGAGTGTCTGCTAAAATTGCTTTTCGGCTCAAACAAACTCGGACGATGTTTTTTTTTTTTCAGTTTTAAGGTGACGCCATCAATTTATTGTTATATCAATCAGCATCATCTTACAACTATTTAAACAAACAACTTTATAACCAACACTCATTTTCTAAATGTTTAAGAGGCAGTGCTCATAGAATTGACTATTGAAAAAGATATATATTCACCTGTATTTGTCAACACGACACAACTATACAATACCATGAGGTTACTTGATTTAGGTGGAAAAACCCTGTGAAAACTAAATATTACATGATCTAGTCGAAGTAGATGATTCTATTTCACAGGTGATCATTTTCCCATTATTGGAGCTATTACAAGGATCTTACTGCAACAGCTTTATGGTTATTTGAACTCTCCAATTTTCAGACAAGTTTTTGTAACAAGAAATGTTGTGTAAAACAAATCATAATACAAGCATTTTACTGTTCCACAAATTATTTTCGCATGACTTATGTTTCAGCAAATACTTACCAAATGTAATGTATGGGGTTTAATGCTTTGTCGAAAAAAATGTTCAGTAATGTTACTAGTTTCCTGGAACTCACAAGTACAAGGCTTGGGCTCTTAATTGTCATGTCAAAGGGCAGTTGCAGGAAACCAGTGGCGATACTGGGGATCAAACCCAGGAACCCTGGATCATAAGTCCACCATCCTATTACCGCTGGGACATGCAGGACATGAAAACTATAGCAAGTCCTTTACTTTTGTGAAGAATCTGCTAAAGCCTGTGTCAAACCCTCAATATGTTTTTTGTGGGCAACAGTGGTGCAGAGGTAGAGTGTCTGCCTCTTGTACCAAGGGTATTGAGTTTGGCAAGTTAGAAATTTTCGGGACTAGCCCTCAATTAAGGATGGGTCCTGGTTTAGTATCCAGGAAGCAGACATCAAGAGCGAATTTAATAAGCTTCAAGCTACTGTCACAATTGATGTAAAATTGGATACATAAGTTTGAACTCAGTCTAAGGGTACGAAAACTAAAGCAATTCCTAAAGCCTGTGTTGAGCCTTCAATGTTTTTGTTTAAAAACTCATCTGCTGTAAATGTGGTTTGCACATATGTCGCAGGCTTGAATGGTTTCTCCATGGTAACATTACATTTAAGAACATTTGTATCAGACATTGAAAATACTTGGTTAATTAAGCTAATAAAGCATTGAAGGCAACAATGGAAGATAGTATGAACAAATACATTTACTGTTTGATACTGGGTATAAACCATTATGACAAAAAGATGAATTGCTCATCATGAGCAATGTATCCTTTTGTCACAGTGGTTTCTAAACTTGTGTGCAGTTGATGCAGCAAAGTCATTTTAGAAGTATTATGGAGTAAGGGATTTAACCAGGATTGCAATGTGATGTCTGCGATTGTTGTAATGATCTATGTATCGATCTCTAAATGTTTAGTGTTAACATAAACTGGGTTCAATGAAATAGAGGAAACACTGCGAAAGAGAGATGAGAAGATTCTACTATAGGCTCAAAGATAAAATTGTTTTGCTAACAATTTTCCAGTTTTTCATGAATATCTTTTGTCATAAAGATATTTAAAATGGATTGTAAGCAATGTCTGCAATGAAATGTTGGCAAAAATGATTGAATATAGCAGGAAATATGAATGAATGCCCTTTCTTTTCAAGGTAGCAAAGAAGTTTTTGTTGTATGTTTGGCAATATCATTAGAGGAAATCGATCAGATTGAGTATTTGTAAGTCTTCAAAAAATTCAACAAAGGAAAGAAGATAGAGAATGTAATACGAAAGAAAGGAAAATGGATAAATCTGCAAGCTTCAACTACAGTGAAAATATTTTTCATTCTTAAGACTATTTAAACTGAGAGTACATAATTAATATTGGTAAATACGGGCGAAAGATTGTGCAAATAGTGTGCATGTTATAAAGGCATATCATAAAGAGTTTTGATCACTTAATTATTTTCATAAAGAGCAGTTCAAATACAATAACATATGCATTTTCACTGCTTCCCTCACAAAAAGAGTGATTGTTGTAGCAACATTGTGGAAAAATCATTACAATAGTGTAAAAGCCTTTCTGATTATTAGGTGGTCATAAAAAGAGATTGAGGCTTAATTGGTCATTATAATATGGTTCCATCAATGAGTAATTGTCTTATTTACCAGACATATGACAATTTGTGGCTATTCAGAATTAGATTTAACAACAGTCGGTAATTAATAAGTATGAAATATAAGGTTTATTTTGGGGTGTTTGAAGAAACTTACTTTAAAGCAATTCATCCTTTCCTTTTTCGTCATAAAAGGCTTATGTAAAAGATGAGTTAAAGCTTTATGAAGTAAGGGGTAAAACATTTTTAAACTGCAGTAAACTAACTGTAGTATCATTCAAAAGTAGGATCAGTATTTTAAAACACAATTTATTCTTAACAATTGATTGAATGATCTCAAAAGTAAAAAAACAGGACTATCTTATAATTGAGACCCCTATTTAAGAGGCTGATGAATTGTAGTAGTTTTTAGGAATTCTATTACAAGTGCGTTTCTACGCTGTTAAAATTAGCCTTTTCCTATTTCTCTTTAGATTAACAAACTCCTTGAATTATGTTATGTAACCAGTTCAAATTGAAATAAATTAAAGAAAAATGAAGTTCTGTCCAGGATGGAAAAATAGCATGGGATATTTTGTGACGGGTTGGAAATAGCATATGATGTTTTGTGGATGATTTATGGAGGGTGGAAAAAACATGTGATGATCTGTCCACTCTGTTAAAACTCTGTTGGGTCTTTTGTCCACCATGCAAACAATTGGCATAGTAGTTGGTATGGTTTCTAAAACTGTTCCTCGTAACTGGACCTTTGAATAAAGATTTATTTTCCCTTGACACTACAAACAGCTTGTTTATAGATACTCAGATAGATTTGCATAACATTAAGACATGCACACGGTTACAGAAACTAAGAGTCTAGAATGTTTGCTCTCTGTAAAGTAAAGTTTATTTAAAGTGAAACTAAAACAACGGAAAGGGCTACCTGTATGATGCTGCTGGGAAAACAAACAATGTAACTACTGCCAGATACCCTCATGTTATCTCTACCAGACAAATTCAATGTTTAATTCATTTGGGTCTGAAGATTTTTTTGAGGCAGAGGAATTAAAACCACATTACAAAAAGAAAAAAGAGAGATTAACTCTTGTTACTTCTGCTAAATTTGTCAGAAACACATGAAAACATAGAGACCAAAAGATACATTTAGCATGACAGAAATGTTCTACTTTTTCACAATGTTTTACAAGTCCCCTCCACCCAAACAATATCTGCTTTCTGTGATTAAGTTACAATGCGTCAATGAGGAATTTTCTCTGATGTTTCTCTTTCTGTAAGCTTGAAAGATAACTGTTACAGAAATTGTCGTGACCGCTTTCACCTCTTGTCACGCTTGTTTCTTTCAAATATGACTTCTGCTGCAAATGACTTTAAAAGCGCTTGGACCAATGTTTGAACTGCTCCTAATTTTACGATGGCTCCTCTGCAATGTCATGAAGATTTTTTTTTTCTGGTCATTATTGTTGTCTGCTAATGCTTCCAATTTGGACAAGTTACAAATACTCATATGAAGGAATGGGTTAATTTCTGTTTAACTGGTCCTATATCTAATGTAACCAGGCAGGATGGACAAATTAAGTATTTATCTTTGTCAATTTAACACTCAAATAAACTTACAGGTCTCTACAACATACGAAAATGAGACAACAAGAAACTCAAATGTTTTACAAAAAAATGCAATTATAAAAGCCTCAAGCTAAAAATGCAAGACAATCATTCCAGACTTTTATTCAATTCATTTAAATGTTTGTGTCTCTATTAAAGATCAGATAGGGATTTGATGGGACTTCATATAACTCTTAATTAAACAAGGAGCATCTTAAAACTTTCTTTGTAACTTTCACTAGAAAACCAAATGTGGTATTGATTTAATAAATCTATTTCTAAGAAACTTTTGGCTTAACGGAAATTTGCTGATTTTAAAGAGAAAGAAATTTGTATCTCTTAAGTATTGTTTCCTTTGGCGAGTTTAATTAGATGTGTGCTTCAAATTTGAGTCGGTGAGAAATATAAAACCAATCTGTTTAACCAATTACGGCCTTAACAATTCAGACCTCTCTTTGGCATGCCATTTAATTTTAAAGATGTCTTCAAAACCACTTAGTGATGTTTGTTCACGGACTGCAGTGTGTCGGGGCAATTTTATCCACCTTTATTTGTCATTTATTTACCTTATAAGGTCATTGAAACTGAAACCTTTATACCCTTTATTTCAGACTATCTCACAGGGATCTAGTCTGTCTGTCTGTCTGTCTGTCTGTCTGTCTGTCTGTCTGTCTGTCTGTCTGTCTGTCTGTCTGTCTGTCTGTCTGTCTGTCTGTCTGTCTGTCTGTCTGTCTGTCTGTCTGTCTGTCTGTCTGTCTGTCTGTCTGTCTGTCTGTCTGTCTGTCTGTCTGTCTGTCTGTCTGTCTGTCTGTCTGTCTGTCTGTCTGTCTGTCTGTCTGTCTGTCTGTCTGTCTGTCTGTCTGTCTGTCTGTCTGTCTGTCTGTCTGTCTGTCTGTCTGTCTGTCTGTCTGTCTGTCTGTCTGTCTGTCTGTCTGTCTGTCTGTCTGTCTGTCTGTCTGTCTGTCTGTCTGTCTGTCTGTCTGTCTGTCTGTCTGTCTGTCTGTCTGTCTGTCTGTCTGTCTGTCTGTCTGTCTGTCTGTCTGTCTGTCTGTCTGTCTGTCTGTCTGTCTGTCTGTCTGTCTGTCTGTCCGTCTGTCCGTCTGTCCGTCTGTCCGTCTGTCCGTCTGCACTAATGATCTTTTCCATTAGTTGTCAGCCTCAATTGGATGGTTCATGAACATGTTTTAGAAATGAAATGACTTTTTATAAACAGTATCAATGATAAACAAACAGGAAGCCAACCTCAACTGCTTGCGACTTGTAGACAATAGCACCCAAATTCCTGTTTCCTTACATCTTGTACAGTAATACAGGAGTAAGAGATAGAAATAGATTACCTCTGACACGACTGGTTGTACCAGCATGCCATGGTTTGTTAGCTATCAGTGAAGGAGTTTGTTGGGCAGATTACATCTTACTTCATAATGCCACACATTGGTACATCTGCCACAAAATTTGGTCGAAACCATTGTGACAAAAGGATAAATTGCTCACAATCAGCAATTTATCCTTTTGTCACAATTGTTTCGACCAAATAACATAGAGAATATGGTTATTTTTCATGGTCTTTTTGTTTGTGCGACATCTGCTGTTGCTTTCAATTTGAAGCAGTCATGAAATTCCATGTGGGGAAATGGAATAATTTAGATGTCTGTAGGAGCCAAAAATAGGGATTCCTCAACTTCCTCTATTCAACCTAATAATACTATATTCAAAGCCTATGTTGTTGATATGCATCTGAACCACCTCCGTATATTGATTGTAATTGCCCTTTCATTTATTTATGTTGTTGGCTTATGAAATGTCTCTGCTTTGTCTTTTTCTTATCTGGAATCTGACATACACACAGAAATGGATATCAAAGATGTTTTACTTGAATCTGTCAAAAAGACCGTCTTGTTTTAGCGCTTTGATGTCGGAAAAGACATGGAGAAAGATTTGCTTGGTTAATGCTGTTTAATTGACGAAGCTGTAATTTTCATAGGCGTAACCTATTTTCTTGCACTAAGATTACTTTGTTTTATGCTCTTATCAATCATTTTTAGATTTCATATGCCTGCTGCAGACAACTTCCTTTATGATTTTCGAGAAAACTATGTATGGAATGTAAACATCAGCTTCCCAAAACTGTTTCTATTTAATAAACAAATTTTACACATTTTGTTTATTTGAATATTTAAGACAAGAAAAGCCATTATTCTACCTCTCATCATGAAGTAGGAAAGTCATCTGTTAGAGAAACAAATAAAGGAGTAGGAAAGTCGTCTGTGGCAGAAACAAATAAAGGTAGAAAGAAATGATTGTTCTAATGGAAGACAGTGAAAGGGTTTAACTTGTTTTCTTTTCCGGTACAGTAAAAATCAAGATAAACTTAACAGTTTGACATGAAGCATTAAACTCCAGCAGTCTTGTTCCTGGGGATGTATTGTTACTTTTAGAAACATTTCACAGGAGAAAAGAATGTGTCAGGGAAGCTGATAAGGGGTTCGATGATACTGGTTCTGAGACATTCTCTGGTTTGAATCCATGATTGCTTTCTTCAACAGATTCCCCCATATGGGAATTTGTGATCAATCCAAATTGAAAGCAACAGCAGACGACAAAACAAAACTTTTAAAAAAGATATTTTCTTTGTGGTAAAGGCAAGAAATGATTGTAACAAAAGGATAAATTTCTCATAGTAGTCCGATATATCCTTTTGTCAAAGTGGTTTCTAAGAATTTCTGTAGCAGATGCATAAAATTAAGGGATAATTGAATAAAAATGAAATAAGAGAAATTGTATGTGCATATACAACAGAGTGATTATTTAAGATTTATGATAAGAATTGACTGAGAAATGATTAATTGCACTGCGAAATGAAAAATACATTTCTCAATATATCATATGTCCCATGATATGTCTGCAGAGTCTAATTTATTTGATCATCGTTTGTTGAAATGATTGCAGATTCAATAAATGGCTTTAAACAGTCACACATAATTTATGTGCCTCGGGACTTTTGCATCAATCATTTGTCTCTGATGAGTTTGTGCAGATTTCTGTCGTTCGTCTAATTTCATCTCTATAAAATAACATATATCATAATGTTATCTAGAATCAGTCATTGTATATCATAGCACTGAGGTAAATCTAGAAAGATGCTTCATGCAAATGTCCTAATGTACAATGTATTGCTTGTACAGTCATACTTGCATTAAGCAACCACCCTTAAAAGCAGCCAACCTGTCTTAGGCAACCACTTCAGAAAGTCCCATTGTTAGATTTATAGTGTTTATCATTTTGTGTTAAGCAGCCAACCTGTCTTTAACAGCCAATTTCTCATTTCCATAGGCTGACCTCTTAACACAAGTTTGACTGTATTGAGAAATTCCTCCATTTGCCAAAAGAGGTTCTACATAACCAGTAATGCCTAAAGTGTTTAGAATACTGATCTTAAAGGTACAAGGCATCTCAGCTTGGTTTCCAATCGGATACAGGAAAGTGTTGATATGTTTATGTTCTGCAAACTCTGATTTATGAATTGAGACGTAATCATTTAGTGTGTCGGGACGAATAAGCATCACTGTGCTATATTATGTTATTAATGTCTCTTTAAGGTTTCCTATATAGTGTTTCTTGGTTGATGTAATCTTTGTCTTTTTATTTCCTGTGTTCTGTAACAAGAAGGTGACTTTCAAAACTTGAAAATCCCATTTTTTCCCAAACAGATTTACCTTCTTGATACCAGGCCAATGGCTTCCTTTGCCTAGTGGGTAGAGTACAGACTGAAATCACAAGGCCCTTTCTGCCCATGGGTTTGAATCACTGTCATGAGAGTTATTCTACCAGTCTTGCTAACTAATGGAATGCCGATGGTTTTCCTTAATCTATGATGAGCCAGGCATGGCTGTATACAGTGGACCCGCGATAATCCGAACGTCGTTTATCCGGAATATTCACCATCCGAACAGAATTTTGAGGGAACGGATCTTACCTTCATCAATTTAACTGTTTAATGCGGAAAATCAATTATTACTCAATCGATATGCTCCTTTTCCCTATAAATAAACTCTCGACAATCTCTACCTATCTCATTTCTTGATATTGAAATAAGAAGATACAACTTGAAGATGTCTACACCCACAGCCAAACGAAGACAGTTCTTTTCAGAGCTATCTTAAGGAATTTTAACTTCTCGAAAGACACTGCTTCAAATTGTCATTTTTTTTTAAAAATCCATTTTGACCAAATAAACACTTCCTTAACACACTTTATATTTCCCTTAAAAAAAAAAAAATGTGTATTTCTTACTTCATAGTAATGATCATGATACACCGACACCGTGTAAAGGTAAACATTTCGCTGTAACTCGCATATTCTTTATTCCGGAAAATTCGTTAATACGAACATTTCTCCTGGGAACGAAAGTGTTCGGATAAACGAGGGTCCACTGTAAATGATTGTTGAAGCAATGTAAAATTCCATTACACATACCAACAAATTATAGCAAGGCGAGGAAATGTTTATGTTACTGCGGAATGATTAGCCATGAATGTGATCAAACTTTGGACACTGGGTCTCTGTTCTTGAAAAATAATGACTTCATTTTTACACTTGAACCCTTACTTAAACTTAAATACAGTTATCATACTCAGCTTAGTAAGGTATTTGATCCATGCTTTTGACGTCAACTTTTTGAACATTTATCAAATCACTTGAGACAGGGCTTTGGTTGACTCAAAATCAGTGCTTTAACTTAAGTTTACGCAAAAACGTTGAGTACAAGTTCACTAGATCACCATTAATCTTACATTCATGCTTATACTTACTCTAAAAGTTGAGCGAGAGTTTTGAGTTTAAGCAAGATATCATACTAAGTATGTTTCGAGACAATATGCCCAGTTAACGAATCCCTGAAACAAACCACTTGTCCATGGCAAGTTTTATAAATTGCATTATAAAGTAAAGGTCTTAAAAGCTGACATTTTTATTATCTTGCACTTTGATTTATTTGGTCATAAGGGGTTTAAAAACATTTCAACAATTATTCACTTATTTTAGAGTTTTCCTGGATTCACTGAATATCATCCAGATTTCCAGATGAAATTTCATGAATATCAAGTAAATATGCCTGCTGTAAGGCACCTTATGGCGTCATCTGTTGATGAATACAAATTAAAATCCAATCCAAAAATGTTTTTTTCCCTGTATGACAAAAAGTTAATGCAATTTTCCCTAAGTAGAACGATTCTCTGCTATTATTTTGGTGCGTCGAAGCAAGACGTAAAAATCCCCAATATGCATAAAGATGTAATTCCCCCACTTCATTTCACATAGAAATGCTAATGAGTGAGTTCGATGTTCAAATTGACTGTATTCATGAGGATTACCCACAACATTTCTTTTTATATAGAAAAAAAAATGTAATGGTATTTGACTTTTCGCCAGCCCCTTATTTTGAAGTTTGATGTGTTCTTAGTTTGGTTTATTCTATTTGCACAAATATCACAAAAAATTCTTTGAGAACAGATTAAAGGGAAAACATTATATAGAACTCAAGAACATGTTGTCACCTTAAGGTTCAAATCTTTCACTTCTTCAAAACAAGTTATTACATCTATTGATAATATAAGGAAAATAAAAAGAAGACATTTTAAGTATCAGCTAATGAGAAAAGAAACTACCATCCCCTCTTGAATATCAAAGTCTGCACCAGTCCTAAAGTCTAAATTATGTCTGCCAATAGGGATCTTTATAAGGGCCTTTACAAACTGAGACAATTTAATGATTACCTACAATATAGGGTTTATAGAAGCAATCCAGAAACCAGCACAGAAATACGTCTCCTACCAGGACCTCTTTGAAGATCAGATAAGGCTCAGTCGTTGTTCACATTTCCCAATATTAGCTTTCGCGGAATTCCTGAGCCGTTGAGAATAAATTGTCTGCAAGTCATAATTGTCAAAGCGTTCCATCACTACGAACGTAATTGTCGAATGTTATCTCCCACAATATGCTATAAAGCTATAATGTCATTTTGAAATACAGACTGATTAGGTTTTACTTCTTGTGGCATCATTTTCCATCATTTCCGTTCTATTCACCCTTTATCTCTCTCTATTCTATAACATAATAAGTTTATAAATGGTTGTTATTGATTACAATAACACTTGAGTGGGAACGAGTTTATGAATTACAGATGTATAACAACTTAGGTTTTTGGTAACATGGGTTTAATGAAAAGTATATCCTTTTACAGTATTAGGATAACTTAGGTTATCTAATGAAAATTTTCTAGTATGAAATTGGTTAAACGCCATTTTTAGTATCATGTTTTGGTTATTTTTTGGCATCAAAACATGTATCTTTTCGCTTCTTGGATTGCAAACAGAAATTCTCTTTCTATAATCGGACTGGCCTTTTCCATTATAATGTTATATATCCCCCATTACCCAGGGTGCTTTGGTAGACCTTCCAGTGTGGGCATTCGGGTTTTGATGAGAGGCAGTCTCCCAACTGACTTACGGAGTGCCAATGGTTCTACCCGGCTTGACCAGCCCTTATTGCAGTTGAGTAATTCGGGTCTGCCTCTATCATTAATTTTAGAGGCGTTGTTGAGTCCAAATTTGAAGATGTATCAAAGAATTATATTTTACATAAAAGAGAATGCCATCTTAGTTCTGTTTGTCAGAGTAAATGAAAATACTAAAATGTTGTTTTTTTAATTTCATTGATTATTTCCTTGCTCCATGTCCCTTACAGCAGATTAATTAGCTGAGTGACAAAAACATGGGAAACCGCATCATTAATCAATTTACTCTGTTATTATTGTGTGAATTTTGGCCATTAATTTAATAGTTCCTTCGCTTTTTGTAACATTAAAAGTTTCCAAGTACAGTCTATAAAGGACTGCAGTGATAGAAAGCATCAGATTAGAAGGTTGAGCTTACTCTTGGTCATATAGCTTAATACAGAAATCAATTGTGATTCTTTGAATGATGTCTGGAGGATGTAAATGTTAGATTAATATGGACTTTTCATTATAAGAATATATCGAAGAATCTAATATATATTAGATTTTAATCTAGAGTTATTGTGCAATATTGGTTATCTGAAGAATTATGAAAAAGCATTATGGATTGAATGAAAAAAAATGCTTTTGCAAAAAAAAACCTCAAATTCAAATATTAAAGTTTTAAAATAATTTTTCCTAAAAGTCTAGATTGCTAATTTATGTGCCATCCTGTTATAAAATATATTATGGAACATCAAAATAATTCACTCTTTAATTGAATTTTTATGTATTTTGAAGTACAAACCTCTGTCTGCATGTAACCCTTACAAATGTCGAAAAGACCAGACAGCGATGATGATATTTGTCACAAAGAAGCTTCTTTCTCTTTTAACCCATAACATACTCTCATCTCATGATCTTTATTGATGAAGCAAGTGAAACATTAGTATTTAATGTAGGTAATTGCAATTACAAATATTCCAATTATGTGCAAAGTTTAAGAATTCCTGCTCCTTTGGACATTTAATAAAATTCTTTTTGCTTGGTTAGGGTTAGCAAGTTCTATCATATCTCATGATGTTAGGGAGCCGACACAACACTTCATCACTGACTTACCCGGCGCCAGCAAGGTCCTTACTCAGCCATTGTCAAGTGCAAACAAAGAAAGGCAATAAAAGTGAATTTATATGTCCTAATATGTTTTTAAAGAGGCATAAAACCATGACAGGGCCAATTGAAAGCAAACAATTAATTCAAACTGATAAGCAATGTAAATAATCTCAATTCCTCTTGTAATAAATCTTGGCTAATTTGGCGTCATGATCTCTTTCAGTTAGACATATCTGAACCCTATAAATAAGAACTGTCTTTCCTTCAGGTAGAGGGTTCAATACAAGACTGAAGTAAGTGTTTAATTTTGGTAAAGGATTTACTTTAGTCTTGCATTGAACTTCTGAAGTAAGCTCAATTTTTAGATAAACAATATTCCATTATCATCTTACATGAGTCTAACTTTACAAAAGCAAAATGAATCCTCAATATTAACTTTGATTTGCTTGTATTTCTACTGTCCAATATTTGCAAGATCTTTTAATTTACAACTGTTTTAAGAGGTTGTCAATGTAACCTATTTATATACAGTCTTTTAATATGTCTATATTCGTTAAATGACCATGGTTGTCAATTCTTTTTGAAAACTGCTAACAGTCAGTAATTAAATATCAAGAACTACCGTAATGTTAAGTTTGTTACCATTGTTAATGATTTCATAAACTATTCTACCTATCCCTAGAATTGATGTTCACTTGAGAGAGCAGGCAATGAAATGTGTTATGAATAAGAAAAAGTAACAATATGTATCATTTACGTTACCTAAATTATTGATAAAATGCAGTTTGAAGTGAAATCATTTACTTCTTAAACTTAAAAAAAAAATTAGGGTCTAAAATCGTAATCTACAATTTTTTTTCATTATTACATATTGCTAGCAGAAGTCCTTTTCTTGATTTGAGCATTTCAGCAAAACTAGAAAAATTAACACATTCTAAATTCAACTATATATATCATATATTTTCTTTGTAAGTCTCTCCGAAAGTGACAACCACTACCATGCAGACATCTAGATCCTTTATATGTCCAATAAAAGATATACTTACTTAGCTAACTTCATTAATGCTTCTCTAAACCCTAAATTTTTGGTGGTTATTTGAATCATTTTACTGGGATGAAACTAATAAGTACCAACAATATAGGGTTGATCTAATACTTTTTAAGTTACTTCATATAATTGACACTAACACAACCACTAGCTGAGGTCGCTATTTTAATTTTTTCAATTTTGAGGATCCGTATAATTTGGCAGAGACTAATGACTCTTCACTCCAGCAGCATAAAGATGTTGTCACTTACTGGTGAAATGTATCTAAAATTAAATCTTTCCTATATTAACATATTTTGACGCATCAATGACAAAATGATAACAGTTTTCAGGTGTATTTTTTTTCATCATTGACTGATGCGCTTTCCCCATTGAACTCTTTCCTCCATAGATGTTCATTTTAATGCATGGAGCAAGTTATTGTGAAGCTATTGTGATGAAAGGAGAAAATGCTCATGATGAACATTTTACTTTTCATCTTAATGGTTAGTCTGCCCATTGTCGCAAAGAAATTAGTTTTTATGAAATTTCCTTATTTTAGAAGTCAATGGAAATGCAAAGGTCTTAATATGTATTTAGTCTACTATTGAACACTTAAAATGTTGTCTGTCGTTGCTTTCAATTTGTCAACTCTACAAATCTGATGATATTTAAGATATCCAACATACTACATACTTATGTACTAAACAATCCTTTACAGCCATCAATTTTAGCATGTACTTGTTCTCAACTCGAATACCAATTTTTAAGTAATTTGTCTATAGACGTTTAATTGAATTTATGAATATCTATTTGCTGTTGAACATTAAAAAAGCATTTGCTGCATTAAGGTAAGACATGCCATAACATATGAAAAATTGATATAATCAGATTGCAAGGGCTTCAGTCTGTAACACTTTCTGCTATCATCAGTGATAATCAGAATTAGTGTTAATTTTTGTTATATCAGGTTTTTTTTTTACAATGTAATTTTTCAGTAAAATTTCGATGCCTGGCTCATCATCATGAATGTAGACCTCTAGAATAACTGCCCACAAAGGCTGATCAAGCCAGGTAGAACCATCAGCATTCTGTTACCCAGCAAGGAGACTATACATTTCATTGAGATTCAAACAAACTGCCCCTCTTATTTGAACCCCTACAGAGAATAGATTCTTGATATCAATTTCAGAGCTGTAACCACCAGGCTGTGGTGGTGCCAGCATCCTTATGAAGAAGTCTTCTCAAATCATTGTGAAAAAATGATGAATTTCTCCTAGAGAGCATAATGAATCCATTTTCTCATAATGTTTTTGTCCCAATATCTTAAAGAAAATGTATTTGTTTCAATCTATTTTTGTCATCTGTTGTTGCTTCCAATTTTGTCTAGTCACAAATTTTCATAAGGTAGAATAGGCAAACAGCTGACATATACTTAAGGTACTTATTACTAATAGAATTGTGCCTCAGTTAGATTAGAATCATTTTGCTATAAAATTCAATTAATCATTTCCCATCATTACTTTGAGCTTATTAAAATGTAGATTGAAACATGAATCACTTAACATAAAAATGTGATGAAGCACAAGAACATCTAATCAACAGAGAATGACATGAAAACTATTCTGAGATAGTCATTCCATAAATGTGTGCTCTCTATAATAATAATCTTTCTGTACCTTGCTTTAAAGGCACATTGAATGCATGTCTTGTTCAGTGAAATCGTACCTAGCTAGTCTGTAAACCCAAATGGAATGTGACTGCCATGTAAAGGATTCAGATTTTCTCCTTTGATTTTCTGTGCATACTGCAGGATGGAATCTATTGCCTAACCCTCAAAGTGCTTGAACCGACTTCATGCTTATGCAAACATGCTAAGTCACAGGCCAGCCACCAAGGAAATTGGCGGCTGGCCTGTGACCTAACCTTTTTGCTATTCTGAGTATCTTTCCTCATCAAAATTAAGCAGATATATAAGATTTTGGAAAGCAGGCGACACAAAAATCGATTTTAAAAAATTTTCCCCAGCATTCTAAGGGTAAAGAGCAAACTTAAGCTTGAATATATTTTCTCTTTGGCTAAAAGTTGTTTAATGCTATTCTTCATTGGCTGTCAGCTGCAAACTTCATGTACACGTGAAGGAGTTGAAAGCATTATACGTAATTTTACCCATAATTCCTGTGTAACAATAGATCACATGATTGGTTACCCGTGGAGACGGATATAAGAAACGTTTCTACAACAATGGTGGTTACGATCTCGAGCCCAGCGGGACAGTTTGACATACAACACTTTAATTTGTAATTCTAAAAAGTGTACAGAAGATTTACTTTGAGTCAGCTATTTAACATTACTGCCATGAATACTAATTTACAGCATCTTAAGTGGATCACTTTTAAAAAATCCTACATTCACACATAGTTTTTTGGCTCCCGTCTAAAGATTTTTTTCCATTTTCATCAATCAAAAAGTCAGTTGTCTTGTGAATGGCTTATCATTTGATGATACTTTGGTTTCAGAATGACTTATCATTTGATGAAACTTTGGTTCAGTCTTACAAATCTTCGTTTGGGCAGCAGGCTAAGAATTCTTTTACATCTGGCTTGTTTTAAGCTTGACTAATAAAAAGAGCATAGATAATACAAGTTGAAGTTTTTGCTGATCTGTTGTTGTTGTTATCATTAGCTGTCAGCCCCAAAACTAAATGTAAATGTTTTATTCGAAAATACTCAGAGAGAAATATTTCAGAAACCTCTTTGATACTGATACTTTGATACTGGTACCAATTTACATATCTTTTGTATGGTGATCCTGGCTATTCATGCAATTTAGTGCCTTTGAAATACTGAGAAAATATGCAGGCACTCACTCGGAGGTTTGTCTAAGTTTTTGTGCAATTATCAGCTTTATCTCAGTAATTGGTCCATGGAATGGAATCAAGCCACATAGCTGCTATCCCATGAATTCAACCTTCAGACTGGATTGATGCCTATCTATGATTGTTGAAAGCTTGACACAGATTAAGAACATATCCTTTGCAAAAGTTCAAATCCTGATGACCGCTTTTGGATTTTGATGCAAGGTAGTCTCTGGTTTGACTTTGTAATGCGATGGTTTTATCAGGCTTTACAAACCCTTTTGGGGAACTTATCTTGTGGTGGTCCTCGGCCATTATTAGGTTTGCATTGAAACATAACTGAAATATTGTTGGCATGATGTTAAATTCATTTAGATAAGTAGGGACATATCTTTTGGACATATTCTAAGATTTCAAATAAAAGCCTGGTTTTAATTCACCTTTTAATCTTGGAATTATGAGCTAAGAGTCTTATGCGCAGCTTTTGAAATGTGAAAGCAACAACTTGTTTTTTTGTCTATCAGCATTGATATAGAGCAATAGGCTATTGTTATAATTCAGAATACACATATTAGTTGCCAGAATTGCAGATGAGAAAAGCGTATTATTTAGATGATGGATTTAAAATATATAGGAGAAATGATTTAAGAGACAGAGTTTTAATGTAGAATGTTAATTTTGTCCATATTGGGAATTTTATCTCGATAAAACGCCGCTTTTGTTGAATTAGATTGCATATTTCTGCCTTAAATTAGGTTTCATACTATAGCTTCATAACGTTTTTGTTTTTATATCAAATATATGTTTTTTTAATAGATTTTTCCAATATGAGAAAGAAAATGTTTTTTTGTTTATTTTTTCAAACTAACTGTCGTTGTCTATTATTTCAGTTTGGACCAGCCCAAATGGAAATTTGTGGAAGTATGTTAAATGATCAGGGAAACAGAAACATGTTAACTAATTTATAACTGGGTTACTGCTGATATTGATAGCATCAATGATTTCTGGGTTTCCTCCATGTCCTTATGAATGGTTAGAGTACAGAAAGGACATAGCTGACCTCTTGGCATGTCTTCATGTCACAAGAGCTGTAAATTAAGATTTCCAAGAGAGGTGGTCTCCCTGCTAACTTACAGAAAGTCGTAAGATACTACTCCACTTCACCAGCTCTTATGGGTAGTTAAGCCAGGGGTTGCCCTCCATCAATTAAGGCATAACATTATAATTAGAATAAGGTTGACAAGATGCCAAACCCTAACAAATAAACAAAAGTATCAGTGAAAGAATCTGTAACTATCTATGAAGTAATACTGTTAATAGCTCACCCATCCATGTCTTTTCCAGTACATCAATTTTCTGTATGGATGGAAACTTGGCACAGATGAAGAAAAATGATGATATTAGTTTAACTTCAGTTAGTCTATGATACGAGGAGAAGCGGTTTTGATTTCTGCGAAACTGGCTCGTATTCTGCTTGCTTGATTGAACTGACAGACATGGTAATGACTTGATATTTCTGGAGAACACACAAGTCTAGCATTTAGACAATGAAATATTGAGGTCAATGTCACTCATAAGATATTCCAACTTAATGCATACAGTTGAGATTTAGACAATTAAGACATTTTAATTGTTTTACTTCAGGGCTTTTTCTCACCCTTTTGGGAAAGGTACCTGTACCGATGGAATTGGGAAAAAAAGCGCGATTTTCATCAAAATTGGGAATTTTTGGCATAGAAAGGTAAAGCTATAATTAACAAGATATGAAGTTACAATTATAACTGTTACACATGTTTACTCTTGGATCAGAACATTGGCAAAGTGATGGTGATATAATCACAGGTCTATGGCCCTGGGTCTAATGTTTTTAAAATTGTCAATAATCTGTTGTAATTGCTCTTCATCGAGATATTCTGGTCCATCAGAGCAAATTCTCATTAGTGAGGACAGAGTTTCCTGCTTTAAGGAACTTCTATGGTTGGTACAAAGATTGTTCATCAAAGAAAAAACTCGCTCCACAGACGCTGTACTTGTAGGAATTAATCTTGAGAGCATCAACAGATCAAACATTGTTGGAAATGTCCTTCGAAGAATATCGTCTCTCATCATGTAATGTAAAGGATCGTCTTCTCCTCTTTGCCTATAAAGTATAAATACATACTTATAATGGTAAGTATTATCCAATTAAACACCCCCAGAAACAATTTACTTTTACTTCTTGCCTGTCAGTACATCTAGATTCTATTTCAGCTGGAATGAATTGTTATATTCAAAACTCATTCTTCCCTTCTGCTCGAAAAAAGCTTTAGCAAGTTTTAAAAATAAAGTACTGTAAGATTGATTTACCAGTTCTGAATCAAACAAGAAACTTTTCTTCTGTAAAGTATTATTGATTGAATCTGATTATCATTAATAAATTTTCTAGATCCAATGCAAATCATGTTTAATTCTCTATTGATTTCTCAATTACAAGCACAAAAGGCTAAGACAAGGACAAATGAAATAACCACTGACTTCATCATAAGCATTTGTGGCTTAAAAGCTGAAAACTCTGCAATGGCTGCATCCTTGTTGAACAAGGCAGGACTCTGTGACCTATGACCTTCAAAATCGTCTCCTTGAACTTCGCCATAATGGGAGGATAGGGTTCTAATTTCATGCTTAAAAAATAAATACATGTATTGTTATTAATTTCATTACTTCAATAAGTTAGTAATTATTATAAATCATTTGAAAAATATGTTAGTCACTCAAATTCAATCCTTAAACAATACATACATGGAATTATGTAATATATTGGTACTAACATTTCCATAATCAATTAATTCAACCATCGTTTCTGGAAGATGTGATAGGTTGAAGATTGAAAATGCTGCCAGCACTGGTGAAGGGCGGAACGCATCTTCTAATTCAGCGATGAGTTTAAGTACCATTGGAACAGCAACCTCTTCCACCATCTGATGATGTGTATGTACACCCACGTTCCTGAAAGGTCAAAGTGAAATAAATTCAAACAAACTTAACAGAAATGGAATTGTGTCATTAACAACATACATTTATTTGAACGTCTTGTATCATTAAGATAAAGGTCAGCAAGAATCTCACCTCAGTCTCCTAGTGTAAACTGTTCGTTCATCTACTTCCTCAAAAAGCTGTGCTGTTCTGGACATGTATAGGGGCACATTGGTATTGTTCACTGTTGCTCTGAATTGTTCAGTTAAGTTATGAAGAGTGTCAATCAGGTCCTTAAAAGTAAGAAGGGGAAAACATCAACAATTTAGTCATGGTAAAAATATATTGTTTTCTTGCATGTTAACTAGTTTCAATCATAAACAAGAGTTACGACAGTAGACTATGTGATATAGACCATAGTAGGATCCTGTTTACATATCATAAAATTTCAATCCGAAATATTTATTTTGAGTTCAATTACCTTCAATTTAATTGTCACCATTGAGAAGTCCACCGACCCCTGCAAATACTTGCAAAAGAAATTGACTGGGTCAAGCAAGTCACACAGCACTATGATGGCAAAAAGCGTTGTTTTGTTTGTTATGGCATCCCGTATTCCAATCACCTCTGGCTCTCTCTTTCGTTCAATCAGCTCATCTAAGGTGTCGACAATCTACAATACAAGGTACAGAAACATTTTAAACCTAACGATAATCTCTGTTTCTACCGCTACCTTGAAGACAGTCAGTATATGCTGTATTGCATCTCAGTGAGTCACACCTGAGAAGCACATGCTATTCCTTGTTTGATTGTTAATAATATTTTAATGCCAATGAATAATATGGGTCTTGAACTGTAGAGGTTGATCACTAGTTTAATAACTTAATGGTCAAAGCATTATTAAATAATGAGTATAGTGTAAGTGAATGACTATCCAGAATGCAAGTTGACTTTAATCTGTATCATTTGAAATAGAAACATTTTAGCAGGTGTAATATGTGTATGTGATAACACTATTTTACCTGAACAAAACGATCAATCACCCTCTTGCAAGCCTGTCCATGTGAAAGCCATCTCGTAGCTGCAGCCCTTACAAGTACAAGTTCGCGAATGGCGTAGCTTTCCTGGACGTCCTTGAAGACACCAAATCTCTGAGGTGAATTGTCAAACAGGTGGTAAATAGACAGCAAAGCCTCATCCACACTGACCAGTACTGGAAAAAACTTCATTAAGTGCTTCACTGCGAGGGCAAGCCTGTGACTGCGACAGTTAATGTACAGGCAATGGGGAACAACATGACGAAACCTTTTCTGTAGACCTAAAAGAAAACAAATCAAACCAGTGATCAAATCTGCGGGAACAAGCCAGTGGGTGATTTTTCCTTTGGGATAGAAGGGAAAACATTGTGACAAAAGAAGAAAAAATGCTCATAATGAGCAATTTCTTCTTTTATCACAATATATATATTTTTTTTTAAAAAATCATCAGCTACAGACATGTTTAACGCCATATCCAAAAAGTAATGGGCTAATTAACCAAAATAATCTGACCCCACCTCCCCATTTTAAATTAGGAAAACATTGTGGAAAAGATCAAATTGCTTGGAATGTGTTTGATTAAAGTCAAACATTTATAATTTTTACCTTTGTTTTGCCCGCTCATGGTGTTACATCCATCAAATCCATTGAAAAGCACCTTGGAAATGTCGATGCCCTTACTCTGGAGGAACTCTTGTATTGCGTCCATGAGGGATTCTGCTGTTGTCCTTATCACGTTCACAATGCCGACAAAATGGTCATCTATTTTGTTTCCAACGAAACATCTAATCAGAATAGCAAATTGAGCCCTGTTGGCCTCATCAGTTGACTCATCAGCCAAGAGAGCTATGTATTTAGCCATTCTTATCTTGTCAAGGATGTCCTTTTCAACCATTTGATCAATGGCACAAACAATGTCAGACACAGAACTAGATGATGTGTACATAAACTGGGGGTACAAATTTTCATATTGTTCAATATTTGGACAGTTTTCGCGTTTAAGGTGGTACATTACATCATGAACACTATCAAGCGCCCATTGCTTTTTAATAACAAAATATGTGGTGTTTATCAAGGAACCAATATACTTTCTGTGAGTCTCAAGTTTCAATGTTTCTCTCTTTCTCACCAACGAATCAATAGTCTGTTGACTACCACTAGATACAGCAGAATGAGAGTGGTTCTTTGCAACAGCCTCCTGATGAGCTTTGGATTGCTGGTGGGATTCTAATTTCCTAATGGGGTGATCCCCCAACTCTGTTCCAAAAATGAAAGGCGACCTGTTACTGGAATTGTCAGTGAAGAATACTTGGCAGTGTTTGCAACAATACCCTTTCTTAGAAAAGCTAAAGAAAAGCCATTCATAGTGCAACTCGTATTTAGTTGCCAACGTATTTTTAGGTCCTAGTTCTTGTGTGGGCTTTGGTGCCTTATTGTCGTCGTTGTTTGATGTGGATGGATCACAATTTGACTTCGAACTTGACTTACTTCCACATAAACTTGAATCCGACCTCGACGGCGACGTTGTAGAGCTTGACGTCGTCGATTCCGGTAGAGAGGTGGACGTCGTCGGTTCTGGTGTAGAGCTTGACGTCGTGGGTTCCGGTAGAGAGGTGGACGTCGTCGGTTCCAGTGTAGAGCTTGACGTCGTCGGTTCGAGTGAACCATCATCACGTACAGTTGTACTCTTAAAGAATGTGTTGATTGGTTTTGTTGATGCATTATTTGATTTTAGTCGTTTCAAATAATACTTGTTATTGTGCGACATTTTGTACTGCAGACGCTAATACTGGTAACTAAGCAGACGAAAAACCAGCGTGTCACCGGTGACCGTTATATTTACACGTCGGAAAATTCAACTTATTATGTCCTGACGGAATTAGCCGAGTAGTTCCAAATGTCATGTATGTGTTTTGAAAGTCAGAAAATCATAAATGCTGTATCAAATGGGTTTTATAGTTAGTTTCTGAATTATGAAATGATTTTTTGTGTGCATGCAAAACTTTCAATTGTTTTATGCCTAATTTTATCAGAGGAAAAAAATCGGCGAAAGCTTACTTCCGGTTTTACGAAACGGCGAAATCACACTTTCGGACATGTCCTAGCTTCGGATACGGACTTATAGACTAGGGTATGAAATCTTACGGCTCATTTAATGGTGGAAATAATTGATTTTGAGAGTGTAATACGAGTTTTAAAGTACAAAGTATTTTAGGTCTAAGTCATGGAATTGGGAATTTTATCCTCCAATTGGGAATTTATTTTTCAATTGGGAATTTTTTTTTTAAATTCTGAAGGGGAAAGGTACCGTTTACCGGAGGTAGATTTATAGAGAGAAAAAGCCCTGTACTTCAAGGGCTGGCAAAATCTAATTTGATTTACTTGTTATCCATATAATGATTTTATAGAAGTTTTCAATGTAGTTTGATACCTCCATTAAGGCTTTTGGACAGCTGACTTAGTCACCCCTAGCTTCATGTCAAAGGTATTATTTCAACTGTAGATTGCGCTCATGTTAAGACTGAAGGCTTTATTATGTTATGGTAAATTACCCATCATATGCATCTGGGATGAAGTCCAGATTAGGGGCCTTTTTTCAAGGCTAATTTTAGCTTGTTGAGTATGCTTTTTATAACACTACAGGTTATTGTATGAAACATGATTGCTATTTAAGCATACAATACCATGCCAAGACCAAAAGACTGAAGTTTGTCCCATGTTATTATGGTTTTTCTACTTGATGAGACCAGATTGAGTGCCAAGCCTTTTTAGCATTATAAGGGCACCTGTCTTAGAATGTATGGGTCCTTAGTTAGAGACCTATGTAGAGCAATTTTCTTTCTCACATTAAATAACACGATTTTTTGTCTCTCACAACTGATCAATGATGCCCATGTGGAAAAGCAGTCACTGGCTGAGAAGCAATTTTGTACAGTACTGGTATGGAAATACCAAGAACATGGATAGGTGTGCAGACTGCTGCAATATAACTGAAATACTGTTGAAAATAGAATTAGACCTAATTCCGACCCAGCTTGAATTAATTATACGTTGCTTAAAAGATTGACCAATCAAAAACAATGTAAGAGAAGTTATAGGATGTTCAATGGAATCAATACATTTACACTCAATGGCAGCCCCGCATAATGTAAAGCCATCAACACATAAAGTACCTGTTGATTGATTGGGTCTGGATTGTAGCATGTAGGGGATGTTGATCGTCTATACACATATATATCTATTAATTATGCCCTCTTGGAATATCTTCTATATTGGGATAGTTTTGAATTCTCCAACTAATTGATACAATTATGGATTATTTGTGATAGATTTATAGAACTATTGAACATTAGTTGGTTAGAGTTTCAGTGCTCATAACAAATAAATTTTTGTTTACACCATTACTCATGACTAAGCAAATTCTAGATCCATATATGGCCATACAAAACCTGCAGTAGACTACCTTTTAAATGTTTTGTGAATTTCCTAAAATTCCTTAAATATGTTTTATGTTTTTTTCAAAGATATATTCAGTGAATAAATTTTAAAGTTCTTGATTGAACATCGAAAGACACTAGCATCAGCAGATGTGACGTTAATTTGTTTTATCGCCCTGTTTGTTTTCTGTATTTTTGAGAATGTAAAATAAACTCTTTGGGTTTCAAGATAGATAAAGATAAAACATTGCTTAATTCTTCAAGTTGTTTCCTGGAAGTTCAAATGACCATAGATATTTAAGCTTTGCTTCCAACAATTTTCATGTACACTTTTGTTTCTTTAATTTATTACTAATTGATGACTTATTATTGTAAAGTACATTTTGCCATTTAATGAAGCATCATGTTATCCAGACTGATCTTATATCTACCCATTCAGCAACAGGTGGAAGATATGAAACAGCAATGGTAGCAGAAACATTGTTTGTTGCACAAACCAGACTACAAATTAAAAGGTGTTTTAATTAGTTTTCACCTTAACTCCTTACTCCAAAAGAACTTCACTTTGCTGCATCTTTAGCAGAAGATGAAAGAAACCATGTAGGAAAAAAGGAGAAATTGGTTGTGACAGGCATCTTGTTCCTTTTATTTCACAGTTTTTTTCAAAAACAAAGCAGCTCTATAATCAATGTGATCTAAATACGCTTGTTGAACCATATGACATCCTCTGCGAAAGAGTCAAGAATTTATTCATGACCTTCATGAGCATTCATGAACATTAGATGACCATTCATAAATACAAAGATCCATGAACTTGTTTGTGAAGTTCAAGAACAACATGTTCATGAACACCAAGAATGGGTTCGTGAATGTTTTTATGAACCTGCACTTGATGTTCATGAACCTGTTCATAAATTTCATGAAAATCTTATATGTTTATGAATGGCCATTTAAAATTCATGAACGTTCATGAATGTCCCTGGATAAGTTTGTGAATCTTTGGCTGGGAACACTTCTTTGCATCGAAATAGAGGTCTTGTATCTCTATAAAAAGGAAAATCAAGGAAACATCAGTGAATGTAAAACACCAGGACTCTATAGAACAAAACAGAAAATGGCTGTTAAACTTTGAAGATAAGACATGAAAGCATTTCATGACATAGTGATCTGCTGCAAATATGCCTGGGGAAAGTCTGCGAGTTGATTTAAATTTAATTTGCAGTTCAAGCAATGGAAAATACATTGCAGATAAGTTTGATAAATTAACCTTTAGAATGCTAGGTAATTTTCCAAAAAAATAGACTTTTGTGAATTCTGCTTTCCAAAATCTTAAATGTCTGCTTGGGGCCTCCGTGGCCTAGTGGTTAGAGTACAGAACTTGAAATCACATGGCCCCTCTCCGCGTGTGTTCGAATCCTGAGAGGGGTTTGGATTTTCATGAGAGGCAGTCTCCCGACTGACTTACGGAATGCCGATGGTTCTACCCGCCTTGACCAGCCCTTGTGGGCAGTTGAGTATGGGGTCTTCCTCCATCATTAAGAGTCGGGCATCGCTACATAACTGAAATAATGTTGATGTGATGTAAAACCCATATAAAAAAAAAAAAAAAAAAATGTCTGCTTAATTTTGACATGGAAAGATACTCAGAGTAGCAAGTATGATAGATCACAGGCCAGTTGCCAATTTACTTGGCTGCTGGCCTGGATCTTACCTGTGTGCATAAGCTTTTAGTAGGTTCCAGCACTATAAGGGTTAAGCATGAAATCACTATTCACATGTTAGTCATTTATATGCAAATCGAAATAAAGTGTTGTGACAATACTCCTTCTTATGAGCAATAGCTGTTTTTTCCACAATAATAACCTTTAGACAAGATAGTAAAAGAGGGTTATAGATTGCAGTCTTGTGTCAGTTAACCTTGTCTAATAAGGTCATGTCATATCGATTGGCTCTCAGGCAAACAATTTTACACCGAACAATCACCTTTTAGACACTTAATTGAGGCTATGCATGTTTTAGATGCATGTTCAATTAGAACTTGCATATAGGCTAATTGCTTTCTTGGACAAGCCATGTTGGCTGATAATTCTATTTATATCACAATACCTTAGAATTCATGTCAAAGTGAAATGATAAAGAGTGTCACTTGTTTCTATCGTAAAGCAGTACAAAAGGATAACATGCATAACAAGCATAATCATTCTACTTGAAACAAGCAGTTCTTCAATCTGAGAAATAAGATTCTTTTGAAAAAAAAGAATTTAGACTATTTCAAACCAATCACTCTTCTTCACATTTTTTTTTTCAATTAAAATGACCGGATTTTGATATGATTTACTATTTCTGACTTCATCAATTCTGCACCAAAGATCTGTTTGAGGTAACAAGTTGATTCAATGTTGCCTATATTTAGCATTGAAGCAACTCATTCATAAAGGATCATTGGGTTTGATAGAAGTGTCCTAAATTCAGCGTTGATTCATAAGAAAAGAGATCATAACAATAGTTGTAGATAATCAGATTCTGAAATATGCTTCCTTTTGTTTCTGTCTTATGATAATGAGGTGATTTATCCATTCCCTCATGTTGGAATGTATTAAGTTCAAATTTTGTTGTTCCAGTAATGTCTCTTTTTTTTTCCAGCAGTTGATTTTAAAAGGCACCTCACAAATTTGAATTTTAACTTTTGATATGAATTGTCTTTTTATTTTTAAACTGGCTTAAAAGCGAATGCTCACTTCACATTATTAAATGAAATCACTGGCTTTCAGCAACTCAGAAGTAAAGAAATCGAAAATGGTCTTTGATTTCGTGACAATGATTATCAATATCAAATATTAACGTTTATTACTTCCAAACCACAAATTACTGAGTTAGTCCTTTTAAATGAATATCAATGAAGGAAAGACTTAGAAGATTTTAATTCCCAACATTCTTTGTTCTTTCTCTCTAAATCCTTGGGTTTTGTTTGGCTTCTACTAAAGTAGATCAGGGTTGTTGTTATTGTTGTCTACAGTGATACCATCAAACTGGTAAACAATGGTTCTGTGTCTCGAGTATCAGACACCTCGTACATTAAACAATCGGTTAAGGATATTGTACTGTTAACCTTTCATGAGTCCTTTATCAGGACATCATTGGATGCATTACTAGGATACCTCACCTTGTCCTTTTAACAGTGGAATGTCAGTCCAACAACTTAGGGTGTTGTTGGAAGCATGTTGGAGCTGAGGTCCTAATATGATCAGGCTTATTACCATGGCTAACTTCTTGTTCTCTTCTTTTCACACTATATTGTGGGTACTCATTTAGAAGATTTTAACAAGTAACCTTAAAATAGGATTCACTATAAGTTTGTTGAAATAATGCATACCAAGGGTTCTATGCAAGACTATTGGAAGTGTTTCATGTTTGTGAAGCACTTACTATTGTCTTGCAATTAACCTTTGATATAAAAGTCTCTTCTATTTGAACACAATTACTTCCATTAAAGATCATTGATAGAATAAAATTGTTGAAACTAAAAGATCCACTTTTTCTGTTTGATTTTAGAACAGTCATAAAATTCCCTATGAGGGCACCAGGGTCTTTTCATCATGTACCCACTATTACTATAATCTATTAGGTGTGATGTATTATCATATTATCAAACAATGCCAGTGATTTGGTTCAGATACAACAGACAACTTTTGAAATTATTGTAGGTAGATGAGAAATGTCTTTAGCAACATTTCTCCCACAATATATTCCATCCTACATTAGGAATGTATGTGTATCTTCTAGTTTTATCTCAAATTTAACTAATGGCTTTTTCAGTCAAACCTTAATGAAGCTCATCTGTTTCTAATGTAACTACATGCACAGTTTGTATTATATATAGTTTGCAATCTATGAGGTTGTCTGTTGGTAGCGTTGGTTAGGTAATAATGTTTGGGCAACAATGGTGCAGTGAATAGAGGGTTGGCCTCTGGTACAATGAGTCCCGAGTTCGTTCCCCATTAAAGGCAAGGTGAAAACAAGCGGACTCACCCAAAAATCGGCACAAGGACTGGTTCTGTGTCCAGGAAGCAGTCATTGAGAGTGTCCCATATAACCTTCAATGTTCCATCACAATTGATGTAAAATAAATAAGTTAAAACTTGATAATGTATCCCTGCAGCAAATGATGTATTTGGTGTTTCTAGAGGATACAGCCATTAAAATATTACTGGAAAAAAAATGATGTGATGTTTAATCCTTTGAAATGAAAAGCTATGAAATGAGACAGAAAATAAACATTTTAACCAGCAAAAACTGTTAATTATTATCTGTGGTTTAAGCCACAACATACCCAGATGAATGATTACAATTTACGCAGGTTTTAAACATCAACTTTATAATCCAAAAATTCGTCAAAAAATAAAAAAGATGTGTAATTTACATACAAAAGAAATATGTTAACGCTGTTTTCATTGATAATTCCCTTTACATAGCTAAACCATTGCTATATTTTCAACATCTCAGACATGATTTCACCCATTCCCCCGTATTCAAATACAAAACTGGTCAAAATTGAAAATAATTAACAGCAGTCAACAGCAATAGCATATTTTTGCCATGATATTGGGAAGAAACCATTGTGACAGAAGAATAGATTGCTCTTTATAAGCAATTTATCTCTCCATGTGGGTTCAAATCCTGGTGAGGGATATGGATTATCATGAGATAGAATCTCCAGACTAACTTAAGGTATGCCTATGTTTTTAGCCATATTGACCTTTCCTTGTGAGCAGTTGAGTATTGGTGCTTCCCCCATTATAAAGAATCAGGCATTGCAACATAACTGTAACAATGTCGACCCATATATATATATGAATAAATAAGCAATTTTCTTCTTTTTTCACAATGATTTCTGAAGTCTTAATGAAGCAGATGCATCAAAGTCAGGTATTATGGAATTAGTCCCAATATATATATAGAATCTCATTGTTTGATCAAACAAACTGATGCTTATTCGATCTATCCCTAAAATGGACTAGGCATGAATTTTGAAAAAGATAATCCTAACACTCTGTGAAGCATGATGGGCCTGATCTAACCTATCAATCAAAACTTAGTTTAATTTGTCTCATAAAAAAGGTTTAGTACTCTAGTTTTATTACTCAAAACTATTTATTTGTCTTGCCATGAAAAAAAAGAATGGAGTTGTATTGAAAAGTCTCTCATATGCGGGTAATTTGCATCTGCTCTAAATTATTGTCTAAATAACCCAGGTTTTAAAAAACATGATAACCCTCTACCCTAAACTCTGTATTAACTCATGCTGAGGCATCAGCTTTAATAAACTTTAAAACCACTGTGACAAAATGATTACTTACTCCTTATGAGCAATTAATCTGTCTACAATGGGTTCTACCAAGAATGGCAGAAAAATGTTTGATTTTCTTTCTTGCTTATTTTGTTTTCTGCTGTTGCCTTCAATTAGAACTAGTCACTAATTCTCACATGTGGGAACGGGTGGTAACCCCATGTAGACAGATAGATGGATGAATAAACATATTCTGTTGCTCATAAGCCAAATGAACAATGAATATACAATCATGCTAAGAAACCTTTATCACAAATAAACATGTTTAGCAACTTATAAACCACATTTGGCTGAATGAGAGCTCTCAAAACTGTCTATCATAATTATGTTGATGTTTAGTTGTGAACACCTCATGGTTTGAAGATTCTGTGCAAAGCTACAGTAAATCATTCATAAAAACAAATGAGATATTTTAGTTTTGCATTGAGCCCTCGTGTTTGAGGTGTGAGATGCAGGCAGTTAATTGTATGATGAATGACTTCCCATTACAGCACAGTCAAGTGAACTCGACCAATAATGATCATGTTTTACATTTCATTAGTTATAGTTGAGAATGTTATTAATGTTATTTGCTTTATTCTTTCATACAATTCTTGTTTTGGGGTACTAAATGGAAATATATAATTAACATCAACATCAATGAGTTACAAGTGGACATATCATTTGTGTTGTGGGAGAGTTTCTTAATTAGCTGTTTCTCAAATATGATCTCTTTCCAGTCACTAGCGGTCTGGATAAGAGAATTTCAAATTTGTTCCCCTACCTAACTCCTTCATAGCCCTGTTCTAAGCCCTATATTGTAGGTTTTCATATAAATTTTCTCATCAAGATGTTTTTGATGAATACCACAAACTTTCACTATGTTTAATATGTTTTCTATCATAATTTATAACTCATTTTACCCAGTTTTGCAGTTATTTGAGCGTTAGTATTCTTTTAAATATAATGATATGCCAGAGTATTATAATATCCTCTTTTGCAAAAGAGCATCATTTTTTTTATATTGATTTGATTTGATTTTGCTTGGTCTGTGAAAATTATAGAGTACTTTGAGCTTTATCTTAAGGACATTTTGCTTAAAAATTGAATATATTTGAAATCCTACCGTTTTTCCCATAGATCTGTTTGACCCCTCTGGGGACATTAGTCTGTTAATGATACTTTTCATAGAGGTCATTTAGTGATCAAAGCCTGAATCCGTTCCGTCATAAAGGAGATGGCGAATGGCCCAAATTCAAAGCAACAGCAGACGACAAAAACAGCAAAAAAAAGATAAATTTTCTTTATTATATATTGTATCAAGCAATTTCTCCTTTAGTCACAATGTTTTCAATCTTTTGTCTGAAGCAGAGGTGTCAAATTGAGGGTATTTTAGAGCATAGGATTAAATGAAACTATGGTAATATTTTTTTTCTTAGAAATGTTTCTATTATTCAAGGTTGCATAAACATAGTTACTTGACCAAGTAAAACCTATTTAACTCCCTACATTTATCCATGTCTAGGATTAATTGTCTATATGAGTTTGGATGAGGCTATTGATGGTTTCTGGGTGTATTGGACTAACAATTGTCCCGTCAGTCCACCTGGTCATTTCAGGTCAACCTAGACCCAAGGTGTGAGGACACCTATCAGGTTTCTGGCCTAACCCTTTACCAAACACCAAGTTTTTGACGTCACAAATTGAAAGAGTTTGCAGACGTAATTTCAAAATGTGATGAAATTTCAAAATAATCTTCTGATAGGGTAGAAAACATTGTGGGGAAAGGAGAAATTGCTTGTCACAAGCAATTTTCACTTTTCCCACCATGTTTTCCAAAGTCGTCTGCAACAAAGTGGTCAAATGTCATTATTGTTTGGTAAAGGGATAAACTGTTTGTGTTCCGTCTCTTGGGTATCAAATTTACCTTACCCATCAAACACAGGAAACGTAAAGATTTAATTGGATTTGAAAACTACATCAGTTACTGCTCATATTATATTGGACTTCATTCCTAATTCATTAATCTTAAATACATTTACAACACCTAGTACAAAACTGAGGCTGTCCGCTTTATTCCCTTTTTGATAAGACATGGAAAACAAAGTCAAATACAGACAGACGCATTGACGGTAATTACATCACACTTCTCAAGGTATAATGGGTTGTAATGTTTTAAATTCAAAATAACATTATTACATTTTATAATGTTTTTCCCAAACCCATATCTATCATCTTGAGAAGTAGCAGAATTATAGCTCATTAGTTTCCTGAAAGGTTACCTCCACCCAAAAATACTTTTGTCTTTGACTGGTTTAATACAGATGGCAGGCTGAAACTAAGCATATAAAAGAAATATCTGCCTTTATGTAAAGATTTTAATTTATATCTGCCTTTATTAAAGATACTGACCTCTTTGTGATAGAGTCAAATCTCAATAACTTGAAAAGAAACATGTGACTGTGATTGTCCATTCTTCCAATGAAGCATTAAGACACTTGAATTTAAAACTAGATTTTTTTCATGCATTCTTTAAGATTGCTTAAATAGTGTGCTTTTAATGTGCTGGTGCAGTAGCTCTCTCAATATTTTCATTGATATTTTTATTGACAGACTTAGAACAGAAAAATGAATTTGGCTCATAATAAACATATAAGCAGTACATTGACATGTTGAACTACAACAAGATATATATCTTCTTTGAACATGTTAGAATAGCTAGTTTCAAAAGCATTGGGATACAACAAGATCTCTTTTCCTAATACAAAGTTTAGTTCTTGTATCCTCTTCATAGTTTTGCTTATGTTATATTCAAAGTGCTTTGCTTTAAGTTGATTTTTAAATTGGACAAATTTAAAGTTATCTTTAGAAATCCAATTTTGTCAGGCCATGATTGAAAAACACACTTGATTAACGATGCCTCTGTTTTCTCATTCCCAGAGAAATTGTTTTCAAAGAGCTGGTTACTTGAAGCAAATAATCTGTCTCAAACATTCTACATGTGACGTCATTCCATAATACCTTACTTTGATGCATCTTAGAAACCACTGTGGCAAAAGGATGTATTGCTCCCAATTGCTCTCTCAGTTTTTATGCTGTTCATTGTCAACTACTGTTGGTTTCAAATTAAACCTGTGACACATAAGGGGGTATGAAGGAATGTTTAAATTTGCCTATTGGTGAGCTCGAGGCTTGTACTTTCTCAAAGATGCAGTCATAAGACTGTACATGTGCTTGTTTCTCAGATAGCTTAGATCATCTAATTAATAAGGTATAATTGCAAGAGAATTAAGCCAGGAAGAATGTTAAAGCAATGGTCAATGTATTCAACCTGATTGTAAAACTTTGATCAGAAGTTTGATTGATAGGGTTTAAATACTTCACATTCTCAGTTTATCATAGATTGATGAAATGCCATGAATTCTCAAAAGGCGTTACCATAGGGTCATTGCAAGACTATAGTAAGTCATTTATAAAAGTGAAAGACTTACTAAATAGTTCTGATTAGCCTTTGATATATACCATAATTACTCATGTCCTTAGTTAAAATGGTGAACCCATAACTATTCAACAGGTAAACATTGAATATTGTAAAACCCATACAAGTTGGTCATCAAACCCAAATACCAATGGTATCAATATCATTAAGATAATGTCTTTTCTATAATCGTTCTATATTTTGTTTACCGCTGATGCTTCCAGTTTAGACCAATCATAAAACCCCATATGAGGGAATGTGTTAAACTAGAGAATGTTTAATTGTTTTCATCCATATTATTATGAAACTAAACCTTTTTTTATCGTAATTATTAGCAAATCAAAATCTTACCATTTCATAGAGTATGTGTTATGGGGTAATGGATATAAGGGCTAACATTTTATACCATAAAATAAAACACTGAATGTTTATGACACATTGTGCTTCAATTTCATGCTCATGAATAGTCAATTAAATGACAAATGTAATACCTCATAGTTAAACCATTCACAACAAAACATTATCGCCATTGATGATATAGAAGAACAAGTTTAAAAAGCTGAAATTCTAATGTTTATAATGTTAAACAGATTTTCCATAAAGAAAGAGCATTTTGTTTAACAATTCAGTTTAGTGTATCGTTCAATATGTATGATATTTATGAGACTTAACATTTAAGCTAAAGAATTATTTGTACAACCCCTATTTCAACTATTTTTAAAGAGTTCCCTCACACCCACAGAGCTATGACAAGACTTTAGAATAAAATCTTTCACCAAGAAGAGGGCAATTGGGTTTGAAATTGAGAGCATTGTTTACATAATTAGAAACATTTCATGTATTGTCTAAAGTATTTGAATTAACCTATTCAACCATATGGAAATTCATGACTGGTAAAATTCAAAGCAACAGCAGACAACAAAAAGTAACATGAAAAGAAACATTTATTTTATTATGTTGGGATGACGCCATTGTGATAAAGAGATAAATTCCTCATTACAAGCAATGTTTCCATTTGCCACAGTGAAATCTGTAGTCTTCTGCAGCAAATGCAGTAAAATGAGATATTAATGAGGTAAAATTTAATGAGGAGTGAGTTGGAGTTAACATAATTCTTTTTAATGTAATTGGTAGGTTTTGCATACCTGCAGTTAACATCATTTTTCAAAAGGAGAAATCAATTACAGATATTTTGCAGAATTACTCTCTCCTAATAACTGTAGTTGTTTATAGCATATTTACTTGTTTATTCAAGATGATTTCTGCGCTGTTTGATGCCATTTTGAATTTTGGTTACTTTCAATGTCCCAGAAACGGGTATTGCCTAATTATTTGTCTAGTTTGTAAACAAATACATTCGAATGAATTGCGTTGAATTCACTAGTTTATGCAAGATGTTTTCCGCACTGTTTGATGCCATTTTGAATTTTGGTTACTTTCAATATGTCCCAGAAACGGGTATTGCCTAATGATTTGTCTAGTTTGTAAACAAATACATTCGAATGAATTGCGTTGAATTCACTAGTTTATGCAAGATGTTTTCCGCACTGTTTGATGCCCTTTTGATTTGATGGTTACTTTCAATATATCCCAGAAAGGGGGATTGTCTAATTATTAGTCTAGTCTGTAATAGAATATCTGGTCTCCATCCCAAATAATGATCATGTCTGACCACATACCAGCACAGACTCAGACATCCTATGCAAATTGTCATGAATGCTCATGCATAATGATGGTCTGATCCCACAAACACTTACCCATTAAACCATTAACAAACAATAACGACATTTGACCAGTTTTTTTTTAGACAACTCTGGAAAACTTTGTAGGATAATGAGAAATTGCTCTTAATGAGCAGTTTTTCTTTTTCCCTCAATGTTTTCTGCCCATCAGAAGAGTATTTCTCAATTTCGTCACATTTTGAAATGTCGTCTGCGAACTTGTTCAATTTGGGACTTTCGAAAATTTGTCATTTGGTAAAGGGTTAAAACAAATGGCTCAGATTTACACCATTAACCAGAGATTGATTGATATTTTCAATTAAACAGCTTTCTCTAAGATTAGATAAAATGTTATGACAAAAGAAAAAAGTTCTACATGTCATTACTTGCTTTGTAACATCCTTTAGCTGTAGATGTATTATCTGAAGTCTTGTTCATGTTGTTAATTGCCAGTAAAATACAAGCATATTTATTCAAAGTTCTAATAGATGTATGATCCTTACAAAAAAGAAGAGTAACAGTTCAACCTCTTATTCAAGGCATGGAGTGAATTACAAACCTAGCTGCCATTATGAAAAGGAATGGAAATGTCCTTTTAAAGATACATTGGAAAGATTAAAGTTTTAAGATAGATAGATAGATAGATAGATGCTTATTAACTTAAACTTTTACAAGTTTCTCGTTATAACATATACATATACAATACAATATACATTCACTTGATCAAGGCATTTCTGAAGTTAATGTCACAACATTGTTTAAACAAATCAGGGAGGATAATCCAAACTATGTAATCACATATCATTAAAGGATGTCGACATTTTGAATCGATCTAACATGAAAGTTCATCCCAGCTTGACCCATTCAACATTGATTCCATCCAATCCCTCCTCTTTAATTGTTATTCCCTGCCTTATGTAGCAGACAACATTAGATGATCCAAATGCAAATTAACAATAGATACAATCAACACAGAAAATCAGATTATATCATTATAGAGGCATGTGTGGTTATGAAATCAAAAATCATTGCAACAAAAGTTTGATAAAACCTAATCTCACAGCTTCTTTAATGTTGAACATATCTGTTTTATGCTTTTCTAATAAGGTAGGACAACAATTTGAAGAAAAACGTACAGCTCAAGTTTTATTGAGCTTGAGTTTAAACTATTAGATAGATAAAATATTATTTCATACCATTGTTTCATAAAGATATGCGCTAGAACAAAGATAATGTTTTTAATATAACCCTCTGAAAACAGGTTTTTGATACTACAACACAATCTATTTAAAATATGTAATTTAAACTAATTTCAAACTCTTTTGGGCATGAAATTACATCTAAATGCAAGAAATCATGTGTGAAAAGTGCTGCTGCATGATTTTGAAAGCATTTATTTTGCTTCTCTTGCCAAATCAATTCCGTCTGTCTGTTACCTTCCCTGCATGTTGGAATCAGTGATTTTTCTAAAATAAAAAAGCAATAGCAGACCACAAAAAACATGAATGATAAAAACAAGATAAACAGCTCATTAGGAGTAATGTATC
This sequence comes from Cerastoderma edule, assembly GCA_947846245.1. Taxonomy (NCBI): domain Eukaryota; kingdom Metazoa; phylum Mollusca; class Bivalvia; order Cardiida; family Cardiidae; genus Cerastoderma; species Cerastoderma edule. Next base: position 35,860,695 of record OX401416.1, on the reverse strand, counting down.
CTTTTTGTGTGGTTAAAGATTTAGTCCAGACAAGTCTGTCTCCATGGGAGAGTAGATAGTGTGTGGGTCTGTGTTAGGTCTGATGGATGGCCGTGCAATGGCAGTCAATAAGAAACATTTATATGTTTAATTTTCAATTTTCTCCATGATAACTTCAAGGATGGGTAATTTACCAAATCCTAATGAGTATACGGAGGGATCAAGTCTAAAGTAACACACATTTACTTGTCAGATAAATCACCTTTTCATTCCTCTGTACACATCATGCACTTTAAAACAGTTTTGTGATCTAATCATACGCTGTCTGTCTGTCGCTACATACGGATCAGGGATAGAGATATAAAGTAGAAGTAGGGTCATTGCTCGGTAGTTCTTCAACATGACTGTCCTATTACTGAAAATTAAATGATTCTGTTATGAATTGAAAACTTTTTTGTAAGTTATTATTAAAGCTGTTGATACAAAATAAAGCCATAGAATTTATGCCATAATTGAAAGTTTAAGTAGAATGAAATTAATACCGAAATTAAAAATGTAGAATTGAGATATGCTCAAATTGAAAGCTAGAGATAAAGGAAATGGTCAAAGTAAGAACAACTGGTACTTTCGTAAAATGATAAGTTTCAGGTTTGAGATCTTTAATTCCTCTTGAACAAATAAAAAAAAAGAGAAAAGAAAATTGCTTGAAACAATCAATTTCCCCATTCTTGAACTACATATTTTAAGGTATTTTACTTCCTAACTACCTCACTTTGTTGCATCTGCTTCAAAAGCATTTAGAAACCATTGTGTTTAAATCAAGTTTTCCTTTTTTCACAATGATTTCTACCCAATATCATTAACAGAAATTTAATTTGTTTATGTTTGTTTTAAGTTATCTGTCATTACTTTGAATTTTTGCCAGTTTCTTATTCCCATACTGGGTAGTGGGTTAGACCAAGTTTCTATGATGGTGAAACAGGGCTGCTGCTCTTTCCTCCAATCTGTGACCATAGTTACCAAGTTTTGATGAGATGTCTCTTTTTAGATAAAATAACTGAAAGGGCATGTAATTAGGATCCTTTATAAGTAACAGGTTGCTATGGTAAACAGGTGTTAGCAACGGACATTAACATTCGACAGGTGCAATTCAAAGAGATTCAACTTTTGTATGATGAATATATTTTGCTTTGTTTCCTTTGAACTCTCAGATAAATAAGAAATTTCTCTTCTTTTAGATTTTGCATCGATAAGTGACTGGAAATGTTGTGCCACCAATAACAGTTTCTTCATTGTTTCCTCTCCTGAAATTACTTACTTATATTTGATTCATGGAATAAAAGCCTTCAAGGAGAACCCCTCTCTCAAAATGGGAACACATATTATTATTCTGTTGTGTTATAAGGAAAGGGATCTTGAAAAGGGGTTTCATCTGTAGAATATATATTTGGTATTATGTGATGCTAGGTTTTGGAAAATGAGATCTCCAATTTTGGCTAAAAGAGATGCCCTGTTTCAGTATAAGAAAGTGACTATTTTTTGTGATAAAAGATTGGTGTATTTTTGTGAATAAAGAGATTGTGAGTTGATGTATAAAGAGATGGATGCCCAGTTGTTGTATAAAGAGCTGCCCAGTTTGAGTGTGGTTGTTTGCCCTGTTATAGACTGTACTTTGTATCAATGAGCCGTCCACATGACACCCCAATCTGTAATTGGCTTTCATTCTGCTCCCTCTCCACCCATGTTATTTGCCGTTTATGAATGGAAATTGGATCACCCATTTACATTGAACTGCACACAGACATACCTTGCTCAGCAGGACCTGGGGTAGCAGCGTGCATTCTATTAAAGTTCTCTATATAACACTCTGTCCTCAGCTTTTATAATGTCCATATGGTACACAATGACAGAGTTGAATGGATGGCTTAACTTATGATGTCCAGCAGGGTTATATTGGTTTTGAAAGGAGACTATTTATTTTGAAAGCATTGAGACAAAAGGCGATATTGCTCATAAATGAGAAATTTGTTATTTTACAAAAATATGGAAGCAGTAAGCAAGCACACCAATCCATGATTGTGATATTTTTCTTACCAGTACTGTACAATATCCCTTCTGAGCCATTGACTTCCCTCCCACATGAGCATAATTGGTCATTGGAGAGAGACAAATAAATGACCTTACAACAATTTAATTAAATAGGATAAATAATAATGGTTGGGCCTGGTCTTGAAATTAGGTTGCCAGTGTCTTCCAAGTTTGACTTTTTCACTGCCAATAAAGGTATTTTTGCTCAGTATGAGGAGACAGCTTTACCAAATGACAGTGGTCCAGGGGTACAGCGTCGGCCTCTGGACACGAGGGTCGTGGGTTCGAATCCCATGAGTAGCAGGATCTGCCTTGCAAACTTTCATTAATCAACATTTGGCGCGATTACTGGTTATGTATCCAGGAAGCAGACTCGAGAGTGATTAATCTAAGTTGTAAGAACTTGTTTCACACACAATCAATGTAAAATAAATAAGTTTAAACTACCAAATGACATAAGGAAAATATTAGCATAGGTCAAAACTCATATGCTTGGATATTATCTGAAGTACAAAACAGTATTGTAATGTGACATGTCATTAAAAGCATCTTAGAGAGAGAATTCCAATGATATGTCACTTTGCAATATTGCTTTTCTCAATAATGAATAAAAGGGAATATCGTTTTGATCTTGTTTAGAAACACACTACCCAGATGAATGAGTGCAATATCAGACTTTGTTATACAGAGAGCCCTGAAAACAGAGTCAAAGATCTGTTTATTTAAGGAAGTCATTAAAAACAGAGTCAAAGATCTATTTATTAAAGGAAATCATTAAGGTTTAAATATAATGTGATTTTGTCAGAAAATCAAACAAAGAACTTTAAAAATGGTTTAAGCTGGTTTTTTTGGCAGACCTTAGAAATTACCATAAGTGCAACAAGCATGTCCTTAAAGCCGGGTCACATGTCCACTTTTAGCGACATTTAAACGGCTATAAATGGAGATATTTGGATCATGGAGACCCCCTGCGTAGTTAAGTTGATTGACTTGAAAATCAAAGCCAGCCTTTTCTATTTGCATTTATGTTTTCATGCTGGGAATGAATGTGAATAAAAGAAGTCGTCAGTACCTAATTTAGTACAAGGTATTTCGTTGGTGTCAACCATTTAATCACATTTACGCTTCAGAATTTCCTTAATATGTTAAATTTGAGGACAATCTGGGCATAATATTAAAATGATCACTTTAACTGTATTTATAACTTGATTTCGACCTTTTATTTGATAATTTCCTCATTCTTTGCTTGAATTAAAGCAGAATATCAGGAGGGCTTTGCAGTCTTTTTTATTTCTGGTTTATTCTAAACAGTTGTCTGCATCAGCACCTCCATCAATGGCAGTGTTAACCCTTAGAATGTTGGGTAATTTTCTAGAAATAAATATTTGTATTGTCTGCTTCCAAAACCTTAAATATCTGCTTAATTTTGAGAGGAAAGATACTCAGAGAAGCAAACAGGATAGGTCATAGGCCAGCCACCAATTTACTTGGCAGGGATAGATAAAAGAATAAAGATGTCCCTGTGATTTTCCTCAGTAACGGGTTAATTTCTTATAATTCTAAATCACATTACAGCAGACTTACTACCTTTACTTTATGCAAAAAGTTAATGTGTGCACCCTTTTCTTTAAAAACATCTGATTTGCAATAAACTTTAAAAAGGATGCTGATGGGGGCTAACATCAATCAAGTTTTCAGGTACAGTCAAACTTGTGCTTACGGCCACTTGTGATCAGCGGTCTTTTCCGTTCAACGGCCATTTTAAAGTCCTCCCAAACAATTAGACTCTTTAAAATTCCTTGATAAGCGGTCTTCTCTCTGATGCGGTCAGCGGCCAGGCTAATTAATCCCAATCAACTTTAAATCAATTGTCATAAGTGGTCAATTAATTGTGTAACTACCGCCGGCGATCACCGGCAGTTTTACCACTAAGTGTGTTGTTTATGTAAAAGATAAAACCTTCCCGTGTAATTGGGAGGTGTAAACTGAGACGCATGCAACTATCGATTTTGTCACGTACACAAACTGGCTAGTTACCCTTTCTTTTATTTGCCGCAGATAAAACTCGCAATTATTTTACTCCCTAAATATTTTTAAACAAAGGAATCTGTCAAACCCAAAAAATAGGTCTTTCAAAGGAAGCAAAATCCCCTTCTCTGTCTCATGTATCAAATATCCTTGAACGAAACCACTAAATGTATCAAGATGTAAAGTCCGTTATGTAACATCAAAAGACTACAGGACAAAATTGTGCCCTTTGATGTTTGTTTTGAAGCAACTCTTGTCCCAAGTTTGGGAAATTCCTTTCATGAAGAAATTGCAAGAAGAATGAAATCGGGATGGGTTTTCTTTCATCTTGTGTTTGTGGAAGATGAAAAAGGACAAGCAGCAAGTTTGTGTAAGAGAAAAACTGACCGATATTTCACACATTTCCCGTGAAGATGTACATGTATATAAATGCTAGTTTGGTGGTGGTGATTTATTACCGCATGGGGTTCTTAGGTAATAATGGACTGCTAGGTTTTTATTTAAGTTGAGCAGACCAAAATGTCATTTGATTTTTCAACATGTTTTTTTCATCAAAATATTTCAATCATTTTGGGAATTTTTCATCGGAAATTGGGATGATTGGCCACTTAATTTGATTGTGAATTGGTTAGGTTTACAGTACCAAACATATAAGGAAAAGAAATCTCTGTATGGTCCATATACATGTCCAATGTTGAAGGTGAATTCCTAGGGTCACACCAAAATTTTGATAGGATGATTTTTGCGATAAGCAGCCACCTCTGTTAAGCAGCCAATTTCACCCTGTCCCTTGGGTGGCTGCTTATCGCAAGTTTGACTGTATGTTTATTTTGAAACTGTACTCAAGGATTGAAGCTGTATTTGACATTGATAATTTAACCTAGTTAATTTAGATTCCCTCCCAAATTGTATTTAAATTGTATTTTTATTAAGCAATCTATGGTAAACTATTTAAAACTTTATTGGCTTGTCAAAAAGAATCAAAACCTTAATTCTGATATGAAAGATACAAATATATTTGCAGACAGTCACCTGCAATAGCTATAGCTCTAGTTTAAACTTATTTATTTAACATTGATTGTAACAGAAGTTTGAAGCTTATTAGATTCACTCTCAATGACTGCTTCCTGTTACTAAACCAGTACTCGCACTGATTTGAGGTCTAGCCCCGGCAATTTTCATCTGGCCTAACGGGAATCGTACCCGAGACCCTTGGTACAAAAGGCCGAACCCTAACCACTGCACCACTGCCACGCTGCCATTTGTACCCATTTCTGTACCCATTATTAGGTACATTTTTGTCACTTCAGACTAAAATTGAAGGCGACAGGTTCATGTTTTTTTCTAGAAAACCATTGTGACAAAAAGATGAATTATTCAATAGGAGCAACCTTTATTTTTTGTCACTGTGGTAGCCTGTGCAGTAGATTCATCAAAGTGAAATATTATGGAGTAAGGGGCTAAGACATTTTTGTCTGTTTTGGTCATTGGATTATTGTCTTTTTATTTTTATTTATTCTTTTTTATGTCTAAGAATGCTTTTTCTTTCTATTTTCATATGCTGTTGTGGTATCTTCTTCACATCAATAGGTAAGTTTTAACCTTTGTAATAGCTTGATTTTTCTTGTGTTAAATAATATTGTCTTGACGGGGTCATGACTGCCAACAATAGAAGGTTTGTCTTACCATTTCAGTAAAATATTGCATGGAAAACCTCATAACATCCCCTTATTTACACCACTTGGTTTATGACTCAAGCAAATGATATGATCAACATACCAAATAGAAAATAAAATCAGGAAAGAGTTTATCTGATGATATAGAAGTGATTGTTTGCCAATATGAGAAATTTCAGAAACTATTTTCCTGCAATAATTTCAAATATCCCCTGCTGTGACTAATAAAATTCCTAGATTGATTGAGAAAGGGTTGATAGTAAATAATGCATCAAAAATGAGCAGACTGCATATTTCCCTGTCAAAAATGTATTGTATTGTGGGTTTTGAATAATGTCTGATGTTAAATTGATGACACTATGTGTTTTTTCTGCAAATGCAACACCTCAAATAAGCGTCGTTTGACTGATTGTCACCTGTAATGAATGGCCCAAAAAACTTTTATTAGCTTTATTAGTTATTTCCTGTCATATTCTCCATCAGTTTATCTGAAATGATAAAACTCTAATAATACTCCACCTTTTGAACTCTTACTTTATATTGACTTAGTTTGTCATATTGATGGCAGAAACTTAAAGCAGAACAACGTTAACACTGTGACAAAGGGAGAATTTTCTCTAATTGAACATTAACAATTTTGACAGAAACTTCAAATTGATTAACTTTCCTCTGTGGTTCAGAAAAGAGTCACGTTCCCCTTGCTAACAGGGTAAGAACTTGACCCCTGGACATGAGGGTCATGGGTTCAAATCCTTTAAGATATAAAGTCTACTTTGTGACATTTCATCAACCTGCATTTGGTGGGAATACTGGTTATGTACCCAGGAAGCAGATTCAACAGTAAATGATATAAGTTGCAAGAACTACAGTAGTTGCATTACAACTGATGGAAAATAAGTTAAAACTAGCTAACATGCATCTTTATTGACTTTCTTAACCCTATTTTTTTGGTAGTTATAAAAAAAATAAAAAAGTCTTGACCAAGCAATTTTAATGAATATTCACAAAACAATTGTTGTTTGATAGATTTAGAAATATTAAATGTGAAAGACCCTGTTGAGCACCAGCTATCTAGACCATGGTTTCCTGTACGAAAAATGGATCATATTTCTTTTTCGCAAAAGTCTTACAATTGCATGATGTTGCATGATGTGTAATCAATTCACAGGAAAGTAAGGAAGTCGAGGCTTTGATGCAAGACTTTATAAGTAGCTCATTGGTGAAGGGCTTGCTATTGCCTTGCCTTGAACCCTCAAAAAAAAAGGTTTCTAACTTGTTCTTGTTGTCTTACCCGTATCTTCCGAAAACGCATGTTGGATAATCAACTCTTCACGAAATAAGAAATTGAAGAATTTAGTTTCCTACATTTATCCGGAACTTGTTCTGCTTTTCTTACCCCTATCTTTCGTTAGAAAGTGCATGATGGGTAATCAATTCTTCACCAAGTAAGGAAGTGAGGTTCCCACATTTATTCTGAGCTTGTTCTTCTTGTCTTAGCTCTCTATAAGCCCATCAATCATGTTCTCTTGCCAAAATCATCTTAATAATGGCTGTCAGTTGTGTAACCTTCCAGTGTCAGCAGTCATTTATAAATCTTTCCCAGCAATACAAACAAAGTTGGACGTTTCTGCTGCAAATTTTGTAAAAAAAATTTACCACGGGAGCATTTGAGAGAGATTTTATTAATAGATGCTCTGTATACCTAGGTACAAAAGGCATATTTGTTTTGACAAATTTATGTGCTTCTATAATATATCAGCTAGTCCTTATATGCATATTATGTTCATATTCACAATCTTTAACAGATTCCAGTTTAAAATTACTAAACACATTCTTCAAAGTGGGAATATTCTACTGGTCTAAATTGGAAGCAACAGCAAACAACAAAAAATGTGAATATCAAGAAAATATGATTTCTTAATGATATTGAACAGAAACTATTGTGATAAGAGTCAAAAATCATGTATGAAGCAATTCTGAGTTTAATTGTCACAACAGTTAACCACTGAAGCCTCCTGACTGACTCAAGGTATGCTGATGGTTCTACCTGGCTTGACTAGCCTAAGCTTGTGGGCAGTTTAGTTCGTTGTCTGCCACCAACAGTTTGAGTCGGGCATCACAACATAACTGAAATGATCTGAAAGCTATTTAAATCCCATATAAATAAGTAAACGTTAACACCCATGTTTAATGTGAGGTTTTTGCTTCATGAGGGCAACATTTTATTTTAGAACTTATTATTTTGGTGATGGTCAAAGGCATGCATGGGTACTCGTACTGCTATTTTTGTACGTAATAATCGTTCAAAAGCCATAACTGCAGTAGCAATAGTAATTTAAGCAAGGGAAAGATACCTTACCGGCAGACCTGATGAAGTTATTGTGAAATCATTCTCCAAAACCTTTCAATCTTCATCATGGACATCAAAAGACACCCCTGTGACAAACAGGGAAGATGATTCTACCATTTATCACAAAGATGGTGTTATTAATAAGTTTGACCACTCATAAAGTCCAACATGATAGATTGGATTATTGGTGAGATTTCACATATGAGCATGTAAATATGATTATGAGACAGTAATAGTTAAGATGACATGATGGCGTACGATTGATTGAACATGAAGAAGTTGATACTGTCATGCTTCAGCATGAATGCTGACATATTCTGCTGAGTTCTGACTCTCTCTGACCTTACTCTGTCTGGTTCTTTAACCCTTTACCGAACGCCAAATTTTCGACTGTTCCAAATTGAAAGAGTTTGCAGACTATATTTCAATGCGATGAAATTTGAAAGTAATCTTCTGATAGAGCAGAAAACATTGTGTAAAAAGGAGAAACTGCTCATTACAAGCAATTTCTCCTTTTCCCCAATTGTTTTCCAGAGTTGTCTGCAACAAACTTGTAAAATGTTATTATTGTTTGGTAATTGTTTATGGTAGAATAGCATAAATCTACCATTTCTTTCGTTGGATCAATTCAGTGGTTTTCCATAGACAACGGTTGTGGCTGGAATTAATCGCAATAAACCAAATAGTTCTAGCTCCGACCAATGTATGCCGAGAATGACAGAGGTATTCTGAAGAAAGGGTGAATCTCAAAATGATTGATTATGGGCATTCTACCCTAACCCTATCAGGATTACCTCTTACAGCCTCAGATTCTCTAATGAAAAGGCAAGCTAAACTGGACTATGGTGCAAAAAATGGTGGGGTATTTTCTGAAATGATGGTCCAAAACCTATACCATAAGTTTCATTCTTTCTCAAAAATGACTAACCTGACGGCTCAAACCTGTAGACTGCAATGCACCATATTCTTAAGTTGTGGGTCAATGGTGCAGGACGCAGCATGAATCTGAAGTCCTGACCCCTTACACCATAATAGCTCATTTTGACGCATCTACTCCAAAATGGGTACTTTAGAAACAATTGTGAAGAAAAAGGATGAATTGCTTTTATTGTACAACTTATTCATTTGTCATAAAGTTTTCTACAGGATAAAAGATTGCATTTTTGTCTGAAATTTTTATCTGATTGTGCTTTCAATTTGAGCTGTCGAAAAATCTTAATGCGGGCATAAGCTTATGTTTGATTTTTATTCAAATTGAATATTTACTGTTCCTGATATATCTGTGTAAAATTTCCTCCTAATTTGCCCTTTGTATTCTACCCAATTATTTATCTTAGAGCACATCTTAACCGGCGGTTGCACCACATAAGAGCTTTTGATAGGTCCAAACTGAAGGCAACAGCAACAACGAACTATAGCTAGAAAAAGATACATTTTTCGGTTTATTTTGAGTAGCAACCCTAATGACGAAAAGATAATTTGCTCATTAGGAGCAGTTTATCCTTTTAACACAGTGGTTTATCAAGCTAGTTTTTGAATGGTAAATTGACTGATAGACTTTTCAAATGTAATCCAATTGTCTCCCCCAAGTCCATTATAGTTTCATGAACCAATTACTGTCTATAATTGAAGTCTTTGCAATATTTCATGAGCCAATTTTCTTCCTTATTAACCCTTCTAATGTATGGAACTCGCAGCAAACAAGGAATATTCACAGACTTCTAGCCATTCCTGTATTTTGCCCAATTCTGTTAAAGTACAGTTAGAGTACAGAACATTAAATCATATGGCCCCTCTCTGCCTGGGTTCAAATCCTGACAATGTCATTTTAATTTTCATGAGAGGTAGTCCCCCGACTGACTTGCAGCAGGCCTATGGTTCTACCCGGCTTGACAAGACTACTATGGGCAGTTGATCAAGGGGTCTTTCTCCATCATTAAAAAGTCAGACATCGTAACATAACTGAAATAATGTTGAAGCGATGAAAAAACTCATATATGTAAATGAATAAAGCGGATGCATCAAAGCCAGGTGTTATGGAGTAAGGGTCTATCAAGCCTGCTCAAACATAACTCCAAATTACATTACGAGGGTTCAATGCAAGACTATAGTAAGTGCTTAATAAACATGAAGCACTTACTATATTGTCTTGCTTTGAACCCTCATTTAAAACTCACTTCAGCTTAGAAACCTCATTATTGACACATCGAGAGGTAGTAAGTACCCATCTGGTGGGGTTCTTGAATGTTTCGTACATACAACCCCCCACCCCCACCCCATCCCCCTACCCCCACCTCTCCCCCACCCTCCAATACATGTTCTTTTGTGTCTGTAAGCATTTCGGACCCTTCAGCTGCAACGTCTTTAACAACAAGGCGTCCAATATGCAAAGGAACATGATTAATTAGGTTATACCTTAGAAATGCTTTGACTGTTAGAAATAGTACTGTTGGTACATATATTGCTGTGTGACCAATGTAAGTCAGACAGACTGACTGATCTGGCAATTTCTTTAAACTCTTTCAGTGCCGCTTTCACTGTTTGGCTAGCGCTAAAAAATATCCCAAACCTCGCTATTGGCAATTGAGTACCCGCGATGGATTTTCTTTTTCTTAATAACAGCGTTACGTCTAACACTTGGCAGAGAAAGTGCAGTCAACGGTTGTGAACGATCTAAAGACATTGCCCATCAACTGCGATTTCTCTGTCGATGTGTTAGATGTAAGGCCGTTATAAAGCATGGGTTATCATATACCACCAGAATTGGAAAGTTGATGGTCAACTCATGTAGGGTACACAATGTGGCTTTCATTTGCAAAAGTAGGTGAAAAAAGCAAAAATACCCGTTCCATCTAGGCGTGGACATCTTGTTTGAACATGATATTGTAAACATTGGTCCCATGTTTCCCCCGCCTGATATATACACACTTTAATGCACCTGCAGCAGATAACTTACAAGGGCTGTGTGCCAAAAAGAGGAATCGCCCATGATATTTAATAATCTATTGCAATGATGATTTATACCTAATATCATCAATACTTTATAATTATTATCCTCTGTTAATATCCCGATAATATTATTTAAATTTGAATGCTTAGAAGTTGCCAATATGTACCTGAAATGCAATATCCAGTCTTGGGTAACTGTTAGGAAAAAAGAGAATTTTCTGTTGGCTGCTATTACAAGCCATCCTTGCTATTTAATAACATGGTATTCTTGGATGTTAAAAAATGTCATTACATTATTCTTTTGATCTTCTATATTTACTCTTACCCTGAAGCAGGCAGGTAGGAGAATTGCCTTTTTTCTTGCGTTTTGTGGATTAAGTTCCCTTTCACCAATAATCAAGAGTCATTACATCATTTTAATTATGGAGAACCTGTCAGTTAATTCCTTCTTGTGTTGTTACAACTCTGTGTTGGTTTTTTTTATAACGTTTGAAACATCTTTTTTTCTCTTGCCATCTACTTTGAAATAAAATCAAAGGAACAAGACATGATGTAGCAGAAGGCATATTGAGTGATTTTCTCTGTTTTTTGTTTCATCTAACTTGTGTGTTGCATATGTACTGTTTCATTTAAATCCATTTCTAATACTTCACTTTAAGGCGTCTGCTGAAGAAATCTTTAGAAATTGCTGTAACAAAAGGATAAATTGTTCTTAAGAAGACATTTATCCTTTTGTCATGGCGATTTATTCCCAATATCAAAGAATTTCATTTTTTTTTAATACATTCATTGTCATCTGTTGTTGCTATCAATTTGGACCACTCACGAATTCCCATTTAGAATAGTTTAACGCATCATTGCAAACAGAGAATGTGAGAAATTATTATTTTTGATTACATTATAATGAAGGCATATCTTATGAAATCATACTTTGCTCATTCAACAATTTTTCAAACAGGACCTCTACAATATTGGCACCAATTTGTGGGTTAGTACAGGCATTTTCACCTCATAGCTTATGAGGATTGAACACTGGCCCCTTGGTACAAAAGACAGACGCTGGACCACTGTCGCCCACATGGGAAAGGGTTAATATCCATCTTTCCAAATACGTATGGGTGTTTTGTAGCGTCTACTGCAGATTCTCCAGGGAAAAGTAGAAAAAAATAATGACAAACTTAGGCCATTATATATTAATTAGACATTCATTATAAACATCTCATTTCTTAAACATCAAAGAAGACAAATATAGCATCAGACTTCCATATTATTAGCTGCCTTGGAAACCATATAGTTACCAAGGTGCAAACTAGGAACTTCGGATCTGCAACTTACTGATTCTTCAAATTTCTGTCTTAATTTTGGTTAAGTCCTTACTTGCTGGATCTTTACCAAGTTAATTCTATAAAGTGCAATGTAGTAATTTGAAGTGAGTAATTGTACTTAAAAGTATGAAGAAATTGCATGTAAATATTTGTACATGGGGAATTTCTCTTTGATATCTGGAGCCCTGGTTATTTTCTAATTGACAAGGACTTTAACATTTGTCTTGTCTTTTGTATCTTAAAGAAACATTTTAAGAGAAATGGTGGCAAAATTTGAATAAGCGCATTTAAAACTTCACTTATATGTTTCCTTGGTCAGAATTGAAGATAACTTGCCAAGTCGTTTTAACACAGGGTTGCATTTCAAGCAAGTTAGCCCCCTGTTTATAAGTAGAAAATCCTGGTTTAAGTTCTGCATGCCAATTGGTATCTTATCAACTTCCAAAGGGAATTTGTGAGGACTTCCTTCTCAAATAGTTGAGTGTCTCTTGCTCATCGATGTCATCTTAACTTGTTTGTTGATGCTTTATTCTTTCGATGCTTGTAGATGATACTCAAACACTGACATCGCCAAAGGAAAGCTGCAAATCATTTTGTGCAAATGCTGCTAGATTACTTTTTTTTCAGGCCACAATTCTAAGCATTGTAAGCAAGTAATTAAACAAAAGAGTTTATTTAAATAATTTTGTCTGAGTAGTTTTAAAAGAATGTTTGATTGTGTGGGGCGGAGAAAAGAGTTAAGATGACATGTTAAACATTTAATAAGATAAGCGCTCCTTTTTAAATTTGGTGTGAAAATATGTGTAAGCATGCTTTGAGAGCTCATTACTTAATTCCATAAGAGCAATAAACTGAGACATAAGAATGCACCTAACCCTTTTCTTTATAAAGTAAGATTTTTGACATCACTGAGACAGATTTTGAAACTCATTAGATAAGAGAATCAATTGTTTAACAATGAATTACTTCATATAGACCCCATGTACAAGCAGAAAAAGTCTCTAAAAGCCAAAGTTATGTCTTACTTTTCTTTTAAATATTGTTTGTCTACCCAAGTTGACATGAGAACATTGTTTATTCACTATTTACTATTGTTGCTTATGGATGCTTCCAATCTTGGTTAAAAATGCCCATCTAAATAGTTGGGCTTACAAAACCTTATATGCCACTGATCATTTCTTATTTCAAAATGGATTTTTTTTTGTAATAACTCACCACATGGACTCTCTCAAAACAAAAAGATGAGAAATTGCATGTAACAAACAATGATGATTTTCTTTAAAAGTTTGGCAAAGTTGTCTTCTTTCAAGTCCTAATCAATCACTTTGATGGGGTTAAGTTTCACCAAATGTCCTTTGATACCAAGTTCATGCTGTAACTATGATTTTTGGTGTCTGCTTTGTTCATCCTCAATGTTTTATCATCAAATGAAAGACGAAACAGAGTTTAAGTGGGAGAGGCATGATAAAACACACTCAAAAGTTCAATACAGAGTGAACCGCAGTCTCCCCAATAAATAAATGTTTTATGGAAATTTTGTCTCATGCATTCAAAATACATTTGTAACTGAGCAGTTTCTGCTTATACGATAATGGTTTCCTCCCAATGTCACTAAGTAAATGATTCAAGCTTTCCTTGTCAACCCCTTTCTCCTTAATTTCTTACTTTGACACATTGACTGATCATTGGTAAAAAAAAAATCTATTTTGCTACTTTTTTTTTAATGGTGAATTCATAATTCTGTTTTTCGTCCTAATTCCTTTTTTTGGCATGTTCATTTTTAACAACGCATATAACCCTGCTATCCCTACACACTTACATTATGAGGGTTCAATGCAATACTATAGTAAGTGCTTCATGTTTTTGAAGCACTTACTATAGTCTTGCATTGAACACTTGATTATCTTTTCCCTATCAGACAGATAATTAACAGGATATTGCTTCAATATTGTGTCTGACCATTTCCCAACATTGTTTAATGATACATAAACCATCAGAAGGCCTCAGGTTGACATGTTCCCTCATATGGGATTGTGTGACTGCTCAAAATTAAAAGCAAAAGCAGACAACAAAAAAAAGCAATAAATATACTTTTTTGTATGATATTCAGAAGGAACCCTTTTTGAAGTCTTCTGCTCGAGTGGCTAAATTGAAAACTTGCAGAACAACAGTTACTATAGTTGCTCGCAATACACAAGCTGCAGACGCTTTAAAAATCGACTTTTGAAAAATGTTGTGAGCTTTGTAAAACATATATATCTTAAACAATGGCCATGCAGTAGACAAATATTAATACATTGTGATTAGAGGAGAATTTCATTAGAGGAGAATTTCCTCATATATTTTCCTTTTGTCAACATGGTTTTAATATTATCAAATAATTCTAGTTTAATATCCAGTAAATAAGAGATTTATGAATTTTTACCGAGACGTATTTCTGCCACCTTTGGCAAGACACTTGAGACCTTCATAAAATCCAAGTGAAGTTTTGATATAACTAAAATACTGCTAATATTGTGTTTACCCATTTATAAACCCACAGATTTATAGTGGCTGAATTTCTTGCAGAGAATGATCTTATTTTGAGGAGAGGATTTTTTTTCATATTAAGAATCCATTAAGTATTGGATGTTTACTTTTAATCAAACAGCTCTGGTTCATGTTTACATCATGGTGTGTCTGATTATTGTTCTTCTGGTCTATAAAAAGGCCTTTCATGTAATCAGGAGTTATTTCAAATCATGTTTTTGTCGGTTTTGCACCAAGTTACATTACAATCCACCACAAAATAATTTGAATTTAATTGAAGATTACAAATGTCATTTGCATTTTTTTGTTTTGATTTGATTTGATGGGATGAAGAGGGTCTTAATGTTTGAAAATAAAAATTGTTGACAAAAAGTTAAAATTTTGCTTTATTTTGAATTTGTAATTGAAGTATTTAGCAGAAAACACATTATAATGTATGGAGATTATGGAATAGACAGCACACATAAATGGGGATGTTTTAAAGATATAAGAAAATTATAGACAGAAAGCTAAACTGCATGGTACACAAGCTTCTTCTTTTAATGCAGTACTTTTCAAAACCCTCTTATAAAAGGAGTTGATTAAAGATTTGAACTCTTGGACTGCGCAGAATCAAGACTGACTAATCTAAGTTGTGTAAGAACTAATGTTTCACTATCAATGTAAAATGAGTTAAAGTATAGACCAAATACAAATTGGAACAAAAATAAATACAACAATTATAAATGAATTATCACTTGTACACAATTTGTATTTAGATAAAAATTTATACAATCGATAATTTATATATCTACACTTTCCACAGACCTGTGTGTGAACAATTATAAAGTATTAATTTTTTAATGATATTTCAATGAAATTGTTGTAAGGCTAATCATGAGCAATTATTCCTGTTGTCTGCTAGAATATCTGCTAAGATAAGGTTTATTTGAAGTATATGGTTAAAGTATAACAATATCCAAACTTGAAGTAACAGCTTGAAGGTTGTTGTTAAACTTTAGTCATGTTTGACAAAATTATAGAACCTTTCTAAGTAAAGGGCTTCATCTTCTTCATTTGAACAAAGGAAATAGTCTCTTTTTGTCTAAAATTGACAATATTCATACAACAATGAATAATTCACAGCTTTATGTTATACGGTTAGATTTGTTTGTTTGTTTGAATGTCAAAGCATGACCAAGGAAGACTCCAACCCTTTCAGCTGCATAAACCACTCTAAAAAGTCAAACTCATCCATGAACTTGACATTTTAGCCCCATATTAGTCGATTTGTTAGAAATGATTGTGAAACAAGGAAAACCAAGCACTTTCTCCTTTCTAAACCTGTTTTGCTACACTGCCTTGTCAATATATAACTCGGTTAAGTTTGAAATGATAAAACATTCCAACATGTGATAGACGGCAGCCTTTATAGCTGTGTCAAAAAATTAAATTGGTATCTTTTTAATCTATTAGGGTCTAATCATGCTAAGTTAAAAGGTTTTATGTCACAGTTTGAAAGTTTATCCATTTATCAAAATGGTTTCTACCAAATATTACAGATAAAACATTGTTTCTTTTTTATTCTATGTTTATGTAATCAGCTCTAATTATTTAAATCTGAACCAATCACTTATTCACATTGACCAATGAGTTCTGATAATTGAAGTTCAACACAATATAGGAATCTTTATCGAGTGATGGGATAAGGTCTATATTTAAATTAACTACCTGGGCGTTGCATATGACGTTCCTATCAACCAATCCGATTTGTCAGTATACCCTGTACTTTGTTATTTACCGCCTACATAAATTATCCCTAAAAAGAGAACCTTTCAATGCTAAAGAAAACCAAGCTATAATTATTTCATTTGATTAATTTTATGTATTTTGTCCCTGTACTTATCATACAGCAAAACGTTTCATTCTAATTAATAACAATTTGTTAATGTCATTAATTGGCAATTAATCTCTTATTTGAATTGATTTAATGTTTTGATGCTTATGATGTTGTAATTTAAAGTAGGTAGCAGAAAAAGAAGCAAATACTTGCTTATTAAGAATAAAAGCAGGAGGAAACCATTTTATAAAGGATGATTAATCACAAATTTTGTTTTACAATGAAAATTCAGGAAATTACTACATATGTCTAAATTTTTGTGGAGTTCTTGGGTGAAGGCCTCATTTAAACTTGTTCCCCATATGGGTATTTGTAGATTGTCCATTTTGAAAGCAACATCCAAAGACAAATTATGTATCAAAAACAAAAATTCTGTATGATATTGATTTCACAATTGTGACAGAATTATATATTGCTCATTATAATTGATAGAAAGTTTGGGTAAGGATAGATTCTATACAGTAAAAGACTGAACATTTTCTTGTTCATTATTCAATGCTATCGGCTGATGTTTGGTTTGGTACTCCTTCTTGTATCTGACATTTTAAACCACTGCATCATACAGTTAGTGTCTCCTTTATAGTAAAGGATTCCTATTTCACAATGTGCTTTTAATTTCTTTTTACGACAATGTTGCAAAGTTATATGATTCATTTTTAAACCTAAAATTACCATTTCATATTTATAGATAGATCTTTCATGATGAGTTTTTTGTTAGTTTTGTTCACACCGTTGTTGTCTGTCTGAGAGAGACTGTTATCTGATTTACGGGTTCTAGTATTACACCATGATTGTAACAATCGGGACAAAGACACAGACGCTCCCACCAACCATTCACAATACTCCACTAAAAATGATCATATTTCAGGGTGACAAAACTTTATCTATTCTATAAAAAATATCAAAAATAACTCGAGTGCTTCAGTAGCAGGTATGTGATAACATCAGCCTGCGGTCTGGGAAAAGGGGCATACCACCCTGTCTGGCAAGTCACTTCCCCCATATCAAGGGATCAGTACAAGACTATAGTAAGTGCTCAACCTCATTGCAAGACTTACTATATGGCCACTTATTAATCCTCGATATGGGAATTTGCGGATGTTCAAAATTAAAAGCAACAGCATTTGACATAAGAAAATCCATTTTTTGTTTGTGGTATTTTGTTGCTTTTAGTTCTTTTATCAGAGAGGTTTCTCAAGTCCTCTGAAATATATGTGTAAATGTGAGGAGTTAGAGATGGTTTCATTCTTCGCCTATTTCATATTATATGCCTTTTAATGCACCTGCAACAAGTGACCCTAGAAAACAACGATTATTGTGACAAAACACAATTCTTTGTGACAATTAGCTTCTAATTTTGTCACAATGTCCCTACCCAATATCAAAAAGATAATGAAATACTTCAAATTTTGTAAATTGTCTTCTGCCGCTGCTTTCTGATTGGAGCTGTTAAACATTACCTTGTGAGGGGACGGATTAAATTGTCTGGCAAAGTCTGCATTGGCAGTCTGTTGTAAGTCTTCTTGTTCTTGTTTGTGGGTATATAGATAAATCCTATAGATTGTTGTAGAAGTGTATAATGCAGGCAAGATGTAACTTCCTTTCAGCTCTTTCCCATTGAACTGTTTTTGAAAGCGTTTGACAAAGTTGAGTGCATTAAAAAAAGTTCAATGGGAAAGATAATCCATGAAAAACTATGTTTACTTAAAGTAGATTTATTTCCCCTACATTCATTTCTCCTGTTTTAGTCTTAAGTTTCTGATCATTTTTAGTGATCATTAGTTTATTAATGGTCTACAATTTTTGTGGATTGATAATCAAAATACTTGTGTGAAATTATTTAAAGAAAAGCAAGGATTTTTTTGTAGTCATTGGGATGGTTTTATTCATAACAATTCAAGTTTTGATTTTTCAACTTCTTTATGTTTTTAGTAAATGCTCAATTTCAACAGTTTGCTACAAATTACCTAAGAAGCAAGTTAAACAAAAGAATCAATTGCTCCTAATGACCAGTTTGTCTTTTTTTTTGTTTTCTAACAGAGATTGCATTCTAAATGAATGTTTTGTCAGCTGTTTTTTTAATTAAGGTGTTTTTCATGAGCACTCACCATAAAGATTTTAGTGAAGACATTAAGAAGTAAGTACAGAAAATATACAGCTTATCTGGATATCATATCTTACATCTCTAATATTAGCAATGTATCTTTATCAAGTAACTGAACTCTGTTGATATGATAAAAAAAAGAGAAAAGATCCAAAACCAAATTGCACATTTTGCAATCTGTAGAAATAGCATCATGAATTATGATAGATTTGGTTCAGTAAGGGTTTGAGCCCGTTTTCAATAGTATTTCAGTCATTTCACAGTCAACGCACCTCTCTTATTTTCTTACTATTTCCTGGTATTTCCCGATCAGTTCTGCACAATAGTTTTTCCAAGCCCCTAACTGCTTTTCAACATGAACACTATTGACCATTAATGAGAGCCAAATCATGTGTAATTGACTTCATTAAAAGTTGGAAAGAATATTTGCCAAACAGGGCCTCTAATTCAGGACCTTTGTATTTTTAGTAGGACCTGCTACTGATTGAGTTTACTTGGCTTGTTGTTTATGATAAATATTGTTATGTTTTGTTCAGTTTAAAACTTTATAACATTGAATTTGTTCTGTTGTTTCCACAGTGGTATAAATCTCCTGCTCTGGGTGAATCTACATGACCTCTCTTTGCATAGGTTCAAAGCCCAGTGACGGCATTTTTTATGTTATAGAGTCGGGCATCACAACATAACTGGCTGGGCATCACACATAACTGTTATAATGCTGATGTGATGTAAAACCAATATTAGCAATATAATCTGAAAGCATGTAGGTATATAGATAAGTGTCTGTAGTATAAAAGGTTTAGAGACTGTGAAGTGTCTAGTTGATCCACAGGGAACTGTATTTTTTGTGAGAGGGGTATATGGAAGAAAATGGCTAAGTAAACATTGTAATTGATCAGCTGGGGAGAAACCAACATGACAAGATAACTTTTTAGACAGGTATGTCACATGACTAAACCTTGTTCTTGATCTTCCAACCTTTTATCAGGTACTCCATAGTCAACTTTTCCACATTGAGGCTATTAAGCACAAGTTAATTTCCATAACTCTAAACATTCTACAATTAGAAATTACTTATCACTTAGTAAGAAATTACTAATAGCTGTGGTAAAAAAGATAAATAATTATAACTACTGTGAGATATTACTGCAGCCAAAAGTCACTTATAACATAACAGTCAAAAATGTATAATAACTTCTACCTGAAAGTTGATAATTACTACAGCTAAAACATTACTGACTTTTACAGCCAGAATCATTATTTTTTACTGCCAGACATTATTAATTATTATGGTGTAAAAATACTCATCATAACATACAGACCTGCTTCTGACATTTTTTTTTACAGTCTTATTAAAGAAATAACTTTGATCGCATGGAGTCCTTTCTGTCTCTTTTTCAGCTCATAATTTCTTTTTCATCGAGCTGAAAATAGAAATGGGAAAAACGTGCCATTATGAACAAGGTTTTCCAATGTTCTTTTCTCACAATATTTGGACAAAGTCAGTGAGCAGCAAAACTTTTACAATTGTCTCGACCTTTTCCAATTACTTATTTTTGGAAAACACATCATTGGAAAGTTGATTTGTTTTTGTTTGTGTGAATGTGTGTTTTTCCTCATATTTAGAATATTTCTTTGGTACTGTTGTCGTCTGCTGCGAGACATCACAATGCGTGTGACAAGGAGTTCTGGTTGATTGAGGAACCTTTCCAAACCGTGGTTTATGTCAGAAGGGTTAAGCAAGACTGTCAGCCATTGCCTAGCTACAGACTTATGTAATGAATTTCTTATCAAGAGATTTGTCCTTTGGGTCCTTCTTCATTTTTTCTTTACCTAATTTACCTGTTCCTTCATTTTGGATTTGTGGATCCTTCATAGCCCAGTGGTTACAGTGTAGGACTTGTGACACACCAATCCCGGGTACTGGTGAAATCGAGGAAAGCCGTAAAATAACTAAAGTACAGTTGACATGGCGTTAAACCTCATATTAGCAAGTCATATGGGATTTTATGAATTGTCCAAATTTGAAAAATTAAACTACAGCAGATGACAATGTCTGTATTCTGGTAGTAATACTTAGTAATGTCTGTATTCTGGTAGTAATACTTAGTAATGTCTGTATTCTGGTAGTAATACTTAGTAATGTCTGTATGCTGGTAGTAATACTTAGTAATGTCTGTATGCTGGTAGTAATACTTAGTAGAAACCCCTCAGACAAATGATTTTCAATACAAGTCTGTTATGATCTAGGCTATAAACCATTTGATTATATTAAAACATTCTTTATGATGATAGAAAACTTGTGAAGCAATTATAAGAGGATACTTATTATCATTTTCTTGAAATGCTTTCAAATTAGATGTGTGTCAAAATGGTTCAGCTGTAGAAAGTTTAAAGAGAATTTTACACAAAGGGAATAATGCAAAATTGCCAATTCAACAAGCACCAATTACAAAATATCTCTGCCACAATTCTTTGAATGTTTAAAGATCATTTTCTGTTTTTTAATGGTTACTCTTTTTTTTAAGTAATTTGATTTTAATGCTGTTTTTTTACAAACATCTTTAGCCAGAGAAAGGGTTAAACATAATTTCTCTGAAAGGATGTTGAAATTTGCTAAAGCGATGTAATATATGTGTTTAGGTTATGGAGTTTAAAAATATGTTGATTTATAAAAGGTGTTGATTATATTGTGTGAGTTTTTATTGCCAATACCTCTTTAGAACTTTGGTTGCCCTGCTAACAAATGATGAGTTTCTCAAAACATAAAATAACATGTCCCCACCTACTTAAGCCTGCTGTTGATAGCATGAGAAATGGCGAAGTTATTGGATTCTAGCATCAATGTTTTGTCACCCATAATCCAAACGTCTAATCCTTTAACCTGTGAGCGCAATGAAAACAAATTCCAAAACTGTTATAACCTCTTACATAATAAAAAGTCATTTTAAAACACCTGCAGCAGGTAACTTATAAAACTTTTATAACAAAAGCAGAATTTTTTATTTCAAATAATTTCTTTTTTTATGCACAATGATTTCTACCAATATTATCACAAATAAGATGTTATTTCTTTAGTTTTATAGTTGTTGTCTGCTTTTGCTTTCAGTTATAGAAATAAAAAAAAAAAATTAAGTGAATGGTTGAAGATTCAAGAACTTATTTATGAATTTAATGAACATTTAATGGTCGTTCATGAACACAGAACATTTTCATGAACATCAAGAACATTTTCATGAACATCAAGTACATGTTCATGAATAATTTCATGAACCTGTACTTTGTGTTCATGAACATGTTCTTGAATTTAATGTACAAGGTAAGAACAGCTTTGTGTTCATAAATGACCATGATCAGGAATGTTCATGAAGTTCTTGAATCAGTTCTTGAATCATTTGCAGTGATAAGCATGACGGAAGAATATTACTGATGACAACTTTATTATATTTTTGTCATGATGGCTTCATTCTACTACAAATATGAAAGGATTCATAGTCTTATTAAGACGTATGCCATCTAACTCAATTATTGAATGGGTTTCCAAAGTATTAAATGGTTATTTGGTTTTGATTGCTTGATATCCAAGGAGAAGGTTTAAAAGATATAAGGTTGTTTTGGTGGGGGATGGGAGTATATAAAATATAGGTTTCAGCCTTTTAATACCGCACCATTTCACTAAAACATTTTGGTTATGTATGATTTCATTGTTGTGTCTTAATCTCAACAAAATAGGGAAAGGCTTAACAATTTGATACAGAAATGAACAGTGAATAAATAATTTACAAATATTGAACTTGTATTAGAAATTGTTGAGCATTCATTTCTGATGTTTCATTATTATTTACCAGTATGGGAATATGTGACTTGATGATATAAATTGAGACCTTAAGGAAAAGATGAAAAAATAACAAAAAAGAACACATTTGTTTGTGGAATTAGGTGAAACTATTGTGACAAAAGATAAATTGCTCATTATGATTTCATTGGGTTTTAAAGTCTTCAGCAGCAGATGAAATAAGATTAAGTATGATGAAGTTAGTTGGGTTTTTATGTGGTTTATATAAATTTTGGTTGATATAGATTTAAAAGGTTTATTACATGGAGTCTGTAATAATTATGGCCATAAGGACTGATTTGTTTGTTTGTTTAACCCTTTCCCAAACAACAAATTTTCGACTGTCCCAAATTTAAAGAGTTTGCAGACGACATTTCAAAATGTGATGAAATTGAAAAATATTCTTCAGATAGAGCAGAAAACCATGTGGGAAAAGGTAAAATTGCTGTCACAAGCAATTTTTCCTTTTCCCACAATGTTTTCCAGAGTCGTCTGCAACAAAGTGGTCAAATGTCGTTATTGTTTGGTAATGGGTTAAATTGACTTTTGCTTCACATCAACATTATTTCAGGTATGACGTGATCGATGCCTGACTATAATTAAGGACTGATAGAAAACCTTGTATTTTTGTAATCCAATTAGAATCAAAATGCTAAAAGTGCTACAAGCATTTTATCACTATGGTGATTTGTTCTTAACAATTGTTGCAGGTTCTCCAGAAATTCTCTTATTTCTTGTTTCTTTGGTAATTAAACATGCCTGGAACTTCCTAAATTTCATTTATGCCTCAAAGCTGCCAGTTTAAATACTGAAATTGGAAAGAAATGCAGAATTATTGTCATTGTATCCTTTGTGTCGTAGATTTCCTTTATTCCTTTCTCACATGGCTATCCTTACAATTAATGGCTTTTTCTGCAAATGTGATTTGTTTTGTCTTCATGGTATTTTACATCATTATAACAAAGGCTGAACATTGGAGGGTTTGATATAAAGGCAATGGATCATGTTGTGGTGGTGTAAAGGTTATTGTCAGGGATTTTAGAAGAGACAACCGTGGTTTGATACCCCATTGCAGACACTCATTTTACTAGAGAGTGTTTTTGAGCAAGATACCATTTCCTAGCCTTTTATTGGTAGATGTGAAGACTTATGTTACTGAATAATGAACCTTCTGTATAGCCTGGCGCTACAGGCGGGGGAATCATGTGACCAATGTTTACGAACTTATGACCTCTCCCATGAGGGAACACTTATTTTTGTTCTTTTGCCAATGACAGCCACATTGTGTTCTCTGCAGTAGTTGACAACCGAATTTCCAGTTCTAGTGGTATACAATAACTCATGCTTTATAACAGCTTTATAAACAAACACATGGCAGAGAAATTGATGTCGACGGGCGTGTATGTCCAAAACAGTCAGTCTTTGACTGCAATTTCTCTGTGTAAGATGTAACTCATACTGCATACACAATGTGGCTACCATTGGCAATTTAAAATTAAAATCAAAACTATTTCAATGTTTTGTCAGCTGGAGCCTGCATCCTCAAGGCTGGCCAGTTTATCTTGGTCTAGGGCCAAGAAATAAAGCTTCAGATTGATTTGTGAAATATTGGTTATATGCCCCTTGTCAGTGTAGGTATAGGGGAAAAATGATGATTTCTGCCAACATTTATTTCAGTATAAACAAACACATTCCGTATTATTTAAATTTGCATGTCTGTATTCAAATGTATTCAAATTACCTCCCTTGATAAAACTCTTCCCTGCCCTGTGTGAGTATCCATGATGAGAACCGTCTGCTTGGAACAATCATAAATATCAGTAACAGACTGCTTTATCATGACACTCAATAACCACTTTAACCCAATTCCATTTATGGGAATTTGGACTGGTCCAAAATCAAAGTAACAGCAGACAACAAAAGATAGCAAGGGAAAGACACACTTTTAAGGGTTTTGGATAAAAACCATTGAGAAAGTGTTCGGATAAACGAGGCTGACTGTAGACTATTGGATTATAACCATTGGCATCTTGCAGTCAACCTGATAACTACTTCACATGAAAAACATATCTACCTTGGAGGTCCCACTTGGACTACTTGTCCACTGAAAGATTTCTGACTTGTAGCTTTTGTTACTAGTAGAACCAGTATAAGTTCCAGAAGTCCTGAAAACTTATGTAAGGAATTATAATTTTGAGTACAAAGTCACTTCTTTAATGCAACTTAAATTACAACCTCCTTTGCCTAAAGAATATGTTTTTTGGTAAAGAACTAAGGATAGGGCGAACAAGTAATGTTTGATAAGTGTTGGTTACCTCCCTTCCTCTGGACCGCCAAGTAGTAGTGACCAGATTTTTTTGTGCCATTTATTTTTTATCCATATCCCTTGGCAAAAATATTCTTAGAAGTAGAAAGAAAGAAGGGAATAGGGAATAAGTAGAGAAAAAAATAACTTCCGACTGTTTCTTTCAAAAAAAGTATCTTTTGAATTTGATGTTGGAAAAAAATGGTGTAGATAAAAATAAAAGTAAAAGGATTTGAAACTGTTCAAGTGTGATTTACTTTTTTTTCAGCATTTTTTTTTCAACCTTTCTCTCTGATTATCTAAGGACTGCAGATAGTTTTTGCCTTTTTCTTGGGAGTTCAACTTCATCAACAAGATGTAGGCAGACTGTATCTGTTAAAGCAGGAAATGTCTGAGAAATCTTTTGTTAAAATGTATTTGATTGTTTTTCGAATAGTTCTCTACAAAATAACAACAAGGTATTGTACATTTACATTAATGAATATTCATCATTAGGCTTAATTGTAACACCACCAATGAAATAAATCATACAGTATACATTGAAATATTGTTTGCTAAAAAAAAGAATGGCTTCTGTCTCACAGCAATAGTCTGTTCTTAAAATTGTTCGAGCCCCACCGACAACTCTGGTTTCGTGGGAGCCATAGCAAAGTTCTTGTGAATCAAGGAATCGTTACATAACTGAGGAATTTTTGATATGGTGTTAAACACCATAGAAAAGCATTTTGTTTGTTCAATTCTATTACACAGTGATACCAGCATTGTAATTGTTTGTGTATGATGTTTCAGCCAGAGGGGCCATAGAATGAATTCCAGTAAATTTAAACAGATATCAATAAAACAGGCCATTGAGTCAGATAGTTCCAGCATGTCTACAAATAACTTGATTTGTTCCCTCTTAATTCCCCAAAGATAAATATACAATGTGCATGTAATAGTTCAACATTAGGACCTTGCGAGGTTTGTGAAGATTTATTCAACCTCCTGCGATGCACCAAACACCTGGTATGTCTCTCTGGTTGTTATCAGTGACAACTTTTATAAGACTTGAAAATAATGCTTTTATTCCTCACATGGTTTTGTCACCTCTCAATAGAAGAGCTGCAAAAATATGAAATACTTTCCCAAATGAAAGATATCTGTTGTCAGGGGCATAGCCAGTGATATGCACATACGCATGTGCATTACATCAATTTCAAAAGCGAAAAAAAAAAGGATTTTCATGCATTGCCCTAAATCTCAAAAGATACGCCAAATCTCACCATTATCACTTTTATTTAAACTAATTTCGCTGGGGGATGCTGGCTGCACCCCTTGTTGTCCAAGGTTGCCTTCCAAACCATTGAGAAAAAAGAATCTATAAAAGTCAAAGAAAGATATAATATCCTCATTTTAAATCTTTTTTGAGTACTGAAATAATATATACGATGAAAATTTTCATGTCATTTGGAGAACATGGAAAAAATATGGTTGAATATATTTGAAGAAAAGTTGGCGGAATTTTTAAAGAAAACTTTCATAATTTTGTCTGTGGCAGATGTAGATCATTTGTGTGATAGGGAAAGGTTTTAACTCATTCCCCATTTGGATATTTGTTTCTAATCGAAATTCAAAGCAATAGCAGACAACAAAAATATTATTAACGTAATATGTTTTGTTAATGAAATTTGGTAAAAAACAATAAATGTAATGTTTTAATGGCGGTAGTTTCTAAAGACTTCTGCAGCCGATTCATTAAATTGATAATTTTGGTGGAAGAGTTTTAAATCAATTAGTTCCTATGGTGAAGTCCCTTTATAGTCGTTGTGCGGCTGTTATTATATGATAGCTGTCGTTCATGATCCATGTCTCCAACATTCAGACCTGGGGATTTAGAGAAGCTTTTAACCCATCACCAAACAATAACAGCATTTAACCACTTTGTTGCAGATGACCCTGAAAAAACATTGTGAGAAAAGGAGAAATTGGTCTTACATGTCCACTGCAAACTCTTTCAATTTGTGAAAGCTGTACATTTGGCGTTTGGTAAAGGGTTAAACATGAACTTCTATATAAATATTTTGTCAAAGCCCTTTGTGGTTGGCATTTACCCTCAGTCAGCTAAAAAGGATTTCATGGTTTATGTACTATTTACTCTAAAACACTCCAAATTTGAAGAATGTATAGGCAAAGCTTGAAAGATTAACAAAGTAGTTTGATTCTTTTTTTATCATCTACATTTCTTGTGATTGTTTGACTCTGCAATGTGTTGGATCATACCATTGTATGCCATTACCTGCTGTTAAAAATTTCTGCTTGTTTCAGAATTATTTTTATATTTCTAATTTTTCTGTAATTTGAATACTGCTAACCTTATGAATTGATTTTAGAAAAAAATGTTTAAATGTTATTTTTTCACTTTAGATAACATCACAAAATTGTTAAATAGCTTCCTGTGATAGCGGTGATGACTTTGTCAGTGAAACAATACTGAAAATTCAACACTTATCAGTTATTTGATTCCATTGGGAGTAAGCTTGAGTGTGCAATAGCTTTTTGACATGTGATCATGCATCCATTGCGACGAATCAATTCTCATTTGTGATTAGTTGCAGAATAAATACAAGAAATTCTCTCTGTGGCTTGCAGTCATCGCAGGGGGCAAATGGAGCCATGTTTAATGTATGAAATAGAAAACACGTTTTCACAGCCATTAGTCAAATTTCAAAGAGCTCTTCTATTTCGGAGATAAGAAAACGTAATGGGCACTGCAGCACATGTCAATTACAGAACACATTTGTTATATAATATCTCTACCATTAGTGTATGAAAGTAGACGGGTCTAAATGGATGTGGGCAATGTCCCTGTAGGAGGTAATGCAATTTGACTTTAACCCTTAGAATGCTGGATAATTTTCTAAAAATAGATATTTGTGTTGTCTGCTTTCCAAAACCTTAAATATCTGCTTAATTTTGATGAGGAAAGATACTCAGAGTAGCAAAAAGGTTAGATCACCGGCCAGCCGCCAATTTACTTTGCAGCTGGCCTTGATCTAACTTGTTTGCTTAAGCGTAAAGTCGGTTCCAGTAGTATAAGGATTAAAGGTGCTTGCTCACAATACATATGAGATAATTTTAGTCAAAATAAAATGTTGTTGAAACAATACAGCTTTTGTATTGTTGTATGATATAGAATTAAATGAAGCTATTGAAAGTATACTTAATTCAGGAAGTTTCAATATATATCATAAGTATGTACAATCTATATTAAGTAGATCTCAAAACTGTTGCAATGCTTTTGGATTTAAACACATATTGATTTACTGTATACAGGCTCTAAAAACTCAAACACAAACTTATTTTGCTTCCATTGGCTATTCTTCAGTCTGTATTTAAAACAGTTCAGATGTTGTAAAGTTTAAAGAAATTGAATTTTTTATTCTAAATTTTCCCACATCTGTGAACAAGTAGCTTTAAAAGTTAATTTAATCTGTAATGATTCCAAAGTGAAAGTACCAGCAGGGGACCAGGCTAGGTCAAATATCTGATCCATTTTTTTTTCTCTCTGAAATCTACTCACAAGCAAATATCTTGTTTTCGATAACTTGAGATGTTGGTAGAGTTATGCTGTAATTGGGTTTCAGAAGAACATTTTGTTTCAACTGAAGCCAATATGCCTTATGGTTGAAAAAAAAAATATATCATTAAATTTATCTTTGTTTAGCAAAGATTGATATAAGGTGCAATATTTTCTGTGATACATTTGGTTTGCTGGTTAGGAATTGACTTTCAGTGACTCTGATATAGTATGTTACCCAGTCTCTGATTATTTATTGTCTTGTCTCTCTCCTTCAAGTATAACTTACCCTGCAAAGGATTCAAGAACTGTATTCATTAACTTCATGAACAATATGAACGAGATATGGCTGTTCATGACCATATATTTTTATTTTAACATGTTTAGGAATTTCAAGAACATGTGTATGAAGATACTCATGGACATGAACTTGTCAATGAATATGTTCATAAACACCTTTTTCATGTTCATGAACATATGCTTGACATTCTTTAACAAAGTGTGGTATTATTGAATAAGGGTCTAATTCATACAACTTATAATTTATTTGATCATAGAATCGCAAAAAATTGTGATAAATGTTATATCAAGTCATTAAAAGAAATGTGTGAAAATGAATATTTTTACTTAAAAAGCTTGCAAAAATATTTCTTATCTAATCCTCTTCTAAACAAGAACATAAATGTGAATTTCAAATAGTAAGCAAAAAAAAAAGTGCAAACAAAACAAAATAAAAGAATTGAATAAAAAATTATCTGTCATGGGAGTTAGCTTTTTGATGAATGAAAAAACAAATAAGTCTTCCTTATCCATTTCTAAATTACCAACGAGAACAGGTTTTATTCCTTAAATTGAATTTACAGTCAATTTTCAACCAATTAAATTCCCAATGCAAGTGCTTTGGGGACATCAACTCATGCTTGAAATCAAACGCCCAGCTAATCAAGATTGACGTTTTCGAGTAAATCGAATTCTGATACAATGTAAGGCAGGGCAGATCGATCGTTTATTGTGTTTATTATTCATAATCATAAACGTTGACCGCGGGATAGAAAATTGAAGCGATTAGTTTCTGAAGATTGTTCATCGATGCATAAACTGTGATCAAATTATTCTAATGGAACATTCACTCCGAGTATATTTCCAATCAATTCCTGGACCCCTGTGGAGATTGGGGACGTGTGAGTGTGTTATATTTTGTAATATTCCACCTGATCAGAATTGACGGCCTCCTTTGATCAAAGTACTGAAAGTATTGGTTAGGATTCTTCTTTAAAAGTTCAAATACTGATATTAATGATTGACTAATAACTCTTTGTGTGATATTCAAATGTTTCTTTTACACCATCTTATATGATATTGCTTTCTACTAAACTTTTGAAAAGGTTAATGACATAATTATGGAGATTTTGTCATTACTAGTGTTATCTGTACATTATTACTTCAAACACATCCATTTATCATGGTTATCATTGCTTAATTCACTTCCAACAAAGTTTGTATGAGACAATAAGATTCAAATGAACCATAACTCAACATTTTATCCAATGTAGGAAACTGTGACTCCTCCAAATTGAATGCAACAGCAGATGACAAATAAGAGATATAAAAAAAAAACATTTTCTTTTTGGTATTTGGTAAAAACCTCTGTGACAAAAAGTAGTAATTGCTTCTATCAAGCAATTACTCCTTTTGTTACAGTAGTTTCTTTCCTCTTTTGCTTCAGATGTTTGAGGTTAAATGGAGAAAGATCTTACTTGTTATGAGCAATTCTGCCCTTGGTCACAATATGATCTACTCAAACATAAAGAACTAATGTTTTAATGTTAGCTTTTTTACCTACTATTTCCAGTGATAAAGTGCCTTTGTTTGTTGGTTGCTATTGCTTTCAATTTTGAATCAGTCACAATTCCCCATATGAGGGAATGGATAAAACCTGTCGACCATGGAGTGTATTTCAAATGTTTTCTAGGTGACAGGAAGTCAAAAAAAAAGTTAATGAATGATATGTTACCATGACAATAACTTTATTAACAGCCTCATGATTTCCGAGGACTTCTTTGGTTCTGTTTTCATGGCTGGGGAGAAATCATGCTGGTTCTTATTATTCTCAGTTCAATGCAACAAAACCCCTTAGCACATGTGAAATATCTGCATAATGTTGATATTTCTCCATGCATGTTCTTCTGAAAAATGACAATGCTAATTCTTCCTAGTTATAATAGCGTTTTGTGTTCAGTATTTTTTTTGTCAATCATTTTTTTTCCCCAGAAAAATTGCCAGTTCATCAACAGATGAAATTCACAGCAATATATTAAGCTTTTTTGTCAGTTTCTTCATCTTTTTTGTTAATTTGCTGGATACGTTCAGTCAGCTGAACTCTTTTTTTAATTGTTTTTATTTTTATGCTTTTAATGTTTGCACTTCTTTTCCTAACTATACTAGGTAAAGGCTTTATTTTTGCATTTTTATTTGCATGAGATATGAAGAAGAAGAATAATCTATTGGAAAAATAATCTGTCATGATCTTAGCCCATTTCCCTTATCAGGCAAATTGAGATATTCTAAATTGATTTACTATTTCATATTCAGCAGAAAGCTAGGACAATTTATGCTATAACATATGATGAAATAGATTAAAACAAAATATGGTATCTTCCAACTATACATATTCTCATTTTACCCTCTGTTTTCCAATTAATGCCTTGATCAGAAGTAACCAAGCTGGTCAAAAGGCATCAATGCTAAGAGGAGATATAATTATCTTCTCACATAGTTAATGATTCCATGATATTTTTTGTCCTCTATATGACCAAATCTGCATTAATCACATGTTCGTCACGGAAGCGGCTGGTTTTGTTGGAGGGACAAAGACTGCACGACATCAGGATGTCAGGGAATCTTGGGGCACGTGGCTATTGACACTAACATCAGGATGTCAGGGAATCTTGGGGCACGTGGCTATTGACACTAATACTGCCATAAAAAAACCTCCTTCCAACTAATCCAAAAAGGTTTTCTTAACCCCTTGCCCCATGATGCCTCACAATGAATGCAATTCTGGAAGAGTTTATTAGAAACCACAGTGACAAAGATAGATAACTCATCAGGGGTGGCAAAATCTGATTTTGTTTTACTTGTCCATAAATGCCTAATCATTTTCCTGCAATTGTCCATATAATGTTAATAGGGTAAATTTAAGTAAAAATCCACAAACAGGGCAATACAGACAATTGATTATGCCACCATTGCTCTTGAAACAAT
Source organism: Cerastoderma edule (assembly GCA_947846245.1). NCBI lineage: Eukaryota > Metazoa > Mollusca > Bivalvia > Cardiida > Cardiidae > Cerastoderma > Cerastoderma edule. The sequence goes on along the minus strand of OX401416.1, from coordinate 35,828,828 downwards.
AGTTTTGGGCATCTGCTGCTGAAGTCCATAGTTACCAATGTGACAAGAGGAACAATTGCTCATGATCAATTTATACTGTAGTTGAGGGCCTCTGTGGTCTAGTCAAGTAAGAGTGCAGATCTTGAAATCACATGGCCCCTATCCATGTGGGTTCAAATCCTGGTGATGGAATTTTGGATTTGTATGATTATAAGGTAGTCTTCCAGCTGACCCATGCAATGCTGACTGTTTTACCCAACTTGACCAGCTCTTACCTGCAGTCAATGTTGGGGTATTCATCCATTAAGAGTCTGGTATTGCAATATAATTGAACTGATATTGACCTGATATAAAAGCTTGATAAATGAATAAATGTATAGATGAAACACGATTATCACAACACTCAATATCATAAAGAAAATGGTTGCATTTTTATCGTCTGCTTTTGCTTTGAATTTGGGAATGTCTCAGAGGAACAGGTATGGCACTGTCCTCTGTTATACATAATGTATACTGTATAAGTACTTTTATTCATGCGATTCGCGGTTGGTCCGACAGTGCGAATCCTAAACACCGCTCATAAAATTCTCTTCAACATAATTCTGTGTGCCATGCCAGGTCGCTATTTTACCTGGGTGTCACTCTGTTATCCCTTCCACCATGTATTGTTACATTATGCACAGTTATTGTATTTTGTTTTGTAGATGGATACTTTTCAATTTTGTTGTTTACGTTTATTTCGAAATTTACGTCACCTATTGCGAGGTAAGATTTGATCAATAATCGATCTGAGTATAAGACAGATATAACATTTTACACACCTTACAATATCTCCGGAAACACAAAATTAATCCGTTAATTATCTCCTTGTCAAACAATGCCAGAGGCTTGTATCAATTGGGGTTTAATTGCAAACATATCGGCATGCTTGGTTGAGAAGTACATATGACATGCTTGTTCTGCGAACTGATTTCTGTTACAAGTATCAATTAAACATTTGTTACCCTTATAAATCATTTACGTTGACTTTATATAAAACACAAGACAGATAAATAAAGAAAACACATTTAATTTAAGAAAAATTCAAGCAATGCATTTAATTATATGTATTTTTTTAACAATCATTTGATTCTCATGTTGATCACAAAACAGTGATCCTTGCTGTAAAATAAGCACAGGTATTTCAAAGTAGTTTATATATTGATATGGATGATCTTTGGAGATGGGGTTTTAATTTCGTGGTACCTTAATCAGCCATCACGAAATATAAACCCCGCAAACTTAGAAACCCTAAAAAAACGTGAAATATTGGCACCGCGAATATAATGCGCTATACAGTACTGAGGATTTCAAGCCCTCATTCAATATTTTCTCACTTTGATTTTCATTCAACAGAGGACTTGATAAACCATTCTGGTTCTTTTGTCAAAGTGATTTCTAAAGAATTTTGCACTCGCTCACTCTTTTCTTACATGTAGACTGAAGTGCATTTGTGCATTATTCCACACTATTTAAAGTTGTACGGTGAAATATACTCTGTGAAATATTGAGTGTGGGTTAGGTAAGAATGTAAGTATTTTATTTGGAAGAGAGATCATGCAAACAAACCCAGACAGGAAAGACAACAGACTGAGTTTGGTGGTTGGCATACCCATTCCATTAGGTCCATCATTATTTGGCAAAAACACATGGCTTTCTGTTACTATGGCAATGAGGTTACTCTTTCAATGACAACTTGCAGGGACAATGACCTTTTCCAATACATTGATGTAAATGTAGGAATTGTTGAAAAGGATTTACCCACCTTTTTCTATTTTTTTAAAGATAATTTAAAAACAAGTCATGCAATTACAGATCACAGTATTCAAGAAGCTATTGGCGCCATTACTTGATAATTTTTGCCATTTTGTTTTACTCAGTATTTCTAGAATGAGGGAGAAGGTTTCAAATGATACAAACTCCCATTAGGTTTATGAAAATATGGTTGATAGTGCTAGATGATAGATCGCTTCTGTCAAGAAAGGATCCAAATGATAAATTTCCAAATTACTAATAATTGCATCAAATATTTGGCGGAGAACAAAAATATGAAACTATCGCTAATAGCTTTCTAATAGCTGTTCAGATAAAAAGAAGAATTTCGTCTGAAAAGATCATATAAGTTGATTTGGCCTTTATGAACGTTTGTTTTTTAGAAAAACAAATCCTTTTTCTCCCAAAATTAAAAGAGTTTTCTGAAGATGATTGTATTGCAGTTGGAACAAAATGTATTATTGCTTAAGGACAATTTTGTTGCATTAATGTTTTATGAAGAATAGATTATATTTAAATGTCATCACAGAAAACCTGTACTTCTGTTAAAGATTAAAGAAATTATTTATGAACTTCATGAACGTTCAAGAACATTAAATGGCCATTTATGAACACAATAAAAATCTTTTCTTAACATGTTCATGAATTTAAGAACATGGTCAAGACATCAAGAGCAAGTTCATGAATGTATTTAGGAACCTGTACATGAACATAACCTGTACATGAACATAACCTGTACATGATGTTCATGTACAAGTCCTATTCTAGAGTTTCATGAAAAAATTCTGTGGTCATGAACGGCCAGTTTGCATTCATGAACGTTTATGAAGTTCATGAATTAGTTCTTTAGTTCTTGAATGTTTTGCAGGGGGTGAAAACATTTTGAAAACCTGAGAAATTTCTCATTATGACCAATTTATGTTGTTGTCACTGTCGGTTCCAAAGTCTTCTGCTGAGGTGCATAAAAGTGATATGAAGTTAAGTAAGGTATTAATGAGCTATCACACTTCATACAAAATTAATTGGACCCTCATCTTGTAAAATATTGAAACCTTCATAGTGAATATGATGTGAAAATGATGTATACCTTTTGAGTTGAAAAGAAATGGTGTACTTGTTTGACAAGCACAGTTTTGGTTTGCCTGAAACGGAATTTTATGGAAATTATTAACACATGATGTTATAGTCCATTTATGATGGTCAGATTTCGCTAAATGGTTAAGTTTTTACAATCTATTATTGTTTCTTGAAAGCTCATGTACCAATGAATACTCTTGTTCTTTATAGATTTTAGCCAAGCTATTTATCTGGTATTATTCAACAAACTTAACTTGAGATTACTTTGGAGAATCCATTAAGCAATGACCGTTTGGTCGGGTATCGATGTTTGATAAATATTAGTTGATTATTCATTGAATAGGGAAACACCTGAAAGGTCTCAAGATAGTTGATTAGTCTCAAGTTAAGTTTGTTGAATAATACATCTTCAAACATGTTGTTAAGGACAACACAAAGAGATGTATTATTTGTAAGAAAAAAGCATTATGGATACAGAAAACTGTTGACCAGTCAACCACCTGGGTTAGTCAGTTGTGATATGGAGTCTGTGCAAAATGACCAAATCTGACAGCTTGGTCAATAAAATAGTCAAATAAATCTGCTGGTCCACAGTACAAAAATCTTGATTTATTGTATGACTTGCCAGCTATGAATGTCTTGTCCAATGCAGATGATATCAAATGAAGAAGTAATTGTCAATATAACTAGGTAAAGACAACCTTGAACTTTTACTCTTCATGAACAAATAATACTTCAGTATTAATGAAGTCATTTAAGACACCATTAATACAATATCAAAACTAATAACCTTATATCTTACTTTGACATATCTGCTGCAGAGTACTTTATTAGACAAGTATGTAAGAAAAGAATAGGTTACTGCTTTTGAGCAATTTTTCATTTTGTTACAATGGGTTCTACCAAATTTCATTGAGAAAACGGTCTATGTCTATGTCTTACCATCTCTTGTTGTCAGCCATAATTGTTTCTTTTGACCAATCACAAGTACCCATATTTGATAAATTTTGAAGTACTTTGATGTTTTGTTGGGTGCAAATACTTGCACTACAAACTATTTGAAACATGCGCGCAAGAGATTTTTATTGTTTACTGTAAAGGATTCCATGGCCTAACTCATCTGGAAGTTTATGTGAAAATAAGCAGCGAATCCCGCCTTCCTATATCCATTACATAATATTGCAGATGATAAAGCTTTCATAAACCAGGGATTTATGACTGCAGCTGGAACGGCACAAACGTCTTCCCACTTCCCAAAATAATGGGGACGCAAGTGGTAAATTGAACACAAGTATCCTTTAGGGACTTTCACATAGATCTAGAAAAAAACGTAAAATATTTTGGGGAACATAAGAAAAAAATACCTTTTTTTCCTAAAAGATATATACAGTCTAACTTGTGTTAAGCAGCCACCCTTTTAAGCAGCCAACCTGCCTTAAACAGCCACTACAGAAAGTCCCATTGTTAGATTTAAAGTGTAAATCAATTTGTGTTAAGCAGCCAACCTGTCTTAAACAGCCAGTTTACTCTGTCCAATAGACTGGCCTCTTAACACAAGTTTGACTGTATTTTGTTTTTCCTCATTCTCATATAAGTAGATTGTTCTTATTACATGTATCTATCAGTGGTAGTCTCCCAACCAACTTTCATACTTTTCGATGGTTTGACCCTGCTTGACCCACCAGCCTGAGGGTCTTTCTCAATATATTATGAGCTTGGCATTGAAATAACGTTTTCTTAGTTATAACTTTTTACATCAATTGTGAAACAAGTTCTTACGACTAAGAATAATCATTCTCAATTCTGTGTCCTGATTCTTGTATAAGAAGATTCTTGTATAAGTAGATTGTTCTTATTACATGTATCTATCAGAGGTAGACTCCCAACCAACTTTCATAATGTCGATGGTTCTACCCTACTTGACCAGTAAGCCTGAGGGTCTTCTTTATATTAGCTGGGCATTGAAATACCTTTTTTGTGTGTGAACTTATTTATTTTACATTGTGAAACAAGTTCTTACAACTTAGAATAATCATTTTCGATTATGAGTCCTGTATACATAGCCAGTAGTCCCGCCGAAATTGGATTAATGAAAAGTTTCAAGGAGGAAATACTATTGATGCAACATCAAAACCTAACAAGCAAACAAACTTATTACACATAACATGGTAGTACTGATAATTCTATTCAATAATGTAACACAAATTTGATTGATGTGTTCATGCCAATTGATAATGTTTTATCAAATCATAGAAACAATCTTTCTGTTTGTGAAAATTCAAAAATTGAATAAACTCAATTACTAACAAAACCAAAATGATTCTTATACCATTATATAATAAGATACAACACAGTTACATGCCTGTAACCCAGGGAATGTTTGTTTACCTTGAGATTGGATTATTTCATCAACTGACCTGTGTTTAGTAAAATAACTTGATATTGTAAAAGTAATCTGGCAATATAGTATTTTAAGTATTACCGTAGATTGTAGGATCCATTACTTTAAAAAGATTATTTATCTAATTTTTTGTATTTGTTCTTTTTTTTCATATGCTGATTCCTTGTGGCTTTTAGGTAAGTAATGAAATATTTACCACTTTCACCAATATATAATATTGTCTGCCTTTTTTTCGCACAGTGTTTAAGAAAATGAAATACAATATGTATGGATAATCACCTGATCGCGTTAGATTATGTTTGGTCAAATCTATAGCTGATGTCCAAATAAGGGGGAGTAAAAGCTACTTGTATTACCAACAGATGCTTTCATCATTGACTTTTAGGGAGGGTTAATTATTATATGTTTATTCTTCTGGGTACCGTTTTACTAATCAGTTTACTTTAAAGATTTGCGTAAGTCTAAAACAACGCTTCCTCTTATTTCAATATTGGGATAAGCAATATTGCAAAGTAACACATCATTGGAATTGTCTCTCTGAGACGCTTCCAATGACATGTCACATTACAATACTGTACTTCATGGAAGAAACTATCCGTGTTTATCAGTTATGACTTACGCAAATATTTTCCGTAAGTTGTTTAGTAAAATGATATCCTGGTTTATCTATCGATCCATTCTGTTGACCTGCCTATCTGTCTGTCTGTTGGCCCATAGGTCGGACTGTCTGTCTATCTGTCTGTTGGAAGGTCAGCAAAATATCATGGAGGAAATCTATTCCACATTTGTAAGGAAACTTATATATAATCCATAAATCAATCATGTTCAAGACATACTATTTCATCTCCTTAGACTTAGCAATCACGATTCAATGTATTTTTAGCCATAAATGATGTATACCTCAATTATTTTGTTCTTTGGTGTTTCACATATTGTGAATGGTATTGAAGTTATTTGAAGCGGCAATGCTCATAAATGACAGAGGAAGAGCACAAGCCTCAATGGTTTTGAAGGTTACCATCAAAAACAAATGTGACATAAGAAGATATTGTGCTATTTCTCCTTTTGTTTCTACCCAACTCAATTGACAAAAATATATTTTTCTTGCTTGTATTTTAATTTGTTGTTGCTCTCTATTTGGTCTGGTCACACTTTCCCAAATCGGGGAATCAAGTGTTAAAAGGAAATGGTTTAACCTATCAGGCCTATAAGACATTCCCTGTTATTATTTCTTGCCCTTCCTTTTATGTCCTAGGAACCATTTAGCCAACATTTCCATATGTGATGCGACCATTATTGGGCCCAGGGGCATCATTCCTGGGAACCAATATTTTAAAGGCTGGATTCAATGCTTTAAAAGGAGACAAATTATTCTACTCCAGGGAACCAGCTTCTACACCTTATAATGGCACCACCACATTATGTATCTAGGAATTTCTGTGTCTGGTTATCGGTTTGGGGCTGCTGTAGTCATTTGGCTGTCATTGGTAACCCATAAGCTCTTTAATTCTACAAAATGGATACATTTTAACAGACTAAGTAGATAATACATGAAGGTGTCATCATATGTGATGATGTTTATTTCTTTTTTCATTCGAAGTAGAGAATAAATTGTGTTAAACAGCAATGCAGCTCGTTATAAGGTATAATGGAAACAATTGAAAGTTGATTGGATTTAACACATGTAATGCTTCAAGGTTTTTTTTTTTTTTCCAGGACTTTTCCCATTCAATTGGCAGGGATAAGGAAATATTTTTTATATGATTTTGGAAAACAGCTTTTGTAACAAAATGATGAATTGCTCAAAAAGAGCACTTTATCATTTGTCACAGCAGTTATTAATGACTAATGCTGCAGATGTGCAAAGTAAGATACCATAAAGGTATATGATTCCTGTATATAGAATTTTGTGAACAGTCAAACTCAAGACTTATGAATAAATTTCCAGTGTCATATCAAGAAAAAACATAATGTTTAAGAAAGGAGAAATTACTCACATATTGTTTCTTGAAAATCAAGACTTATGAATACATTTCTGTTGTTATATTAAGAAAAAAAAACGTTGTAGAAAAAAGGTGAAATTACTCAACATATTATTTCCAAAGTCATCATTTAAAAATATGTGTTTTAACTTTTAATATGAAGGAAAGAGTTCAAATCAATGCCTGCTACAAGGAGAGATTGATAAAGGGCTTGCAGAACAATGGGGCAGCAGACCCAACTTGTATCAATGACATGCTGGAGTGTGTGTCCTCTGACCTTTCTTCTGTGTGTCCATAGAAACACCCGCCACCCTCTAACCTTACCATGTTTGTCTTAATGACCCTCTGACCTTTGCCCTAGAGGGATGGGTGTCTGCTGCTATAAAGAAAGAACCTAGAAGTCTCATGCTGTTGTACTGCTGCAAATTGCAGAAGTTTTACTGTGATTGACAATTGATGTCATTTGGCATGTTATCCTCGAACATAGGCTTCCAATCGTACTATGGTATCTTAACGGTAATAATGCTGGAACGGACTTCATGCTTATGCAAACAGGTTGGATCCAGGCCAGCTGCAAAGTAAATAGGTGGCTGGCCTGTGATCTAACCTGTTTGCTACTCTGAGTATCTTTCCTCACCAAAATTAAGCAGATACTTAAGATTTTGGAAAGCAGACAACACACATGTCTATTTTTAGAAAATTACCCAGCATTCTCAGGGTTTACATTGCATAAGGAACCCATGGAACATATATTTTGTCTGTCTTGTCTTGACAAGAAGTACCCAAATATGTTCAGCAAATAATCTTGTTTGTAGCACCAAAATAAACTGTCTTCAAGTAATAGGTTTAATCATTAAATACATTTCAATGGTTCATTGCAAGACTATAGTAAGTGCTTCATGTTTATGAAGCTCCGACTATAGTCTTGCATTGAACCTTTGATTTGGGTTTTTATTTATCATTATTAAAAGCCGGAGAAAATGGACATTCGAAAAGGCTTGAAATCTAATTTTTTTTCTCCGTAGATTTAACTGTGTCAAACAGACAAACAGAGAGAGTTATTATAATGATCAATTTCTTATTTGGTCATAAAACAGTTACATTCTCCTCTGAATCTCTTCCCTAGAAGTAGCCAAAGTCATATTTTGTCCTGGATGACCTTTCACCTTACAGCCATCTTTGTGTAGCCTGGGACACTAACTCGGTTAATCAGGAGCCATTCAACTTGAAACTCCTAATTTCTGCTAAATACGCCAAAATGTGTCATGATTCAAAAGTTTTCATTAGAATGTGCAGAGTTCCGTAAAATCGACATTTTCATCGGAGAACTAGGGATCATCTGCAAGCTGTTCCCTAACACAGTTGATCAGAAATCTGGGGTCACATGATCATTTGACTGTTGGTGGAAAGAGGGCCGTTATTTGCTGTTAATGACTTTTTTGTCATGTACACTCTGTATCTTTTTTTTAATTTGGACCATTTACAAATTTCTACACAGGGAAACATTGGGTTAAAGGAGGGCTATTAAAGATGCACCAAAGCTTTTCTATCACATTAGAGAAAAGCAAATACTGCAGAATTTGATAATCTACAAATAACTGAATGCAATTTCGTGTTTTTTGCTAGCCCAGTTACCTGTTAATTAAGCATAATAAATACAGACTAGACAGGTGCTTCCACTTACTTATCTGCCACAATGTAGTTAAATGCTTCTATTTCTGCATTAACTTTACTTCATTATAAGTACCATCTAAAACAGGTACTCAAATCTTCATTATTACAGACAGCTTTATTTTTGCGATTTTTTTGAGTTTATGACTTAAAAGAATGGTAACTCATTGAAGAGTGCTCATCATTGTTGAAGTTCTGTTTTTTTGCAATGTTCATACTATGATAGACGTTTGTATGTCTTGGAAATTAGACACAAAGGAGTTATAGATGTTATGAATTTCTAGGCACAATGGACTTTAAGACATAAAAAAATAATGATATGATAGTTTATTTGCTCTGTTTGGGGTAGATCTTTTTGATGAAAGGAAAAATTGGTTGTTGTGAGCAAAACTTCCCTTTGTAGCAATTTGCTTACAAGTCTGTATAATAATGGATTTCTAAACCATTATAGATTGGGTAATGTTTAGGATTAATGCGCATTTAACCTTTATAGTTATGCGATAAATGAGTTATAAACCAATTATCTAGCATTGATTGGTAAAGCTTGGTTTCTCTCAGCTTCAAACTAATGAGGCTTGATCTATTATACTTTGTGTCTATGCCATATTGGAAATTTGGAGTGATCCATATTCAAACCAACTACAGACAAATTGAATAATATAAAAATCCATGCATATTGTTTATGATATAGGGAAGAACATAAGCATTTTATCTTTATATCGCAGTTGTTTCTATAGTCTTTATTATTCTATAGTCTTTATTAGTAGATCCGTCAAAGAGATATATTAAGGACTATGGGGGTAAACAGCAGATAACTAAATAATGTGAAAAACATACATTTTCTTTATGATATGCAGTAGAAACCATTGAGATAAAAGGATAAATTGCTTTTTATAATCAATTTATCCTTTTGTCACAGTGGTTTCTTTATTCTATTGCAGCATATATGTGGAAGTGAAGTTTTGTAAAATACTGGGTTTACAGCGGAAATAAGGATGATACCGCAGTTTAACAAGAATGTTTTCCCATTTTTGTCCTGGAATTACTTTAAATGTACGCTATGATCAGCCTATGATTTGCTCAGATGAATCCTTCGACAATTTTTCAATATTCTTTTTCTATATGAATTTACTCAGCTTCATATACCTTTTACTGGGGGCCTCCGTGGCCTAGTGGTTAGAGTACAGAACTTGAAATCACATGGCCCCTCTCCGCGTGAGAGGCAGTCTCCCGACTGACTTACAGAATGCCGATGATTCTACCCAACTTGACCAGCCCTTATGGGCAGTTGAGTAAGGGGTCTTCCTCCATCATTCAGAGTCGGGCATCGCTACATAACTAAAATAATGTTGATGTGATGTAAAACCCATATATACATATACCGTTTACTTATCTATACAGATTTTTTTCGTACCCTAAGGAAAACTTAAGCACTATTAATAAGTACAGATGAGCCACACATTTTGCTATTTACTTTCAACAATGTCTTGTATTAGACAAGGGTGATATTTTTTACAATTTTCTTGCAATGAAATCCTCTATCAACTCTATCAATTAATGGATGATCAAGTCAGTGTTTGGTTTATAATGTGTATTAAAAGGCCTTCACCTCAGCTAACTATAAAGAAGCAATAAAAGTGTTATAAATAACAACTTTCACTGGTTGTTTACATGGATTATCCCCCTTTCAAACTGCAATATAATTTGGATTATTTTTTCTGTTGTGTATTTGAGAGGCGAGATGCACAGAGTTTCCGAGAGAGGTACAAATACATTTGCTGTGAAACATCACATGGCATTGGTGCAATGTGTTTACTTACAGATTCAATCATCACATGGAATTGGTTTCTGTTTGCATTTTACCATTGATGCTTTTCTGTTAGAATAGATTTAAAGACTGTCGATAAATTGTTTGAATTAATTTTGTAACATTCCAAATTCAATGCAACCTTTGGAAGCTGTATTCAATTCGAAATATTCTAATGTCTTAAAAGAACTAAATTCGCTTTTCATTTAACAGATTTTAAATGAGAGGTTTAGCCTATATCCAACCTTAGTACTTCACCTTTGAATTTGTTGAAGTGTTCAGGCTAATACAAATAGGGAGTGCTAGACAATTATCCTCAAAATATTATTGTGACATGGATAAAATCACTCCCTCATGGATTTTTTGGTTGAGTTCACATTGAAAATTTTGGTATAATACATACAATTCTAAGTTTCGAAAAAATAGAATGATGCCTGTAAGCAAAGAATCATTTTGTCATGATGGTCTCTGTTTTACTACCAGGTATTTGATTTTTGTTGGACATACTTAGGGAAGAGGCCTTTGTAGTCTGGTGGTTATAATACAGAACTTACAGAAACACAATTGGCCGATCTTAATGTGACTTCAAATCCTGGTGACAGTATTTGACTGACTTCCATAATGTCAATAGTTCTACCCCAATGGGCAGTAAAGATTGGGATCTTTCTCCATAATTACGAGCCAGGCATTGCAGCTAAAATAATGTTGATGCAATGTAAAGCCAACATGAATCATAACTAACATACACAGTGGATATCAAAAACATAGAAATTTTGGTTATTTAGAATACCCGATAACATCATCAGAAAGCGCAATCCATTCATTAATATATATAATACAAAACAATTTTCAGCTTAACTTTAATAGAGTCCTCATTGACTTATTATGAAATAAAACTGTTTTTACTTCTTAAAACTTCGCAACACAGAGCAGGTTCTTATATACCTTATCTTGCATTGATATGAAGTAAAACATGAAAATATCTTTTTTGAGGAAAGATTGATGGTTTTATGCTGCCTGATTTGATAAAATCTTTGGCAGTATTTATATATAAAGCAGATTTGGTGCATTTTATCATCTTTATGGAGCCAAGTTAAAAGAAGATGTTTGTTATATCATTCATTGACTGCTCAGATATCCCTTGTACCTATATAGCTTTGAAAATAATTCCTGCAAGATAAAGCATAAGTGATAAGTAATTTTGATATATCTGCACACAAACTTAACATAGGCACTCTCCAGTTTGTATTACAACTGTTCTAAAACTAGTAAATACTAAAGTATATTATAAAAGCCTTTAAGACTAAGAGTTCAATGAGAACTTTTCTTCGTAAACACAGGTTTAATACACCTTTGACAGATAATTAAAAAAATTAATGAGACAAAGAAAAAAGAATGCTCTAAATAAGCAATTTCTCTTATATCTTTACTATGGTTTCCATCCAATATCTGAATCAAACTGTTAATTTTTTTATACAAAATACCTTTAATATCTCCCTTAGATGCTCAGAAAAAGTGCCAGAAAAAGCTATCATGGACATCTTAAGTCAGGGGTCTAGATAAAGTGGCCAAGTATGGTCTTTTACATGCAATATGACAAAGAACTAATAGATAGATCCTATTTTTGTGAGTTCATTAGAATCACCTGACCCTGACAATTCTAATGAATACCCACTATATAGGGTTTGAAGAATCATTAAAGAAGTTAGCTTTGGGAATACGCCCCTTGTCTGCCCCTGTGAAAGATTCAAGAACTTGTTCATGAACTTCATGAACATTCATGAACATAAAATGGCCATTCATGAACACAAAGCTGTTCTTAACTTGTCCATTAATTTCAAGAACCTGTTCATGAATCTGTTCTTAAATTTCATGAATGAATTCTGGGTTCATAAACAGCCTTTTAATGTTCATGAAGTTCACTAATAAATTCTTTAATCTTTAGGCGTACCTCTGTTAAGGAAAGATTGCCAAAAGACTGATGTTTGGACCTGTTACCTGGAACATTGTTAATGAGAATGTCAGACTGCTGACAGTAAGTTATATAACATGCTTCATGCCCAATTGCACCACATTGGTGGGAGGAGCCTAACTGCCATACTGGTGCCTCATCAATCTGATGTACTGGTTAGTAACAATATACCGCCAACAGTAAGATTGAAATAACAGTGCATCCAAACTGCAAAATTGATCACCTTCACCTGCCTCTGATTACGTTTTTGTCTCCTGCTGGTTTTATGTACTTTTTCCTGAAATAAAAAAGAACACTTTTCTTGGAAATCAGAGTTAGAAAAGAACATATAAACAAATCATGGGTAAAATAGATAGAAATTTCTTATCTCATTTTGTCTTACACAATTGCACCATTGCATATGGTCTTTATTTTCTTTTTAATTCTTGTCTTTTCTTTAAATCCTCTAATAGCTTTTGAGAGGTACAGTGCGTCTCCTTTTATTGAATTCTGGTCCATTTTTATGGATCATGTTTTGAAAAATCTAATTAATATCGGATTCTTCTTTTAAGTTCTTGTTATAAGGGTATTTTATAGCTCCAAAAGAGATACTGATATGGTTGTGTCTTGTAATACAGTCTTTTGTTGATAGCATAGAAGAAAATTTCTGTTTTTCTAGAGAAAAGACAACACCTCTTGCTTGAATAACTAGGACCCTTTTTATCTGAAATTATATTTCAGTTTCTATCTCGACATAGGATGATCATAGCCATATGCTTTTATTTGAACCTTAACAAAGGTGCCAAAGTGTAAGGTCAAAAAGTTTATCTATGACCAATGTTTAAAGGTAACCTTATTCAGTTACCAGGTATCCATGGTAACAGAGTGATGATGTGGTAATGCTTATAATCAGCATTAATTATCTTGGTTTTTGCTTACAGTTTTTAGAACTTTGTTGAAACAATTAACAAGATGATTAACAATAATGTGTAATATTGTAATGTACTTTTTCTTTTGAATAAGAATAATATTCCATGATGTTTTACAGCCTAGGGGCCTGGTGTTTTTCCAGCAATTCTGTCTCAGACATAAAGCTGAGAAATTTGCATATTTGTGTTTCTCAGTTAGTAGACCTGCCATTCTGTACATTTACCAGAATGTAGAATGATTGTTCTTAGACAATTCCGTGTTCTCCACTAAAAATGTAGCTTGATTCTGGTGCCTCTTTCTTCTCACACTTTCTCCAACATTATCATGCATCCAGTGATTCCTAAATGAATTCGTGTAGGAAATCTCTGGTTTAGATAACTTGGCTTAGTTAAGTTGTTAAACAAAATATATTAATTGAAAAGAAAATTATTTAAATATGAATTTAATTAAAATCTATCTCATAAGGGGATATAAGACAGAGCAAAAATTGTTCCTCTACCTTCTTTTGAGACTTAAGGTTGGTTTGATATCGAAAGATTTTAGAAGTTAATTTGAACTATTTATGTTTACATGTTTTCTATCAGTTAATATGTGATCTCCTTCCTCAGGGACAATAAAAATGTGCTGTGTCATTATATGGTCACAATTATCGTTTCATGGAAGTCTTGGTTATTCTATTCTATCATATATTTATATTCTGGTATTCTTTTTTGTTTTTAGATTTCATTCGTCTTGGATATAAGTTATATCTGGATGTTCCTATAGCTCATGTATAACTAGGCAGTTTTGCAAGCTTAAATACCAAGGCAACATCACTTAACTTTTTTCCCAATACTTGATTTTAACTAATATCACTTGCATTAGACTAATGGGCTTATGTAACTTTACCAATAGTTTTACAACAAAGATTTATTGAGAATAGTATGCAAAACATACCCTGTTATGACAAATTGCATGACCATGATTAATTAGACATTGAAAAGTATAATTTGAATGCTGCTAAAAATGCCTAAGAAAAAAGCCTCAATAACTGAGGGTTAATAAAACGATAAATACATCATGATATTATATGAGATAGATAACTGCTCACTGGGGGCAGGACTTCATGGTCATTAAAAACCCATTAAACCCACTAGTTAACTAATGTCTTCTCTCATTTACACTGCTTCTCCTCACAGACTCCTGGCATCAACACTTGAACGAGCCTTCTGGCTATGCTATATATTATGTATAGGTTACCAGGGTTGTTCAACCCAGGTCCATGATCATCCATTAGACAATGTTTTAAAGTAACTTGTTCACAGTTTATAACATTTGAAAGTTTGGATTTACACAAAAAATTTGTAGGTTATGTAAAATGATAGTAACCTTTATGAAATGTGTTACTTGGAAGTCTTGTGATAGAAAGTGTATATCCATTGCTGACTTCTTTATTTCTTATCTGAAATTTGTATTGTGAGTATTCATCAGAACTTTCTCATTAAGACTCTTCGAATGAGAGCCATAATATAGCATTAAGCGCATGGTCTTTGTAGAATTGAATGCAGTCTACAACACACCTTATCTGGTTCTTTGAAGTTAATAAATGCCAGGTGCATCAAAATAAGTTAGTTTAAACTCAAATATTTACCATAGATTGTGAAACAAATTCTTTGAGCTTAGAATAATCAGTCACAATTCTGTTTCCTGGATAGCACTCCGTTAGTATTTGCCCAAAATGTACATCAAAGAAAGGTTGCAAAGTGGACACCGATACTCATAATATTATCAGGTGTTGCATTATCAGGTGTTTCGTTTAATGGCTAATTTCCCTATGAATGTTAAAAAAGAACTTAATTTGACTATTAAATGAATACCATCTTACATCGTATCGCCGGTATTGTCTCAATGAAATAACTTAGGTTTGTACCCTCATTGAAGTTAAATGATTTAGATAAGGAAAGAGAAAATGATGTTCATTGTCATCTTTGTGGTGTTTGTTTTGAGGTGGAATATAAGGTGAAGTCTAGGTCAATGTCTGATATGATATTGAAGTCCAACAGCCTTGCTTGATGGTTAAGGAAATGTTCGTATGTGGGTTTATCTCTAAATGACAGTTCATTGAACTTGTTTGCCTAGAACCTGGGGAAAACTAATCCGCTTTAATGCAGTCTTATTTTGCTAACTGTTGTTATCAAAATTAGATGGTTAGAATTACTTAACCCATTCCCTCAAAATGCCGATTTATTAGGCATTTTGTCACTGTTGTTATCTTACGACGGTTATGGCTCATAAAAAGTACCGTTTGATATGCAGTATTTGATCGTTTGTATTGTGACAAGTCAACTCAAGTCAAAGTCAAAAGTCAAAATTATTTTATTGGCGAAAAACATTTGTTGTTTTATAGCCATAAAGGCGGTACAAAATGGTAATTTTTACATATTACATACAATTGAGAAAAAAATGAAAAACAAACAAACAAGAATTTAGGACAAAATGAAAGATATAAGTAATATATGTTTTTTATCAATCAGTATCGGATTAAACAATAGTGACAAAAGAGATTGGTAATTGTGAGCAATGTCTTCTTTTGTCTTTCAGGGTTATGAAATGTTCTAATTCATGAGCATTATAACAAGGATATAGAATTAGGGTGAATGGTCTTAATGAAAAAGTTTTTTATAATTTACAGTAGCATGTGGTAGATCCTAACATCTGTTTTGCCTAATTTTAAAATACCAAGATACACACACAAAATACTGATGCTGTTGGAACCATTCTGCGAATTAATCTCTGTTTAATTTATAGGGAAATGACCTTAATTGTACAAATATTAATAAGAGAATAAGGAACTAGAGAGTTGAAATCCAAGTTTTCATTTACTCTCCATTCCAGACAGGGATACCGGTACCCTGCTTTGACTTTTACTCTGCTAGCTTTAATCAGTTCGGTTCCCTGCAGTTCCTGCTGTCAAACATCATTTTAATAGCCATATTTTAATCCCTTATCTCCTGAGGAGCTGTCTAAATATTTTAATGTATATATCATAGGCTGCCATTTTTCTGTCAGAGTAGATTTTGAAGCTTGCTGTGAGAGTGAGATATCACTTCAAAGATCAAGCTTGGTCTCTGTGTGAACACCACCACCGTCTGTAGTCAACTTCTTTCACCTAGCATGTCTTATTTCTACATCTGAACCACTTAGATTAAGGTTGATTTTAACCTCTTAACCACTTAGAAAGAAAAGTTGATTAAAAAATGATTTTTTTTAAGAATATGATAACCTAATTATTTTAAGTTTCCGTTGCCAAAACATGGTTAGAGTTATAAGAAAGAAGATAATTTAGAAGATAATCTTGGACAAATTTGATTAGCTTTTATGGAGAATTTGAATTAAAGCAGAGGACAATAGAAAGCATAATGAAAGGAAAATAAGGGTTATCTCATAAACATCAAATTCACATTCTGGCTAAATGATTTCATTGTTTATTAACCAATTAAGAATTTGAGTTTTCATAAACATGGAGCGCTTACTATAGTATTGCTCTGAATGTTAATTATGATATTCAATTTCTTGTTTTGTCTTAAAGTGGTTTTCGATGCTGATGTGGTAGAAGTGCTACAGAGTAAAGGTTTCGTGAATGTATTTGAGATATGATTTATTCCTGGGTTATCTATTGACAAGTGGAGACCAGGACAGATTAGGGGTGCCTATTGATGAACAGTGTTAACGGATTTCTTATCTTCTAACCCCTGTCTTAAACAGGAGCAACATGCAGCATGGAAGGGATGCATTATAAATCTCAAACAGGACTTTTAATATGGATATGATTATTAACACATTCCCCATATTGGAATTTTTAATTCTGCTCCAAATTGAAAGCAAAAGCAAACAATAAGATATAACTAGGTGAGGACAGTGGTCCAGGGATAGAGTGATGGCCTCTTGAATCCTATGAGTAGTGGGATCTGCCTTGCGACCTTTCATTAATCCACAATCGGTGGGAGTACTGGTTCTGTATCCAGGAAGCAGAATTGAGAATGATTAGTCTAAGTTGTAAGAACTTGTCCCTCAATCAATTTAAAAATAAACAAGTTTAAACTAATAAAATATAACTTTAGAAATCTTTATTTTTACATGATATTGGATAGAAAGCATTATGACTTAAGGTTTAATTTATCATTTAAGAGCAATTTTAATTATTTTCTCCTTATTTGATTTCTAACGCCTTCTGACAGACGCTTCATAGAGACAGTGGTTAAATGAGAAATGAAACAAGAAGAATAAATATTGTAGACATTGAGGCATGCTTGTTGGTCTACAGACTTGATGCAGATGTATAACCACCCACACTTTATATTGAATTACTTCGACACACCTGCTGTGAATAAAACAAGAAACAGCTATGACAAACCGAGGCAATGCTTGTAAAAAACAATTCTTCCTTATGTCAAAGATATTTCCTACATACAATTCAGTCTCTTACTTTCATGATTATTATCTTCTGTAGCTTCCAATTTGGATCAGTCTATTGAGTTCTCAAGTGCTCAAACTTAATCTTACTGCCATCTTTAGCCTGTCCCAAGAAAAGTAAAAGATTGCCTCCTTACTCATGAAAAATGAAAGAGTTGATGTTAATAAACTTTGATAGGAGCTGGTTATCTCAAGATGCTGTTAAAGATGATGGATCTATGATAACAGTTTCTCAGCATGAAACAAAATTCAAAAGAGCAGCCCTTAGTAAGTTGATAGCTCTGTCTGATAACTGTTCGGAGCAATTAAACTTCGTGAATTGATGACTTGTATGTGTATGTAGCTTGACTTTGTGTCTAAAAGATCACTTTGTATAATTTTTTTCTTCTAAGTAAAAAGTCAATTAAGGAAAGAGAATTCTTGAATTTATGTTAAGAAGATGCTAGATCCATGAGATATTTAGGCAATATTCATGAATGTGTTGATTTTCATAAAGTTGCATCATCAGTGAATATTAATCCCTCAATGTGTTAAACCTCATTTCAACCCATCTGCCCAAGAAAATCTTTGAAACCACTGTGATAAAAAGATAAGTTGCTGTATATAAGCTTTTTATTCAGTCGTCTCAATCGATTCTACCCAATATAGAAAAAAAACATTTTTCCTATTATGTTCTTTTGTCTGTTGTTGTTTTGAATTTTGACCAGTCACAAACACCCATACAGCGGAGAATGGGTTTAAGAACCATCAAGGAAGCATACAGCCATAAAATGAAGAACAAATAAAACTGGACAATAAGCTACATAGCTCTACCCCTTTTTTTTATCCTAAAAGTTCCTGGACACATCACAAAGGTGTAGGTATCAGAGACAGCACCACACCATACCTGAATGATCAGATCATTCAACCAATCTGTACTTGTGAGGCTATTGGTAAACCTGTCAAAATAAAAAGTTTTATGTAATACTTACCATAAAAGGTTAGCCTTAAAATCAATCAAGATCAAGTTTTATCATTGAGACAGGGGATGCAATGGTGTGTTTAACATTGGTATGTTTCAGTCGGGGGAATCCCATGACCAATGTTTACGATCTTATGTCGGAATAAGATCGCCCATTCACTGCAATTTCTAAAGTGTTAAAAGTAATGCTGTTAAAAAGAGTGGGTTATGATATACCACCAGAACCATAAAGATGATGGTAGACTCATGCAGGCTACACAATATGGCTATCATCAGCAAAAGTAGGCGAAAAAAAGCAAAAATTCCTGTTCCGTCATGGGTGCGGCCAACTTGTTCGGACAAAATATGGCAAACAATGGTCTCGTGATTCCCCACCTGATGTTTGTAAATGGCAGCATCCTTCAAGGAACTCACACAGATACCCATCATCATAAATCTTATCATTTGTCAAAACAGTGCATTAAACCTCCCCTTTGATGATCCTTTCCTTCCTCAACCTTATACATTCATAAGGAAATGTCCCTTGAAAACGTTTTAAGAAAAATCAGTGTGCATAATGTCTTGCCCAAAATTAACAAGCTCTTATGCCACTTAAAGAACGTATTTCGATGTGTTTGGTTATTGTTGGCATTTGATTGTGAATTGTTTTCATCCAAAGGTTTGGAAATGATACAGTAGCTGTTTAACCCTCATCAGAAGAAGAGTCCTTGGGTGCAATAAACAATGGGACTACCAGTTTTATGAGGATAAACCATTTTCCTAACTGACCATTCCCCTTACTGACCAATCCCCTTTCCTCCAAATTCTGAATTATGGTGATATTTTGACAAGCAAATCTACAAGACTGATTTACTGTTACATAAGTCTTCTATGATAAGATGAAAGAACAAGATATAGATAATGGGTGGAAGTTTTCCCAATTGTTTGAAAGCAGTTTGCATGGCATGGCGCTTGATTGTCCTTGAGCAAAGATGTTCTTCAAGGCGAGACAATCATTTCAAACATACAATTTAAGATAGTAAGTAATACACAAATGTGAAGCACTTACTATTGTCATGCACTGAACCTTCAATCAGGTGAAGAGCCTTCATACTCTGTCTGTACCCAGAGAAGTGTGAAGGAATTAAAGAGACCCAATGGATGTTAAATGAGGACATGGGTTCTGCACTTAAAGGTACTCTTGGCCTGGTGCTGGCTCAATTAAAGGGCCATAAAAAGGGTTCCAGTTAATTATGCACCATCAGACTGGATGTGCTGGGCCCCTTCAATAAACTGGTAAGGAAACTTGCTTGCTTCCTTTCCTTGTCAGGCACAGATAGGGAATTCACATCTAAAGTGAATACAATTTCAGGAGGGTTTTATCTAGGACTTGAAAAACAGCTTTATCGCTTTTGATTCTTACTTTTAAGTGATGATTGTTATTCTATGTTGTTATTCTATCTGACTTATTAACATTGACATTTTTTTAAATCTTATTTAATTCATGAACCTTTAATTGTGAAACATACAAATATATAATTCATAGAAAAGTATGTTTCTGTCAATTCTATAATCAAAAAAGCATCATTAAAGCAATCTTTAACTTTCCGATGGCTAAAGGGAGGCATTGCATTAAGTTATTTGAGTTTTCCGTGCAATGCTCATTTAACTTTTCATTTCAAAACCTCTGCTGTTGGTTTTCACTGGACCTATCTTGATACTGAAAAGAAAACATTGCCATCTAGAGTTTATGGAAAACATCAAGAATTAAGCATGGTTCTTGTCCCAGGTAACTTTAGCTGCCATAGTTGAAGGGTGCGGGTGAAGGTCATTGGGAAGGAGGGAACCGGCTGTGTAGGAAACAGATTCAGCCAATCATTGAACTGTATCAGGTTTATTGGTATCAGGCATCATTAAAACAGTATCTGTGAAATTACCAATCTCTGAATGGTAGCTTTGTTTTTGGAAAGAAAGGATTTAATCTGATTCATGAGGAATTTATTATGAAGCTCTAGTTCTTAACCCAAATCTCCATAATACCCCACTTTTATGAATCTTTTGTAGAAGTCTTTAGAGACCACTATGATAAAAAGATAAATAAATCCTAATGATCAATCAATCCTTTTTATCACAATGGTTTCTACTCAATATTATAAAGAAAATGTACAATTCTGTACTTCTTGTGTGTTTTTAGTTGTTGTCTGCTGTTGCTTTCAATTAGAACCAGTCATAAATTCCTATTTCATGGAAAGGATAAATAGAGAAAATTCAGGACAGTTGTCTCAATATGGACCAAAATAGCCATACTATCACCAAATCTTTGGAGTAAGGAGTTACTTTATGGTAACATGAGCTGAGAAAGCCTCAAATAGAATTTTATACCAAAAGATGATAACTACTTTATTACAAATGACATGAAACAAATTTAATTGACTATTTTGATAGCTTTACAAATCAATGAAATACAGGAGATAACAAGAATTAATAGGTTTACGATATTGTTCTAGTCTTAGGTAAGAGCTTGACTTGATTGTACGTAAAAATATATACTTAAATATCTTAGAAATAAGTACAGTCAAACTTCTGTTAAGAGGCCAGCCTATGGGACAGAGTAAAATGGCTGTTTAAGACAGGTTGGCTGCTTAACCCTTTACGGTATATAGCGCCGTTCGCCGCCTTATCGATTACCGCATAAAACGCTTTTCGCCGTTATACCTATTACCGTATAAAACCTATTTTGACGTTCTATCGATGACCGCATATAACGCTTTTTGACAGCTGAAAAATTGATTTAACTTTAACCCTTAATTACACACATAAACATACACGTCACTTTCTCCAAATTTCCTCTTAAGTAAATATGTCTTCTTTCATTTCCGATGACAAAAATCATAGGGTCAAAGTTTAAACTTTTGCTCTAGAGAGAATCTTTTGATAATATGAGAGGCCTTCAATATCCGGTCATAAAAGATCAAAACAATGCCGATTTGTAAAGACTCAATAAGGATTTCATGCAATTCTTTAGAAAATTAACACTTTTCTAAAAAAACTATCCAATTAAAATGAGAGGGAGCATACGGCACGCGACCTGTAAATGATGTTTATGGCACGGAGCTGTTGTTCAAAGTTGAATGGCGAATGAAAATGAAGCCATCGAATAAAGGACTTTATAAAGACGGTTACTCAAAGTATTATGTCAATGTTGGTGGTTCCGATCGCAGGACGGACATCAATGTAGATTCAGAGCAGTCATTTGATCGGTCTTTTGAGCATGAATATGATGAAATGCTGATAAATCTTTCCAATTCGCGGACAAGCAAATTAGATTATTCCTCTGACTTTGACTATAACAACGAGCTTTTGGTAGATTCATCACCCATGGACACATATTTTACGGAAATATAAGCATGACTTGTTGCCTTAATGAATTGATTTATACAGTTTTACATGTATTAGAGGACCAGGTTTGACTACTTTATGAAACAATATTGCGTTGTAAAACATTTTTTTGATTTGGAAACGGTTTTAATGAAAATAGAAGTAAAATGATTCAGTTTTGTTGAGAAATATACAAAGACAAAGCATGTTTCAACAAAATTCCCGTCAATTGATGACAAAACAGAAAAACAAACTAGGGATCTCTCAGGGGGAACACATACGTCATTTATTACTCTTGATTTTGTATAATTCACACCGCAATATACAGTTTCATTGTTTGTCTAATTTTCTTCACCTTAATCTTAATATGTATGTATCACTAAAAAATAGAAAATAACATCAATTTAAAGGAAATTTTGTTCTCGTCGTCCTTTATTCTCTGTGAAAATAAATTGGAATAAAGAAAATTGCATTAATCTTGGTTTAATTAACAGTACCCCAATCAGTGACAGTTATCGGAGATAATCCTGAGCAAATAAGTATCTAGGGTGACTGACCATGTTAATGGTCTCATGTATGCGTTAATGGTCTCCGATAATCCGATGGTTTATACCTATGGTGTCGTTGATAAGCCTTATCTCTATACCTTAAAGGGTTAACACAAATTGATGTGCACTATAAATCTAACAATGGGACCTTCTGTAGTGGTTGTTCAAGGCAGGTTGAATGCTTAAAAGGGAGGTTGCTTAACACAAGTTTGACTGTGTAGAATAGGTAATAACTTAAAAGCATGGACTTCACGAATGAAATAGGAGCCAACATAGATATTAACAATTCCTTATCAAATTACTTCTAAATACAACTACAAATAAAACTGAATTATCCATGACAACATTAACTCTCAGTCAAATTTCTATTACTAGAAACCAAAGCAGCTAACTGCTCTTTTTGGCTCCAATCAGAACTCCGATAAATGAGTAAATAGTTTCTATCATCCCATGTTATCGGGACCACAAATCACCATGGGAACCACTCATCTCCACCCTGACATATCCATCTATCTTAGCCAGTGTTGCATGGGACCTGTAGGCCAATTAATTGGAGATTTACAATTCTGATAAACATTTAGGTACATATCTGTAGATGAAGCCAGCAACCTATCCTGGCTGGGATGTGTCAATTTACCTCCATAAATGAGAAATTTATCTCAGATATGTAAACATGGCTGACAGAATGAATCTTTCATTCACTGGCATTTTCTCTCTTATCCTTTCCATTAACTACTCATGTACTTATGGTTCTGGGTTTTTTTTTTTTTAAAGAAGGCTAAAATCATTAATGCTAATTAATGCTATTTATTTTCTTGACAATATGCTGCATGATATAGTTCATGTTATGTAAATTATTCATAGATATTGTGAACAGTCAGCATGGAATCTCCACTGTATCGCTCCATATTATCTTTGAAATATTCTGATTGGTTTTATAGTTGTTAATTGTCTAAAAGGAGTTTCTGACTTCCTGATCATACAATATCAATCAAAAACTCATAAACGGTTGTCGGGGCCTCCGTGGCCTAGTGGTTAGAGTACAGAACTTGAAATCACATGGCCCCTCTCCGCGTGGGTTCAAATCCTGAGAGGGATATGGATTTTCATGAGAGGCAGTCTCCCGACTGACTTACGGAATGCCGATGGTTCTACCCACCTTAACCAGCCCCTATGGGCAGTTGAGTATGGGGTCTTCCTCCATCATTAAGAGTCGGGCATCGCTAAATAACTGAAATAATGTTGATGTGATGTAAAACCCATATAAAATAAATAAATAAATAAACGGTTGTCAAATGTTGTCAACCCGCTTTATATAGAATTCTGACTATTTGAAGACTTGATGAACAGAGGCTGTTTTAGATCCTGTAATTCCTGATTTCAGTCTTAAGTACCCTGACAGCCTGTGTGTGATATATGGACAGTACTTGTAGAGTCAGGTGAGAGGGCTCAATCAGTGTCAGGCTGGGCTATTTACTGACATTAATTGGGCAGGTTTCTTGTTGTCTAAAACCAACTTTCCAGAACTGCTGGAATCATAAACAAATGGATTTTACCTATATGGTCAATATTCTTTGGAACTTTAGTCATCATTTGTAAGTTTGGTGTTTTGATATCTGTACCTTATCAAAGCTAACCAGGTAAACAGCAAGTCAATTTTTTGGAATAAAGCTTTGAGTCTTGGTTTGGATGAAGTCTGTGTGGCAATAATCTTATCTCACTTGTAAATGAAACTTTCAGTGTCTGGGAGAGAAAATTAACAATGGTGATATGGTATTTTGAGCATGGATTGGTGCATTGACTGTCTACATTATTAATTATAAATAGTTCAAAACTGCATTAAACTGTTTTCTTAAATACTAGTAGAACACTGATAAATATTAACAGCATGGGTGGCAGTTGTACAGTGGTAGAGCTTTGACCTCTGGTACCCTGAACCAGGGGTCGATCCCTGTTAATGGCGAGGTGAAAATGCAGTGACTTGCCAAGAAATCTGTTAGAGTACTGGTTTAGTTACCAAGAAGCAGTCATTGAGAGTAAATTGAATAAGCAACATGCTTCACTCATAACTGATGTAAAATAAATAAGTTGAATGAACAATTATGTTAGATGATTCAGCATCTGACAAGTTAACAGTGTGAAGTCCTGCCAAGTACTTCTAGCAAAGTATAATCCAGGAACACCATGGTAGTTTAACCCTTTCCCAAACAACAAATTTTTGACTATCCCAAATTGAAAGAGTTTGCAGACGACATTTGGTAATGTGATGAGATTGGAAAATAACCGTCTGATTGGGCAGAAAACATTGTGGGAAAAGGAAATATTGCTCGTTACGAGCAATTTCTCCTTTTCCCACAATGTTTTCTAAAGTCGTTTGCAACAAAGTCGTCAAATTTCGTTATTGTTTGGGAAAGGGTTAAGTGTTTTGTGGTTCAGCTGGTTGTAAGACAATGCTCAAAAACAACATCTATGGTCCACACAGGATACTCAATTCCTTCAAGAGGGTACAAGACAAAATGTTTATATAGAAAGCTGTTAAATTACACTAGGCATTGAATTCCCAGACTTCTGAAGAATTTCCTATTTCAAATAATTAGGTTTATTTATGTAGCCTGCTCCTGCAGGTGTGTATATTTAACGAGCCCTTAACCCTTTACCAAACATCAAATTTTCTACTGTGCCAAATTGAAAGGGGTTGCAGATGACATTTCAAAATGTAATGAAATTGGAAAATAATCTTCTGATAGGTCAGAAAACATTGTGTAAAAAGGCGAAATTACTCATTAAGAGCAATTTCTCCTTTTCCCACAATGTTTTCCTGAGTCGTCTGAACAAACTGGTTAAATGACGTTATTGTATGATAATGGGTTAAAGGTGCTTGTTCACAGAAGAGAAAGTTTGAAAGTCAAGAAAAAATGTTGAAACAATACAGTTTTGGTATTGTTGTTTGATATACAATTAATTCAGGATGCGTCAGTTTACCTCAGTTGTTACAGATTAAATTATGCGGTAGATCTCAAAAGCAATGTTACCCTTTTGGACTAAAATTTATGTTAATTTATTGTATACACACTTTAAAGAATTAAAGACAATCTAATTTTGCCTCAAATTATTGTTCTTCGGTGTATATCATATAACAATGCAGCTTTTATGCAGTTTTAAAAAAATGATTTTTAACTCCAAAATTTCCTTACATCTGTAAACAAGAACCTTTAATCCATCCATAATTGCAGAGGACAAAAAGTTGTATGAAAAAATTCAATGTCTTCATAATATTGGCTAGAAAAAATTATGCCAAGGGGATGAATCTTTTGTCACAATGGTGTCTAAAGTTTTGAGACACAGGTGAATGTAAAGCAGACAAAACCTATGGGAAACTGTGGCAACATTTGGAAAGAAAGATGCATTTGTTTATCAGTGCATTTTTGTACTTACTTCTATCGTTACAATTATCTAAGATTGGTTGTTGCACTATGATAATGATTGGACTGAAGCTGTAACATTTTAATTGAACTTTAATTTGGCTACTGTCATGAACACTTGGAACATATTTCAATAATCTTGGTGAAGGGAATGAAATTTAAAATTGAAACCATCTGTGTGTTGCAGATTTACTTTTAAAGAATTATATTTCCATAAATCATGCTTGGCAATTTGATGCCAGAATATTGCAAAAAACAAAGGTTATTAGCCTGTGATTTATTATATTTTGTGAAATTTGATGCTGGAATCTTGCTGATATATTTAATTAATTTTATACTTTTTAAAGATTTGTATATTATTTTATATTTTTGTTTTAAAGATTTGAATCATCATTATATTTTAGATGCAAATAATCACTTCTGATTGTATGCAAACTGATTTGAATCAATAGTTAAGTGCCATTCTGATATATGTCCTGGAAAGCCAAGGTTTCCCATTCAGCTGTTAATGACATAAGAAACATGGGTTGAAATGAGACAGCTTCTCCGAACATAAAGTTTACCAGAATCATTTGATAGTAGCCTGCTGCTGCATAAGCTTGATTAACTTTCTGTTTTTGCTTTGTATTTCGAACCATTCCATAGGGAGGGAGGGAGGTGCAAGCCCAATTTCTCTGTAATTAAGGGTGTCATTTTGTCTCACATAGTGAAGAAAAGGTTGGAAATCATTTTGACAAAAGAAACTACTCTGATGATGGGAAACTCTATTTTGAAATTATAGCCTTTCTCATTTAATGTGAAAACATTCTCTTTTTCCAAAACTACATATTTATTATTTAATGATGGTGGATAAATTGATGCTTGGATCAAAACATAGTATATGTAATAATAATATTATGCTGGTTCACTGCTGGTCATTTATAATGCTAGCTTTTGTTGACTTTTTTCATTATTCTTTCGATCTTGGATAAAATGATTCTTTCAACGAATAACACTAGAAGTGTAATCTAAACAGGAATGAGATAAAAAAAAGGTTTATTTTGTTTGAAAATACACATTGGCATTTTTAACATTAGACAGAAACAAAGTTCATGGATTACTTAATTGACAATAAAATTGGGAAAATGAAGTCTGCAAGTCTGGTTTTCTGGGGGAGTGTGCTCAACTGATTGTTTAGATTCTGTAATTTTTGTCTAGATCTTTAACCTTGCTCAAAGTATAATCTTGTAACCCATTTTACTCTGTTATAGCCCATTCTGTGACATCTGCTGCAAATATCTTTAAAAAGTATGAATTGTTCCTTTTTATCAATTTGTCTTTTCTTAACCCTTTGAATGCTGGATAATTTTCTAGAATAGATTTTGGTGTCTTCTGCTTTCCAAAAACCTTAGATATCTGATTAATTTTGATGATGAAAGATACTCAAAGTAGCAAACAGGTTAGATCAAAGGCTAGCTGCCAATTTACTTGGCGGCTGGCCTGGATCCAACCTGTTTGCATAAGCATGAAGTCTTCTGTTATTGCTTTCGCTTTGGACCAATCACCAATTAAGTCCCAATTAGGAGAATGGTTTACAAAAATCCTGACTATGTTTTACATTAAATGCGTTGTTTTGATTTGTTAATATACCTCAACAGATGGTTTACTCTGTTCATTTTTCCTTAACGTCAATTATTCAATGAAAACACAGGCTTTCAGCATTTTTAAATTGTAAATATTGAAAATGGTCATATATTTAGGGATGAGAATTGTTAAAATCATCTTTTAACATTTGTTACTCACACATCACATTCTATGGAATACTTCCTTTAATAATGTCTGCCACAAAATCTTTTTTAGTTTATTTCTTCCCTAAAGTAGATCATTTGCAGCGGTGCTTAGATTTCCTTTTAAATATCTGTGATGTAAAACTTTTGACTGATATACATACATTTGTGCACCTGGGTATGAATAAAGCAATTTTCATGTGCAATTTGTACCAATAAACACCCAACATCCAACAAATAAAAGTTGAATAAAACATTCTGTATATTTATTAATATCAGTCATTAAATTTCAATCAAACCTGACACTTTTATCTTTATGTTTATCATTTACATCCCAAGTTATTCATTTTTGAAACCCGTAGTCATGTGACAGAAGGTTTTTTGGGTGATAAATTCTTGTAATATTTCCTCCAATTATTATTTCAATGAAATAAACCTGACGTTCAATATACTGCGTATGATTCATAAAATGTAAAACTACACCACTATCAAACTATGAAACCACAGTATTCTGACAACCCTTAGTTTTCTTTTATAAAATCTAAAACATATGTTTCTCCATAAAACCTGAGATCTCTTCATGTGCTACATAGATATAAGAAATATGCACAAAAGATAAATTGTTCATAATGACAATTTTTTATGGGCAGTCATGTTTAGGATATTTCATCCATCATTATACGCCTGGCATTGCAACATAACTGAAATGCTATTGGTACCATTTAAAACCCTTATTAATAAATATATAAATGACTTAGATAGCATCAAGAAAATGTTCATGAATATAGTCATGGAAACATTTATATTCATGAGTAGCTTCATGAGCATGTTTTTGAACTTCATGAACATGTTCAAGAACAACTATGTATTCATGAAGGAGCATTTATTGTTTGTGTTTGTTCATGAAGTTCATAAAGACAATGCTTGAATTCTTTGCAGGGGAGAAGAGTTCTATGGACTCAGAATCAAAGATAGTTTAAAATGAATGTGTCTGTTATTGAGCATAGGGGTCTGTAGTTATCCTGGGGTCAGAACTAAGTATCACATTACAAAGTTCTGACTCTGATAACTACAGACACCTATGTAATTGAAAGGTATGCACACAAACAAATTCATGCCCCCAAAAAGGTCTCCGAGAGTAATTTCTTGTTCTGTTACTTTTTTTTCATCAGTCATGTGCTATTGCTGTGTTAGAGTGTTCATGAATGTCCATTTTTTGTTCATGTCTGTTCATGATGTTTATGAACCCAATTCTTGAATCCCTCTTAGAGGAGAAGAGTTCTACGGACTCAAAATCAAAGATTGTTCAAAAGTGCTTTGTAATTAAAGGTACTATATATATGCACATAGACAAGGCTCTCTGTGAGTAATTTCTTGTTTTGTTACACCTTTTCATTAGTTATATGCTATGAATGCACCAGAATGAGTTTATATTGTGTAATGGGTTGGTGGTTGAGCGGGGGAAGTCAGTTTTATGGAGAGTGAGGTTGATTTATGAGCCATTTCACAATTTCAAATTGATCAAACCTTGTGTAGGTAATAGTCAACTCCTGAATTACAATTCAGTTAATGTACCATGCAATATCAGAATAACTGCCCATTATCATCAGTGGTTTTATATCCAATGACTCTCAACACTTTCTCCCATATCTTAACCCTTATGGTGCTGGAACTGACATTATGCTTATGCAAACAGGTTAGATCCAGGCCAGCCGCCAAGTAAATTTACTTGGCGGCTGGCCTGTGATCTAATCTGTTTGCTACTCTGGGTATCTTTCCTTGTTAAAATTAAGCAGATTTTCAAGGTTTTGGAAAGCAGATGACACCAAAATCTATTTTTAAAAAAGAACTTCAGCATTATAAGGGTTAATTTGCCTTTGCCAAATTGAAAGCAACAAACGACATCACGTTTTCTGTGTGGTATTATAGAGACATTTTCTTTGTGGTATCAGAGAGAGACCATTGCGACAAAAGGATATATTGCTCATGATGAACATTCATACTTTTGTCAGTGTGGATTCTAAAGACTTTTTGAGATGCATTAAAGTGAGTTATTATCGAGTGTATGGTTAACCAAACAATAAATATTCTATCATCCCTTTTTAAACAGTTTTCACCTGTCATTTAGAATTGCAAAAACATTCTTTTAACATTTGTTAGAAAAAGGAAATGTTGTTAAACAATTAAAGAAATCTACTTATCAAGCGTGACCTATAAACTTGCTTGAAAGGGGTCTTTTGTGGCCGAGTGATAAAAGTTTTCTGCGAAATAGTCAACCCCTTGAAGGATTCAAGAACTTGTTGATGAACTTCATGAACATTTATGAAGGTCATGAACACAGTTCTTGAGTCCTTTGCAGAGGCTCCTGACTGAAGTATGCTGGTGGCTCTGCCCATATCGACCTGATCTTGTAGTCAGTTAAGTTGGGGGTCTTCCTCTATCCATGATGAACAGGGTATCACTATAAAAATGAAAAATTGTATTACAAAATTTAATTAAACAAAGAAAATTAATAAACTTAACAGAACTTTTCTTAGCTTTGATAATGAGATATTTAGATGATTTTAAAGTAGGATTTATTTTTCCTACAGTATAGAATTTTGCCAGCAAGGACTCTATGATAACAAATGAAGTTGTTTATATTAGAAGGAAGAAATATTGTCTCTTCAATTGCTTGATGGTTAGGGAAGCCATTTTCTGTCATCTTTTCTGCTGGTTAGTGGTATTCTAGTGAAATTAAAACTCACCAGGGAAAGATTCTCCATTCAAAAACTGTCTCATTAGTATGGGTTCTTTGTAACTGTATATAGTTTGATGACAGCTGACGGTGTTCTGTTACCGTGGTGATTACAATAATGATGGGTCTTCTTCATAGGTCCTGAATGAGAAATAATCTCTTCCTTTTGTGTGGCTTTTGATCATTTAAAATAAGAATTCTCAACAGAATAAGATTTCTTCTTTGGAACATGTGTCCATCATTGCAACATGTGTGCAAAGATATTCAGTATTCATTTGATGTAGTTGTATATCATTTATTATGATTTCCAGTAAAAGTGAAAAATATTTATTTGGTTTAGATTGCTTTTATCCTCAATAATTTTGAGTTTGTCGAAGTTAATAATATCTTTTTGTCCAGAAATGATAACCAATTGCATTGGTTCTGAGATTACAACCCCTGCCAAGGATTTAAGGATATCATGAACAGACTTTTTGTAAGAGAATTGTGAAATAAGAAAAGTCTTTTCAAATATTGGGAATGACATGTTTGCCATAAACCTTTATGCCATACCTAACTTTACAGTGTCTGCTGTAGAAAAATTGAAACAACCACTGTTACAAAAGGTGAAATTGCTTGTGACAAACAATTTCTCCTTTTGTCACAGTGATTTCTACCTACAGAAAATATTAACTTTTACTTTTCATAAGTGTCGTCTGCTGTTGCTTACAATTTCGACCATTCACCAATACCGGTTAACGAGAAAGGGTTGGTGCTAATGTTCCAGTATCTAATGACTGCAAACATCATCAATGAAAGGAAACAAATTATTGTTCCATCTAGCAACCACTGGCGACTAATTCATACTTGTCATGTGACAGACCCAAACCGCTGGTGTCTGTGAGAATCACATTTCTATAAAAAATAACATTTCTTCACCAATTTAATTTTGATGGATTGAATTTTAATGTGTTCCTTTGAAGGAGTGTGTGAGGGAAATGATTGGCTTTAATGAACAAAGTAAACATCATCACTTGACTTGTTTGAAACTACAGAAAATGTCCTGCTGGTTCTTTTTTTTCTTTTTGAATGTTTCTTTCTTTTACAAGTAATTTGATATTGAAATGAGTCATGTCAGGCTTTTTTCATTCATTTCCTGATCAAAGTAGTCTGTTAGGCACCTTTCATGATTTTTTCAACAGGAAGCTGAAATTATTAAGCATCCTGTTGTTGCAGAAAACAATATTTGCATTTTTTCAAGCTGCATTTCTAAACGATTTTTCTGTCATTTTGATAACATATGATAACCTATTCCCCCAAATGTGAATTTGTTACTGTTTAGAATTGAAAGCAACAACAGACATCACAACAAAAAATTATTTGAAAGATATTTTACTTAACTTTATGGTATTGAGTAGAAACAAGTGTAACAAAAGGATAAATATTTTCTGTCACCATGGTAATTAAACACTTGAAGCAGTGGTCGCAAAGTGAGGTAATATGGAGTAAGGAATTAATACATATTATGGTCATTTTGATAATTTGTTTGGGAATTTTAATTAGCAGATAAAAGTTAAATAACATGTCAACTTTACTCTGAAATTGTCAAGAAATTCCTTCAATTCTATTAAGGGAATATCCCTGCTAATTATGGATTATTATTGGATTTTAATTGCTTACTATATTTCTATGAATTTTGAATTTCTATGAATTATGAACATTGAATGGAAAAAAAGAAGTGTTCTGGTTAACCCATTACCAAACAGTAACAATATTTAATCACTTTGTTGCAGACGACTCAGGAAAACATTGAGGGAAAAGCAGAAATTGCTGTTAACAAGCAACTTTTCCCTTTCCCACAATGTTTTCCACCATATCAGAAAATTATTTTCCAATTCTATCATATTTCGAAATGTTGTTTGCAAACTCTTTCAATTTGGGACAGTTGAAAATTTTAATTTGGTAAAGGGTTAAGGATTCAATATGGAAAAGACTGGCTTCATGTTGCTGTATGAAGGTCCTTATAGAGTGTAGAAGAGATCCTTCAAAATATTTGTTTAGGTTTACATAGGTGTGATGACAAACACATTTCCAGACAATTACTTGGAACTTATCCACCAAATCTTGTGATTTCTGTTCCAGAAAAGACACGACAATGTGCTTGCTGAGGAGCATTAACAACAACAACAACAACAACAACAACAACTGAGAGCCTTTAACACACAACAAGAAAATTGAAATTAGCTTGGTATTTGCCAGAAAACAAGAGAGAAACTATGACTATGGTAGAAACCAAAAAGTGAGAAAGATAGAGACAGATAAACTTTGACTTGAGTGGTAGAAACCAAAAAGTGAGAAAGATGGAGAGAGATAAACTTTGACTTGGGTGGAAGCAAGTTGCTAGAAAATGGATAGCTTGCTGTAGGCTTAGATGTTCCCTTAGATAATTTTCCTTGGATTTTAAATGTCAAAAGGTTTCATTCCTCATTCCACACAAAATTCAGACTTTGGTCAATTCATTTCCGTTTTCTATCAAATTCCATGGCTGCATGACAATTAAAATCAAGACTTCAGAATCAGGTTGTCATGGAAATGAGATGGACTGACAGCTGGAATGAAATTAGAGAAAGTAGTTTTGACAAGAGGAAAGCAGGGAAGCGGTCCCAGGAAATACAACTTATGGCATTTGTATACCCCTGAGGTTTTGTACTCCAAACATCTGTCAGAAGATTAACAAAGAAAGTCAATATTACCATTTATTGTCAATTATTCAGATCAGTTTCTCTGTATAAAATCATTATTAGCTTTAGATGGACATCCTCAGAATTTTTTGTTTTACATTCTTGACAACAACAAGTTGTGGCTTTGGGTGTTTTGCATACATTGGGAAAGATGATTCATTCAAGCTTCCTGTTCCAAAATGATTTTTTTTATTTTGTCTTGTTATTGCTTGAATGCCGATCATATTTTCAATTAAAGCTGCATCAAGTTCATCCTTATGCATTTTATACATTTTTTATTCAGATCCTTGTGCAATGATTAAGAGACTTAAGAAACAAATTATTTGAGACAGAGGCTTGGGGGATAACGGTCTGGCTACAGGATACATGAGTCCAGGGTTGAAACCTTTTGAAAGGTTGGGTAACGTAGTTAACTGGCCATGCTTTGTGGATGCCAACTACAAAGTGATCACGATAAAGTAAAGTTAATGGAACAAGTTTCAGAATAAATGAAAAATGATTGAACTTGAATTTTGAAAAAAAATATCCAAATGAATTATCACTTGGTTGGAGGTCAAACATAATGTTCAACACCTTACTTCATTCCTCACTTTACCATATCTGCTGCAGAATCCTTTAAAGATTACTGGGACGAAAGGTTAACGTATTTATATTGGGCAACATTTCTTTTTGTTTCAATGTTAAATTTCTATCGAATATAGTTTAGAGAAGTTAATTTCTTGCTGTTTCTATTGTCTGCTGCTGATTTCGATATTGACCATTTATTAACTCCCTTATGCAGGTAAATTGGTTAAAATGACATAACTGTCTGTAGTAAAATGTAAAATATTAGGGGAGAAGACTGACTCAAATTGTCAAGGTCCCAACTCTATCAAAGATCACAATCTCTCTTAAAGGTCATAACCCATTATCGTTCTTTATGAACCATAACTCACTTTTAAATGAGAACTAACATTTGTTGTAAGGAGCTTTAACAGTAAATGTGAACCTATTGAAAGAAGGATTGTTGTGTTATATCAGTCTGCATGCAGTATACTCCACGATTCTTCCGTTATCAAAAAAGCAACACTCACTGCGATGTGCATAACAAGAGTTAATATTCCCACTGTATTATCTTAACCCTTTACCAAATGCCAAATTTTGGACTGTCCCAAATTGAAAGAGTTTGCAGACAACATTTCCAAATGTGATGAAATTGGAAAAACAATCTTCTGACAGGGCCAAAGACATTGCAGAAAAAGGAGAAATTGCTCTAAACGAGCAATTTCTTCTTTTTCCACAATGATTTCCAGAGTCGTCTGCAACAAACTGTTCAAATGCCGTTATTGTTTGGGTATGGGTTAATATTCCCACTGTATTATCTTAAGCTTCCTTCATCTGAAGAGGACTAGAACTAATTGTTTACATCATTAATTTCATGATGGCATGTTTTATTGGTCCTTGGATACAAGTGAGTTTGAACAGACAAGTGAAGTACCTCTGTGGGCTGTGAACATCTAAAAGAAATGTTCGAGGCTGGAAGTAGCAATAAATAATGAAACATAAACACATTTCTACCATGATGAAGTCTTTCTTGGAAATATTCCAAAAGTATCCCTTCTGTTTAACCCAGTAGCAAGAAATTGCAAAAGATACTTCAAAAACATTGTGCAAACATATGACATGTCATAATGCTGTATGCATACTTAGCAAAAGTAGTTTCTAATAATTTGTAGAAAAGAAGAATTTATTTTTTTATGGCAAGCAAATACCTCTTTTTAACATTTTTTAATTTTATCTGCTTAAGTTATGAAATACTAGACGTCACAGGAATTGGATAAAATATTTGTAAGAGACAGCACTATAGCACTAAGCGCAGAGAGATTGATAAAAATGTGTTTGTTGCAAGAGATCTTAGTGTCATAATGCCTTGATACAATTGTGAATCAAATGTGAAGGTTCTCAGAAACTACTAGAGAAGCTGATTCAATGAATGTTTTATATAATTGCCGAAAGTGCATTGTCTTGTTTAACATTGGTAGTTGAATATTTGCACAGACATACAGTCCGTCTTCAACTCTCCCTCCTGAATAAGCGTTCTTGAAAGGTTACTCTTAAAATAGATTGTTCTCGACAAGCTTGTCATATTTTTGACTATTCTTTATCATTATAGCTGTACTGATCATGATGATTTGGTTTGGTCATCCAATAAATCTTACAGCCTATTGCTTTAGGGGAAGTATGACATGTATATGAATATGTTTGAGAAGTTGCCTTTAAGCCCTTATTTCATAATTCCTAACTAATCCAAATTTAAACTGAATGCAAAAGCCGAGCACCAACAAACTTTGCAAGAAAAAGCACTTACTTAATGATATTCTCTAATATCCATCGGTAGAAAAGGATGAATTGCTCATTATGTGTCAGGTATTCTTTTGTCGCAATGGTTACTTAAGACATGAGTCTGTAACAAATTCGACAAATCAGGTATCATAGAGAAAATGCTTAAAGCAACCTGCCAGATATAGATCCATTGTTGAATGCAAAAAAGGACAGTATCAATTGTTAGAATAAATTCAAATACATAGAAGAAATGTTTAAGCACTACAACTAAATCATTCTTGGTATAAGAAATATCGTTTCATCCAAAGATTGCGATCAGTATGAATAAATCTTCTGTAAGTTAAGCAATATTTCAAAATGTCTGACTTTATAAACTACATAAGTCACTTGCAGCCTTAAAATAGTCAAGAGTTGTAATGTTACAAATCAAGAGAGACCGTGGGTGAACCTAACCTTTTGTTTCTCTAATTATGTGTCAAACTGTGATCTCGGGCACTCAATTGGAAGAGACATGGTGCAATGGAACTGTCTGAAGACCAAACCGTTTGATTAATTGCACATTATCAAATATATTATTTTGTCGCCTGCAGACCAGTTTCCTTGTGTAGAACGAGGAACAAAGTTACACTTTCATACTTGGTATAATAGCACCAAACATAACCATTTCCTGATATAATGGGGTTGTCAATGACCTAGTGGTAAGAAGACAGAACTTGAAATCGCATTGCCCCTCTCTTTGCAGGTTCGAAACACACCAGCGGTAGATTTTATTTTCATTAACTATAATCTCCCTGCTTACTTAACCAAACAATAACAACATTTGATCAGTTTGTTGCTGGTGACTCTGGAAAACATTGTGGGAAATGGAGAAATTGCTCTTAATTTATTCTTTTCCCTCAATGTTTTCTGCGCTATCTCAAGATTATGTTTCAATTTCATCATATTTTGAAATGTCGCAAACTCTTTCAATTTGGGAGACTCAAAAAGTTGGCGTTTGGTAAGGGTCAAGAAATTCTGACTGTTTCATCCTGCTTGACCAGCCTTGCAAGCCATCTGGTTTGGGGTCTTCATCCATGAGCTTGGCATAGCAAGATAACTGAAATACTGTTGACCCGATGTAAAAACCTTTTTAAATGAACAAATCCTGCTATAGTTTGCCAAAACATGTGCATAAGATATTGGGATCACAAAGTGGTCTAGTTGTTAATATAGTTACATCTAATAAAGTCATCTTGTCTATATGCCTTACAGACAATAAGCTCAGATATTGGGATAGTTTCATATAATGACCTTTTTATCTTACCTAAATTAGAATTTGTCTCCTTATGGAGAAGGTTCTAGCATCTTTGGGGATTTTACTGCTTTACAATTTTTAATGTATGTTGTCTTTATTAGAGAAACGGTTAACCCCATTAACTCCATTATGGCTCGCTTTTATGCTTGTGCTGCAGGAGACTTTTGTTACCATGGTGACAAAAGGATGAAATACTTGTTATGGTCAAGACTCGATCGAAAACTATATCTTTAAATTATGAACAATAACCAACACTCAACATGTGAGTTGTGTAAAAAGGACATTGTGAAGCGCAAATGAATACTTAGAAATAGTATTTGTATTTGTACGAGCAATATTCATACTTTGATCACAAAAGTTTCTTCCCACTCTCATTAAGAATTCTTTTCTTTCTTGCTTTCATATGGTTGTCTGCTTTGGCTTTTAATTCCGAGCATCACAAAAATTTTATATGGGGTGAGGAAATTTTTAACAAAAGTCACTACAAGACTACTTTCAATGCATTGCGATTGCATGCCAGAAGGTTGACAAGAACTCTAGCATCGTGGGAATAATGAGATGTTCTCGAGTCGAATACTACTTAAATCAAACAATGCCTTGTAGACTCAATGACAACATATATCCACTAACACAGGCTGTATGGCTGATCATGTTAGAATTTATTCCACATTTCTGGCACTGTTGTTTTTGTTACGATTCCCTGGGTAAATCTGTGTGTTTCATTGTGTCCTCATTTGTCTTAACTTTCGACATAATAACAAGCAATTAAACAAAGGAACTGACTCCATGGTATATCTCAATGGTATTATCAGAGGTCTTATTCTTGTATTAGAGTACTTTTATCAGCCTTGTGGCTTTGCGTTGAATAAGTTTTCATAAATTCATTCATATGTATTCATTTTAACACACCAGTCCTGTCGCAGAAATATGAAAGAAACCACTGTTACAGAATGGGAATTTAGGTGCATACCATGAGAAATAACTTCTTTCATCACAATGATACCTTTCAAATACCAATAAAGAAAATATGTTTGTTCATATACAGAGTAATTGTTGCCTGTTCTTGGGCAGCATACAGTCTCGACAGTTCACAAAATCCACATAACTGAATGAAAGAAGTCTTGCTTTGCCCGGTGGTTAAGATTGTAGTCTAAGAACTTGGGGGTCCTGGGTCCAATGGTATCTCTGGCTTAGTTGATTCTAGGAGCTTTAGCCTAGTACTGGTGAATCCAGGAAAGCCAGGTCTTAACTGAAAAATTCTTGATACAACATTTAACTTCATAAAAAAAAAAAAAAGTTTCAGGGAGCGGTTGAAGACTTATGCTTGATCAGAAACTTAAACATTTCATGAAGGTTAGATTTGCCATTTGTTTGAAAATTGCACCATATTGTTCAGTATTGTTCCCTTAAAAATGATTTTGAATAATGACAGCAGTGCATCGGTTTACATAATGGTGTTGAAAAGCATAATGTTGATAAATTGCTTTGTTGAATAATTAATGGACTTTAGTCTAGCTTTCATCTCATGTTGCTACATTATCACCAAATATAATTAGAACCTTTCAATGTGTTAATGAGCCCTGTGAATTAGCCATTTTCAAAATTATTGAGACCAGGCATGGCCAATATTCTTTCAAACCTTTAACCATTAGAATGCTGGGTAATTTCTCAAAGCAGATTTTTATGATGTCTACTTCCATATATATCTGCTTAATTTTATTGAGGAAAGATACCCAGAGTAGCAAACAGGTAAGAGAACAGGCCAGCCGCCTAATTTACTTGGTGGCTGGCCTGGATCTAACCTGTTTGCATAAGCATGAAGTTGGTTCCAGCACTATAAGGGTTAATGAAGTCAATGCAACATTATCTCATTCCATTTCTCTGTGCTAACTGATTATGTTCATGTGGGAAAGCAGTCAATGTTTTTTTTTTCCCAAGCAATTCTATGGTAATGAAAACTTTTTATAATCTTCTGCTGCAGGTGTTTCAAAGTGATAAATTATGAAGTAAGATGATATATATCTAGTGCTGTAGGGTTAAGAATGGAATTGGCAGATATCTTATATAGGAAAATGGTTTTAAACATGTTATTGACTAACTAGCCTAATTAAAGGTTATGGTGAGGATTTAATTGAGGTATATAGCTATTTTCAACATCACAATTTAACAATTTTTGTTTGTGAAAGTGTTGAATATTGTTTTCTGATGATAGTATCTTTATTGGATCAATCAACATATCTAATTGTGTGTGTGAAAGACCATTCAGTAATGAATGTCAGCTTGCCATATTTCACATTATGTGTGCACTTAACTGCATCTGACTGTTACACGCAGTATTCCCTTTGAAACCTCTTGGTTCCATGAGAGCTAATGGAAGAGCACATGTTCAAAAATGAACTGATTCTGTTGGCGATGATTGTTTCATACTCGATATGGACAACCAAATCAACCATTTATACCTCCCTACCTTCCTATACCTCACTTTGGTAGAAGCCTTAAGTAGAAAACACTGTGACAAAAGGAAAAATTTATTTTAACAAGCAATCAATTTTTTCTTTTCGTCACTTTAATGGTTTCTTCCATTTATCAAATAAACAAAATTAATCATAATGAGTAATTGTGCTTTGCTATTGATTTCAATGTGGACCAGTCGAAAATTTCCGGTGCAAAATTCCCATATGGGGAAATTATTTGAACATAACATGACTTTGAAACCATGTACAATGAACAAAGGATGAAATTGTTGCAAATGTCTGTTGGATTAATGCAGCAATTTGTATCTTTCTTACAGAAGAAGAAAAAATATCTTCCATTATTTGTTTAATTCATATCTTGTTCTTCTTTAAGGAAACCTCATCTAATGGTTCTCCAGAGTCCCAGGAATTAAAACCCCTTAATTCAATACATTGTACAAACTTGCTCAGAATAGGGACAATAAAATGAAGGGTTTGCCGAGTTGATGTGTGACTTTTTGAACAGTGTCAAATGCAACAATAGAATAGGAATGACAATTTATTGCCTATATTCTTGTACCTTTCTC
Source organism: Cerastoderma edule (assembly GCA_947846245.1). Taxonomy (NCBI): domain Eukaryota; kingdom Metazoa; phylum Mollusca; class Bivalvia; order Cardiida; family Cardiidae; genus Cerastoderma; species Cerastoderma edule. The sequence continues at coordinate 35,788,599 of OX401416.1, read as the reverse complement.
CACCACAGACATAAGATTGTATGTATTTGGTTGGATATGTTTTGAGGGAAGTTACATTTTTAAAGAACTTTTTCACTCAGACAAGCTTGGTTCATTAATAAAGTCAAATATATCAAATCAAAAAATTTCTGATTATATTAATGAAATGGTAGCTTACTAAAATGGTATGCAAGTGGTTTCAATTCTTATTTCACACATGAAAATATGGGGTTTTCATCTTTTTATCACTTAGAAATAATTGAACATTCATGCATTGTTCTATTTGAGTTAGTGCAATTATGTGTTGGCTAGTATCTTGACTTTTGGAGAAAAAAAGAATTTGGGATTAATCGATATATTGGTATCATGATAATTCACAATTCTACTCTTTCATAGCAATACTTCCTGATTTTTATGTTACATGGAAATGAGATCGCTTAATCATGAAAGTGTTGGATGCATTTCTGGTATTTTGTGAGAATTTATCATTTCTAGTTGAATACCAGCCAATGGATGTGTATGATATCGTTTACCGTAGACCAGCTTGGTTTACCCATAAATCTCCGAACAACGAGGCAAACCTATTTATTACTCTCTGCATGTTGCTGCAATAAAACCATATTACATTTCTTCCTCACATTCTTAAAGAAACGGCAGATAAATGGGTAGAATGTGGGGTATGTGAACCTAGCCCATGATAAACTTTGGAGGTCCAGCCATGTAGGAATTATTACTGAAATATCAATTGTTTTGCTTTTATTCCGACCCCTCGGTATGCCTTAACCCTTATAGTGCTGGAACCGAAATCATGTTAATGCAAACAGGTTAAATCCAGGCCAACCGCTAACTAAATTGGCGGCTGGCCTATGATCTAACCTGCTTGTTATTCTGAGTATCTTTCCTCACCAAAATTAAGCAGATATTTAAGGGTTTGGAAAAGTAGACGACACAGAAATCTATTTTTAGCAAATAACGAAGCATTCTAAAGGTTAAATCCCATGATACTTTGGTCCCCAGTCTGTCAAACGCTGGGGCAGAGCAAATCACAATCCCAGGAGAACCATTGTGTTTATTTATAATCAAATTATGGACAAATTTTGGGAAATGCCCTGTCTCCTTCAGTTAGTCTTTGTTTATTGGTTAAACTATTTCTACCGACCCAGTGCAACAGAAATCAGACAGATCTCTGTATGATACATCAGACAAATGGGAACATCCATTGGCTTTATTTTACTTGTGTCAAGCATTCAAAAATTGTGTTCATGAATTTCATGGAGAGAAATAAAGGAAAAATGACTGTTGATGAACACAAAATTGTTTTTAAACATGTTTATGAAATCCAAGAACATGCTTATGAACATCAAGAATATTTTGCTAACATATTCATGGACAAGTTAATATTAATTGATGCCTTCATGAACATATTCTTGAAATTAATGAACATGTTCAAGAACAACTTTGTGTTTAGGAACTGCCATTTTTTCATGTCTGTTCATGAAAATCATAAACACAGTTCTTGAATGGTTTACAGGGGATGTTTCATAAGAGCAACCATCTATGTTAATAGTTGAGTTTCTTTGCTAAATGTCTATGGTTGAGGGAATAAAGATGTGAGGCCATCATGATATATGGTCATTAAAGACAATGGTTGGCGATACTCATAGATCTGTTATGGATGAGAAACAAACAATTTACCATTAATTGATATACAATGAGCTAAAAGTAAACATTTGGATGTAATTTTCATGTATTAAAAGCAATACTAATCAGTATCCAATGTATTAATTCTCAGTTTCTTTTACCCTTCCACACTTTTAAGAACCTCACATCAGATAGCAGTAAACATACTTATCAATGAGTGACTAAAACAAAAGAAAAATGCTCAAAATAGTGAAAACAATGAAATCAATATGACAAAAGGAGAATTTATTGCTGAAGAGCCAATTCTCCTTTCGTCACTATGTTTTCAACTATTGCTTGCTTGCTGGAAGGAGATTTTACAGTCAGCTTGAAGGAAAGCGTTGGTAATCTCTCCAGTCAGCTAATTCCATTGAAGGCTCATTTGTTTAGTGAAGCGTTTAATTTGCTTCCTTTTCCTCACTAATTGGTTCCATCAGATACACAGATTGGCCAGCCTGGTCAAACTCAGATGAAATTGTCTTTATTTCTTTCAAATGATGATATAAAGCGGAAAATCTAATTTGCTTCAATTTCTCTACACATACAGTTCATTGTCCAGTTTGCTTGGACAGTGTCAGACTAGGTTATTGTCAAATAGCAAGCACAGCTACTTAATCCAGTCTTACATCAATGTTACTAATTGTTATTTGATTTATTGTAAGATATACTAAGAAAAGGATGGTGCGCTATGCTGATACTATTTTAGACTTGAATTCAACAGGCTTCTTAGTAATGTAGGCTACAGCAAATATATTCAATTAGTGCAAGAAAAGAGTATGATGATTTCATACATAATTTTTAGGTACACATAGTTTTATATACTTAAGGTTATTTATATTGATTGGGAGGAATTTTACATCATATTAACAGTAAAAAATTCAGTTATGTTGTGATATTGCTGATGGGTTCGTAATGATGAACCCCAAAATTAACTTCATACTCCAACCATCCCTTGCTTTGGATATGATAGCTCCATCCACCCAGTAACAAATCCAGGAGATCGCCTTTCTTGAAAACCCAAACCTGCCGGTATAGGGATTCAAACCCACTTGGGAAGGCAACTAAGTAACTTTAAGTTCAGATGCCAAGCTCATAATGATGGAAGAAAACCCCAAACTTGATTGCCCTAGCCGGCTGAAATAATTCCATTCCATAAGCCGAACTGGAAACTTACTCACAATTGAAAATCCAAATAAGGATAATGTGATTTGAACCCAAGTAAATGTTAGCATTACAGGAAAAGAGACACAAGGATTGAATTCTGAATTTGAAATAAAAACTTGACTAATAGATGGTGCATTAGTAGCTAGGGTGACATGAAAAACAATTGTAATGGAACAAAATTGTATTAGAAATAAAATCTTCTGTTTGTTACCTTCTTGAAATATCAATTATAGCTCTCACAGGGATTTTTTAAACCCACTTCCCCATATAGGAAATTTGCAAGTGGTCCAAATTGCAAACAACAGCAGACGTTATAAAAATAGAAAGAAGAAATCACACTTTTGTATGATAATGGGTAAAACCATCATGGAAAAAGGTTAGATTATTCGTTTAGAGTAATTCATCCTTTTATCACAGTGGTTATGAAGACTTCTGTAGAAAAATGCATCAAATGGAGGAATGGTGAAGCAAGTTTAAATGATCTACAAAGAGAATCCAAACGTTTAGTATTATTTCCCATCATGAAAATAAGAAAACACTAATAGACTGGAATGTTCAGTGAAGGATTTAAACCGATAATTAAGTGTGAATAATGGTAAATTTGCTCCCAATCCCCTGTAAAATTGTAACTGTTGAACGAAATTGTACCCTAGAGCAATTGGTAATTTTATCTGTTAAAAGTATGTGTGAAATTCTCTTCTTCAAAGTGTGCCTGTAAATGTGTTTCCCTTTTACTGTAGGACCAGAGTTTTGAAGCATCATAAAGATGGAAAATAATGACCCAAAATTGTTGCAACAAAAAGAAGTGGGTTCATGGAGATCAAACTCTTCTTTTGTCACAATGCTTATCAAAGTTATCAACTGCAATGTCATTCTAAATTGTATATCTTGACATGGAAATCTGTTAGAAATAACTTAATATATGCTCATATTTTTACAACAAACAAGAACTACTGGTAACACTGAATTGTGTTCTTTATGTATGGACTGTGGGCTGCAGGCTGAACTGAAAGTTGTTTGTATCGTATTGTAATATATAGCTAACATCTTGAATGCTGTCACCACATACATTCAAATGGTTAAAGCTGACAAAAAACATGTTCCTAAATTCAATTATGAGAACATACAGATTCATTTAATTCATTTGTCAACATATTTCTGTTCACATATATGTCTACAACATACATATACATGTTCACACATACGCTGACCACATACATATACGTGTTCACTTATTTAATGCTGACAAATAAAAAATGTACCAATATTCATACTTAGCCGATATTCATTTAGTTGATTTGTCAACAAACATCTTTACACATTCAATGCTGACAACATACATGTTCATAAATTTAATGCTGACAACATACATGTTCATATATTCAATGCTGACTACATACATGCTCATATATTCAATGCTGACAACATACATGTTCATATATTCAATGCTGACAACATACATGTTCATATATTCAATGCTGACAACATACATGTTCATATATTCAATGCTGACAACATACATGCTCATATATTCAATGCTGACAACATACATGCTCATATATTCAATGCTGACAACATACATGTTCATATAGTCAATGCTGATAACATACATGTTCATATATTCAATGCTGACAACATACATGTTCACATATTCAATGCTGACAACATACATGTTCATGTATTCAATCCTGACAACATACATGTTCATATATTCAATGCTGACAACATACATGTTCATATATTCAATGCTGACAACATACATGTTCATATATTCAATGCTGATAACATACATGTTCATATATTCAATGCTGACTACATACTTGTTCATATATTCAATACTGACTACATACTTGTTCATATATTCAATGCTGACAACATACATGTTCATAAATTCAATGATGACTACATACTTGTTCATATATTCAATACTGACTACATACTTGTTCATATATTCAATGCTGACTACAAACATGTTCATATATTCAATGCTGACAATGTACATGTTCATTTATTCAATGCTGACAACATACAACCATGTTCATATATTCAATGCTGATAATGTACATGTTCATATATTCAATGCTGACAACATACATGTTCATATATTCAATGCTGACAACATACAACCATGTTCATATATTCAATGCTGATAATGCACATGTTCATATATTCAATGCTGACAACATACATGTTCACATATTAAGTAGTACCATCATACATGTACATGTCTGTAAAACTGACAACAAAAATGTTCATATGCCTAATGATCACATACTTGTATTTAATTGTTCATATATTAAATATTGCCATCAAACATGCTGATGTATTTAAAGCTGCAACATGCATGTTCAAATATTTAATATGGATGCTCTAACGAGGAAAGAATTCGTTACACTACATCAAATCTGACGCATTTGTTTGATCTCATGTTGTTTAATCGTAGTTTTTTGTTGTTTTGAGATGATTGAAAGTTGAATACATTACCATATTGACATCTGTAATGAATCAAGCAGTATCATGGCTTAAACACTTTGTTATTCTAAAACGAAAAATAACATGCTTCACATCTTTGTGTCTAGGTGTTGCCGTTAGCACTTCCAACTAAAATTATTGACACACATAAGTAACCTGAGCTCCATATAAGAAGAGCTTTTGCCATGTTAACCTTTTTATATGTTATCTCAACCATATATTGTGGGTACTCTTTAGAATAATTTTAAAAGGACAACTCTTGTGAGTATGCTCAAAATTGGGTTTATTTAATAGTTGTTAAAAATGTGCATGTATTAGCCTTTGATAAGCCCACTGCTCTGAACCTGGATTTGTATAAATATTTTTGTGAATATTGATTATATAAATGCCTTTTAGTCCATAGTCTTCTGGCTGGAATTTCTGTTGCATAGACTCCTAAAATTCAAGCTCATACATCAAATTTTAGAAAACATGTCATTCCATCAAAACAGAAGAGATAAAGAGTGTGTTTAGTTCCCTTACTTCTGTTCAGTTTTACATGATACCCATGATATAATATTCCATTTCGAGGGCTCAGTGCAGGTATATAGCAGGACCTAAACAAAAGAAAAGGAGTTGGTTTCTTGAAATGCAGCCTGGAATTGTTTAATATATCATTAGATTAATAATTCTGTAGAATTCCATCCACACCTGAACTCACAGGATGTTAGATCTCCTTGTAGTGGAGTGCTAATACAAGGCTCGATTTGTGAAATTTCTATGTTTTGTCTGATTTATTTTCTAAAATCAATTTCATGTGCAATATAATGTTTTCAAACTCAATAGATCTCTTTTGCCATTGCTTACTATCAATCTATATTTTAGTCTATTAAGAGATTGAGGGGTTAAATGTTGATACATAATCTCATTTCTAAGTTCTATCCTTTCCCTTCATTTTTTGACATCTAAAATGAAGGTCGAAAAGGTAAAAAAAAAAGTGCAAAAGAAAATTTCATTAAACTTGAATTTCGACCCTGTTGATTACTCACTGAAACTTGAACTGCGACTTTCCTCTCAAAATCGTTTAAAATTTAATTAGATAAAATTCCATCTGTCTTGTTTGATTGGGTCGTATTACTGCCTTTACCTCTTATACAGATATAACTTCCTCACTGTATAGTCAACCCATTACCCCATGTGGGAATTTGGACTAGTCTTATTTGAAAGAAACACCAGACGACAATCATAAGGTTGCATAAATAACATTTTTCCTGTGATCTAATGATGAAACCATGTTAACAAGAGGATCAATTTCTCATTTAGATCAAGTTATCCTTTTGTAACAGAAGTTTCTTAGCGTTTCTTCAGTATATGTGGTAAAGTTAGGTTTATGGAGTGGGAGATTAAATAACTACCAAGGACAAATCATCATGAATTACTTATACTGTATGCTAATGTATTTGTTAAAGTCAGAAAGTATTAGGGAAAAGACAAACAGTACAAATCATGAGTGATTTCTCCATTTTATTACAATTTCTAATCATTGTTACAAAGAACATTATAATATGTGTGTAGCAATGGTTTCTACTTGATATTGCATAGAATAGTTTATTATTTCTGTGAGGACTTATACTAAATATTACAAAAAAAAATATTTTTTTTTCATACTTTCTTTATTGTCATCTTTTGTTACTTTCAGTCAAGAACAGTCTCAAAACCAAAATTTAAGGATTGTGTCTGTAATATCCCTGGATTCTACAGATCCTTGTGTTATATTGTACTATCAGAAAACATTCCCATATTTTAAAAAGATTCCAACATTACAGGGATTTTTTCTTCACTTTTTTTTTTCAAACAATGTTGGAATATTTTAAGATGTTGATAACATAATGGACTCTAGTATTAACTAAAGACACGTTTTCCATCATCCGAGATTAAAAAGTGTTAGCTAGATGACAAATTCAAATCCAAATACAATTAGGGGAGAACATTTCTCTTGTGGGAAAAAGGAGAGATTGCTCTAAGAGTGATTAAACCCTCCTTGTTCCAACAATAGTTTCACCAGTTGGTTCCAGAAATCTGTTGGAATCAAGATATTAACTGCTCAACTCCTTTCATAATAATACCTAATTGATGTGTCTGTTGCAGAAAAGTAAATAAACTACTGTGACAACAGGGTAAACTGCTACTTATGTTCTGATGAGCAATTTATACGTTTGTATCATGCAGTACTGGTATGATGCTTTCTACCGAATTTCATTATGAAAATGTACTTTTTTTCATGTTTTTGTTGTCTGCTGTTGCTGGTCGAAATTGAAAGCAACAACAGACAACAATTTACATTTCATCAAGGATATTTGGTATAAACCATTGTTACAGAGGAATAAATTGCTATTCACCAGGTTAATTCATCATTTCTCCATATAAGTTTCTAGAGTCTTCTCCAACTTTTGAGGTTTATTATGGAGTAAAAGATAAAATGAAAATGGCCTCACCAGGGAAACACTGGGTTAGACATTCAGGATGCAGAATCATGCGATTAAGTGTAAATTGTAGAAAGACAATAAACAGATGATTATTTTCTGGCACATAGTTAACCGTTTTCCCCAATGCACCATTACCCCTTTCCATGAACTTGGAGATCAGAGTCCAAATCACAAGAGTTTGATGGATGAGTTCTATAATACCCGCTAACGTGCAGTAACTGGTGTTCTATGGTACTTCAGGTTTTGGCTTAAAACATGCCCTCATATTGAGAGATCAATGCAAGACTATAAAAGTTCCTTCACAGAAGTTGAGGATGTGATATTGTTTTTTATTCAATCCTCAATATGGTTCCTCAATTTGGTAATGTGTGACTGTTTCAAAATGAATATCAAAGGACCTAAAAAAAGAAACATGTAATATAAACATTTGCCTAATGATAGAAAATATTGTTACAAAAGCAATTTATCCTTTTGCTTTTTCAGTATTTTCAAAAGTCTTCTCCTTTAGATGCTGCAAAGTGAGGTGTCATGAAGTAATGGGTTCAACTCTTCTTGATTGATAGTAACAACAATTCTACAACTTATCCTAGCTATCATAAGTTTAATTAAAATTACTTATTTTATATAGATTATGAAGAAGTTCTTACATTACTTTTGATTCTAGTTCCTAGATACATAACCAGTACTCAAACCAAATGTGAATCATTGAAAGGTTGCAGAGAGGGACCTGTTTCTAATGGGATTCTAACCTACGACTCTGTTATCCGGAGACTTGCGCTAGAAAACTGCCCTCCTAGCTAGCTATTATGATTTGATAAGAACATTGAACCAGCTCTTTTTGTTCTTCTACAAATACAAAGTATGTGTTTCTTGGAGTAGACGAAATAATTCATGAATCGTAGCTAATAGAGAATTTGTCAGTTCCTCTTTTCAAAAGATTTATTGATAAGTAAATTCCATGAACTGTGACCTGGCAAAAACTATATGATTTAAAGAAGGAAAAAGAAACCCAACTTATCCTGTTGTCTCTATGTCTCTTTCTATAAAAATTCCTGCAGCAGATATGTCAAAGTGAAATATATGGAGTAAAGTTGGCACTAAATGCATTATGGTCTCATTAAATTTTTGTGTTACAGAGTAGTTCGTAGTACCAAGTTGTAGATTACAAAGGAGTCCAATTTAGAAAACACTATTCTCAATTCAGCAGAGCCTTCAAAACATAAGATTCAACATTGAAGGCAAATGAATCTTAAGATCAAAGAAGTAACAGGCATATTACCTTATTCCAAATTCACCAGGGGATCGGGGTCCAAAAAGGACGAGAGAAAAGGGTTAATTTAAATATGCTTTGGAGTCCATGAGGCCCCTGGGTTAATAATGATGGAAAAAAATATACAGACGGGAATTCTGCTATATCTAATCGCATACCATATATTTCCTGTTCCGTTGTTTCTGAAACATCAGTTTTGGGTGAATATGTAACTTTTCCTTAGAATGAATGTTATTTATGTGTAACAGTTAAATAATTGACCATGCCTCATAGTTCTGAATTGAACAGGCATAGGTTGTTTATTTTTTGGGATGAAAAGAAAAATGCCTCACAGTTAAGAATATTTTATGTGAAAATAAGTCTTGATTTTTTTCAATTCCTTGTTATTAACCCATTACCAAACAATAACGACATTTAACCACTTTGTTGCAGACCACACTTGAAAACATTGTGGGAAAAGGATAAGATGCTCGTAATGAGCATTTTTCCTTTTCCCACAAGGTTTTCTGAACTATCAGAAGTTTATTTTCCAATTTCATCAGATTTTGAAATGTTCTCTGAAAATTTGGCGTTTGGTAAAGGGTTAACTGAGGAGTTCCAGGCACATTATAAAACTTAAGTTTATGAAATATTTATTTTCAGATGATATTTCATTTCCAATTAATAATTGAATTTATTTACTCCAAGAATTGAGTCTTCTCTTTCCCAAATGTGAATAAGACTTTGGGGCTGGTATAGATTTGAAGCAAAACACACATAGAAAAAATGAAAATACTAAATAGCAATCTATTCTTTTGTTACATTTGTATCCTCCCAAATTGTTGATAAAATGAATTTGCTTCTCGAACCATTTTACATTGTCTGTTGTTGATTTTGATGTGAACTTGTCACAAATTCGCATGTGGGCTTACGGATTAAACTTATTTGAACCAACAAATTTGTAGCAGAAAATAAAAATCTCCTTACATTCTTTAAGATTTAAATTTAAGATATTGTTTAAGGTTGACCAAAGACATATATCACAAAATGGTCTAAATTCTAGTACATGTAACTCATGTCTTTTATTTTTCTATTTTCATGTGATGCCCCATTTGATCTGGTTTTAGGTAAGTAACTGTTTATTTGATAAGTATTATATGAGAGCATTAAATGATTAATTAAGTTACCTGAAGTTTAGAAACACATCTAGGTAAGGGAGTGTGAAAGATTCCTTAGCTTAAAATAACACAAATACTATGAAAGGCTTGCGATACCACTGTGGTAAAAGGAGAAAGTGCTCAAAATGGGCATTAGTTCTTTTTTTTCACAATGGTTTCTATTCAATATCATGTAGAAAATGTATTTAATTAATGTGTTTTCAATAATCTGCTTTCACTTTTACTTTCAATTTAGACCATTTACAAACCTTACATGAGGTAATGTCAGTTAAAACCCATAATAATAATGGAATATTTGTGGTATAAAGAAAAAATTGTTGAAAGCACTAACATTCTCAACATGACAAAAACTTATGGCGGACCTGTTGACACTATTATATACCTCCATCAGCTGCCAATTACCCATTAATTATGACTTGTTTTGAAATAACATGTGACATAAAATGTGTCATGGGTGATCCATCAGTGGAGAAGGTTTGACTGGACAAAACTGTCAGTCACAGGCCTGTCTGTCAGCAGGCACTTGGGCTGTCATATTAATGGGTGAGCTCCATATTTCACAGATTCTGTCCTCACTATGTATGCCCGCTTACTGTTCATTAACTTTACTCCATAATACATCATTTACACACATACAGCAGAAGAATGCTTGAGAAATCATTGTGACAAAAGGAAAATTTGCTTATTACAAGCACTTGGACCGTCATACTAATGGATGAGCCCCATATTTCACAGGTTCTGTCCTCACTATGTATGCCCCCTTACTGTTTATTAACTTTACTCCATAATACATCATTTATACACATACAGCAGAAGAATGCTTGAGAAATCATTGTGACTAAAGGAGAAATTGCTTATTACAAGCACTTGGACCGTCATATTAATGGGTGAGCCCCATATTTCACAGGTTCTGTCCTCACCATGTTTGCCTGCTTACTGTTTATAAACTTTTCTACATTATACATCAATTGTATTCATACAGCAGAAGAATGCTTGAGAAATCATTGTGATTAAAGGAGAAATAGCTTGTGACAAACAATTTCTCCTGTAGTCGCAATGATTTCATGATAATATCATAAAGAAAATGTATTTTGTTTATGCCTACTTTTGTCGTCTGCTGTTGCTTTCAATTTGGAGTAGTCTTCAGATTCCATATGGAGGATAGATTCAACTATCCGAGGAGTTTACAGGTTTACATTGTTGTTGGATAAAGAGATGTTGCCCATATATGTACAGACAATTTCACCTGTTTCAAATATTTATTTCTCTTTACATTTAGTGAAATAAAAAGAAAAATGCCAATTGGTATAAAAATCAAACCTTTTTTTTCATTGGGTACTCTACCAGACTTTTGGGCACCTTGGTGGCAAATTACTCATGTTAGAAAAAATGGTATGATTGAACACTCATCTTATTATCTTTGGAAAGGAAATTGTTTGAATAGTTAAATTGTTTAAAGTACCTAGATATATTGACAGGTCCGTGCTAATAATGAAATATTTTGAAGTACACAAAGGTGATAACTGATACAAAATTTATAGTCTTGTATAGGAAAATGAGTCATCAAATTAGCATTTCTTGATATTGGTTTATGATAAACAATGATGCCAGACATTTTGTCATTGTTAAAACAAAGAAGATTTGAATACATTAACGATATCTTTTGCGTGATTTTAATGTCTTTTGAACCTATACATGATAATCTTTGGTTGGTAAACAAACCAATATTGGAGAAGAAAAAAACCTGTGTATCTAAATGAGAAATAATTCATCATAGGAGATTTCTTTCTTATTATGTAGCTTATTGAATATATGCTGTTTAACGGGCCTTAAAGACGACTTATATAGCAGAAGAGACATTGTACAAAAAATAGTTACTTCTCATCATCATGACTAATTGCTTACTAAACACCAATGCCTTCCACATTTTTTTCTCCGTGGGGCAATCTGTGGATGGTCTTTTAAAAGGATTACAACTCGGTGTAATATTTCAATATGCTATATCACGTGGTAGAGACGTTACAGTCTCGAAATAGTTGTTAAAGTGTAGTATCACAACGTAAAGTACATATTGATGTCTTAAAAGACCATATTTAATGGTTCGATCCTTTCCTAGATTGCCACTATTTATTTTGACATGCTCTTGCAACATTTTGATCAAGATATCTTTGTGACAAACAACAAAATTATTAGATTGTAGTAGAACTTGTGAAGTTCCACATAAGTTATAAATAACTGAACCAGCAATTATCACAACTAATGATCATAAGTATGATCGTTTTCAAATTGGTTTTTTTTTTGATAAAAAAATCTTGACCAAAGTAGGATGTATGTGTTAAGATTAGCTTATACAAGTCTTTGTCCTTCCCCACACAGTTTTTTCATTTTTATATATGCAAAATGATGGCTCAGAATATGAAGTTCTATTGAGGGCCATTATAGTGGGTTAAGAAACGAGCCTGGCACAAATTGTAAGTTCATTGGAAAAGCACAATATGTTTTAGTCTTGATTTGATATAAGATTGCTATGCAAAGTGAAGGCTCTGAGTTTGAAGTGCTATTGAGCATCATTATAGTTGATTAGAAATGAGCTCAGTTCAAATGGTGAGTACATGGGATTGCAAGCCGTTACTCGGGATCGAATAGCTGTTGCTCGTTACTTGAGAAGTGTTATCTTGTGGTCTTAGGGGAGGCTCCAATTACTGTTACCTGTTGTTTATGCTTGATTATTGGATGAATTATGGGATGTTAACCTTTAACCTTCACCCCATCCACACATAGGGGAATTTGTGACGGGTTCAAATTGAAATTGGAAACAACACCAGCAGACTTTTATACAAAGTAGCAAGAAAGAAAACATTTTCTTCTTGATGTTATTGATAATCCTTTGTGATTTAAGGATGATCTACACATTAGGAGCATTTGTCTTTTGTCACAATGTTTAGTTGATACTGCAATGGTTTATGGAAACATGGGGGTAGTTTTTACTCATCACAGAGTTCACTCCCTCTATTTGTATACCCCAGAGATTTCAATTGTGTCATCTACAAAAAGAAATTGTTATTAAGTCTTTATAGTTCTTGTATTGAATACTTGTTTTATCAATATCCAATTCACAAAGCATGATTCTTGCCATGTATTAGAAACAATGTTCTCCTGTAATCAATCTTTGATCAACTGAGACATAATCTCTGTAGTGTGAAGAGGGTTAGTGGCGTGGCAAATTGCTGGCTATCTCCTTTTATCATACTCGCTGACAGTTCTTTATAGACCTAAAACAAATATAAATTTTCATTAACTCACAGGGGTCTCAGAAATCTGAGCCGTTCAACAGATGAAAATGGTAGACACAATTCAAGAGAGCTGTATCAATGTACATTGAATGATCCAAGTTCCATCAGTATTGTGAATTTGTGACTTTAAGTATCAAAACCCTACATTGAATGTTTTACCCTCAATAATCATATATAATTGTAAACAACATTTGAAATTATAATTAAAATGGCAAATTGATGAAGAATTATTAGTGTTAGAGGTCCAGGGGTAGATTGTTGGCCTCGGGACACAAGGGACGTGGGTTGGAATCTTGTGAAAAGAAGGAGCTGCTTTGCAACCTTTCATTAATATACATTCAGAGCAATCCTGAAAGCAAAAAATGATTATGGTTAATCCAAGTTGTAGAACTTGTTTCATAATCGATGTAAAATAAATAAGTTTAAACTTAATAAATAATTGTTGGAAAAAAAGGGAAGTTGTTAAAACATAATTGCATGCACTCATTGACACCAAGTTGTTGATTGATACTATTTGTGAAAAAACCTTTTATGGGTATTTTAGTATCCCATAGCTAATGACCAATCATGAGGTAATGGGTTAATAATGTGGGATTATGCTAGGCTTAGTGTATCAAGGTGTTAAAATAGGTATCTAAGGATTAGCAGATTATGGTTTTACAGTTATATAACAGATAAGGTATTAACCCTTTCCCAAACAATAACGACATTTGACTACTTTGTTGTAGACGTCATTAGAAAACATTGTGGGAACAGGAGAAATTGCTTGTAATGGGCAATTTCTCCTTTTCCCACAAGTTTTTCTGCTCTATCTGAAGAATATTTTTCAATTTCATCACATTTTAAAATGTCATCTGCAAACTCTTTCAATTTGGGACAGTCAAAATTTTGTTGTTTGGGAAAGGGTTAATTAACCAGGGTGCAATAATGTTTTACTGGAGGCTTTTCTCTAACCCTTTACCAAATAGACCAGATCTGCGGAGGATGCTTTCTTTCTCTTCAATTGATCAATGGACTAAGTGGTTAGAATACAGAACTTAAAATCATATGACACTTTTTTGCATAGGTTCAAATCGCAGATGGACAGATCTGCTGAGAATGCTTTCTTTCTCTTAGGGGTATCCATAGACTCATGGTTAGAGTATAGATTTTGAAATCGCATGACCTTTCTTTCAAATCACAGTAGGACAGATTTGTATGATTACTGATTTGCATTTTCATTAGAATAAATTTAACGATTGACTCACAGAATAGTGACGGTAATTCCCAATTTTACCACATTTTATGCTCTACAAACCATTTTATCAACATCAACATCACCATCATCATCACCATCATCATCATCACCATCATCATCACCTCCATCATCATCATACTACAAATCATTCTTATTGATATGTTCATGTTTTTGCATGGAGTTATGGAACCATAAAATAATATGAAACATGCTATGATAAATAGACAGGTATAAGGTACTTAGCCTGTGGCTAGTTCATGACTCAATAAGAACAAAGTAAAAAATATTTTATAAGACCTTAATACCAATTAGATTAATTTAGCAGATAATCTCACAGATTATAAACGCAGATTAACTCTTCTCTTTCATGTTGAAGTTTTTATATCATATACATTTTGGTATTCTTGCTCTACTTGCATTTGAATTTTTTTATAATTCAAGTTTTATTAAAACCTTTCCACTTGGAATGGATTGACTAGTTTGTGCTTCCATGGAATTGTAACTCACTTACACTATTTATTTCAACTAGTGTAAGATTCAGTACATGGTTAAGCATTTAGACAATCCTATTGGTATGTTTCATGTATACCATTAAAATAGTTTTGGACAACATAATCTGGTTTGTCATGCACGACACTGGATTATCCTTAATAATGGTCAAAGTTCATTTCCCCAAGTCACTCTGCCCTACCTGGATTATAAATAATAATGAGTTCCAAACTTTAACCCTTAGAATGATTGGTAATTTTCTGAAAATAGATTTTTGTGTTGTCTGCTTTCCAAAACCTTAAATATCTGCTTAATTTTATTGAGGAAAGATACTCAGAGTGGGAAACAGGTTAGATCACAGGCCAGCCGCCAATTTACTTGGCGGCTGGCCTGGATCTAACCTGTTTGCATAAGCATGAAGTTGGTTCCAGAACTATAAGGGTTAAGTATAAACCCCTTACTCCTTAATACCTCACTGAGACACATCTGTATCTAGATCATGTCTTTAGAAACCTCTGTGATTAAAAGATAAATTGCTGCTAATGAGCAATTCATCCTTGAGTCACAATGGTTTCTACCCAATACATTTAAGTAACCATAATTTACCTTGGTATATTTTGTCATCTGATGTTGCTTAAATTTTGGAACTGTCACAGTTTTCATATGGAGGACTGGGCAAAAGAGTAAAATTAATGGTTATTGGGATGTAGATATTTTGGAGGACTTTTTTTTTTTTTTTTTAATATTATTGGAAACATGTTTCTTATTAGGGATGAGTACATATAATGACTAATTACAGGTTTCACACTGTCTGGGTCTTTAGAACACACAATGACTAAACACTGATATACATCGTTTTGAAACCCTACCTGTCATTAATACACTTAAAACCTTAATTTGCGGTTTGTAGAATCGTAAAATGCTTTGAGACAAAGCTTCCTGATCCTTTGTGAGTATTACTGCTTGATAGAATATGATATATAGAATATGTATTTTTTGGGTATAGAATAAACATTACATGTCATATATACGAAATAGATACTACACACATTATCAATGCAAAAGACATATTTTAATGTGAACCGTAAAATTCACATCAATACCAAGGGTATCACAAAAGAGATAAAAAAATAAAAACGTTTTACAGTCATTCTTGTTTAAAAGACTATTAGTATAGTAGACTATTCTTTAGCAGTATGCGAAAGGTTATTCATTTCGCAGCTATCTTAAAACAGAACACAAGTTATTCCTACTGGAGCTCTCTGATTATTTGTGTCCATATTAAACCATTAGTTGTCTTTTATGCCACATTTCCTAATAGTCAGTTAAAACAAATTTGACTGTATTTCCATTGTGAAAATATTCCTAATTTAAAGTCAGAAGTATTGCGTATTTACTCATGAAGGATTTATCTAGTTGAATATATTGTAATTAATGGAGAAAAGATTTTGTTGATCAAATTCTGTCTTTGTGATAAATTCCTTGAGCCAAAAAGTTGCCTGCTGCAAGCTTCAAAGCTTTGTTTTAGTGATTAAATATATAAGTATTTATTTTTCTTTGTATGGGATTAAATGCCTTGTCAACAGTTTGTCTGTAAAATTACTGCTTTCTAAGGATTCATCAGCTCAGGGCTAGGGTTCTGTTTGAAGTGATTTGCCAAAGGGTACTCCTATAAAACCCGTGCCCCTGTTAGGGTCTCAAACCTGACACCCACTAGTAACAAGTCAACCAGCTTAACCACAGGGTCATGCAGGACCCCATTATGTTGTAATAGAGACTGAATTCAGACCGGTCCAGGTGTGACTAATCATACAGTGAATAAGCTGTAAATTCATTAACAAAGTGAACTTTTGTTAAATCAATTTTGAAAAGATTTAATGATAAAAATGTCACATTTGAAGATTTTTGACATGATACTGTAGCCATTAGAACATTTGGGGGAACTTGAGGGTTCAATTCAAGACTATAGTAGGTCCTGCACTTTTGTAATGGGCTTTCTATATAGCCTTACACATAACACTCAAAGTAACCTTTAATGCATAAAAATGTCTCAATAAGAGTGTTATATATTTGAATATAATTTTAAACAAACCTTGTTGGATTTGTTTAACATAAGGAAGTCAGTATTTCATTTTAAAGAAGAAGGGTTCCATTAGTTTTTTCATCAATATGATAATGGGAAACTCCTGTTTTCTAAAGTTTTATTGAAACAATAAGCGACTGTTTCTCCTGTCTATTGATAGCCATAAAAAATAAATCTATCACAATACGTCTTGCCATAGTCTTTATATGTCACTGTAAAAACCAACCCAAAAATGTTCA
Source organism: Cerastoderma edule (assembly GCA_947846245.1). Taxonomy (NCBI): domain Eukaryota; kingdom Metazoa; phylum Mollusca; class Bivalvia; order Cardiida; family Cardiidae; genus Cerastoderma; species Cerastoderma edule. The sequence goes on along the minus strand of OX401416.1, from coordinate 35,771,071 downwards.
TTGAAAACTATGAATGGGCATGCCTGGCCTATGACATTAACAATTGTACAAAGTCATCCATTTTGTGAATTTGCCAGCAAGTTAGTTATATGACACATTAAATTGCGCAAAACATTGTATGCAGGTGTCCATGTACACATTGTTTTTAAAGTTTTGATCTATTTTCCAAAATTCCATGTCAACAGTTTATCAGTTAAATTACAGGGCATTTCACTTATGTGTGTTTCTTGGGTAATTTTTCTGTATAAGGAAATAATGCCTTGCTAGAATACATAAATCACAATGATATGTTTTGCCTGAACGGGTTTTTAAGTGAAGGACATGGTCCAGGGGTACAGCATCCCCTTAGGGATACAAGGGTCATGAGTTTGAACTTGGTGCGAAGCGGGTGTCTACTTTACAACCTTTCATTAATTCTCATCAGACTGGTTAGGCTTTCAGGAAGAACAGTAAAAAGTGATTGATATATTTTTTAAGAATTTCTTCACAATCAATGTAAAGCAAATGAGTAAAAAATTAAACCAGGATAGCTTCATCTAAACTCTAAACATTTTCAATATAGCCAAATGAATAAAAAGAACTGACCATTTCTTGTACAATTTTTAAGACAAAAAATTCAAATGATTCACCACAAATATAGACAAAACCACTGTTATAAGGATTTAGTATGGCTATTTCCTCATTCCACATTATTCAAATGTCAAACAAATAAAAAGATCAGGTTCATAGTTGTGGTTAACAAGCTGTCCACATTAAAGACTAATCTGACAGCTAATGTACCAACTATTGACATCATACAAACCTCCTTTAACTTATTACCAAACAATCACAACGTTTGACCAGTTTATTGCAGATGACTCTGGAAAACATTGTGGGAAAAGGAGAAATTGCTCTTAATGAGCAATTTCTCCTTTTACCACAATGTTTTCTGCCCTATCAGAAGATTATTTTTCAATTTCATCACATTTTGGAATGTTGTCTGCAAACTCTTTTAATTTGGGACAGTCGAGAATTCAGCAATTGATAAAGGTTTAACAGATGTGTTTGTACTTTAATTCAAAAACAGTCCATGATATTAACAAACATTAGCTAGTTCCCCAACATGGAAATCCGCGTGAGATCTAAATAGATTGACACAGCAGAAGACATAACATTTTTTGACATTGCGACAAAAGGATAAATTGCTATACTTTTGTTTACCTTGGTTTCTATAGACAGATCAAAGTAAAGTATTATGAAGATGGGCAAGTTCACTCAATCTCTAATGTTGGAGTTGAGTAGGTCTACATGACAAGCAACAGCAGATGATAATTCTAACCCATGAACAATCAAGTGTTCCATATTATCGACATTTGGTACCAAAAGTTGTTATTAAGAAACTCACAACATGCCAGTGCATCTCTTTTTATTGTGCTTTCTAAGATTGTTCTAACTCAGCCAACAAATAGTGTGCCATTTTGAAAAAAAATGTTAATATCTTTGTTGCAAAAAAAAAGAAATAAAGCTTACTATGAGCTAATTATTCCAAATATTCTGCAAGTATTGAACTGGTACAATTATTTTCCACACAAATATTGATTAAAAGTTTGTTGTAGTTTAATGGTCACAAATGTATCGAAAAATTGCAATGTGTATCATATTCCACTGTCTTATCATGCAGCCAAAACCTATATAACTTCATAGAGAGACTCTTTTATCGGAACCAAATTTGAAGTTAAAGGTGATGACAATAATGATTCCTTACTGAATTTTCAAACTGTGTGCAACAATGATCAAACAATAGCTACCAGACCAATTACAATTATTTAATGCCGTAACCATGGAGCCATGTGTTCATTTCAATTGTCCTTATAGAGTAGATGGTATCTATCAGATTTATGTTAAAGACTCTGATGATAATGATCATAATGCACTCATAAACTATTTGATCAATTTAACAGTTAAATTAATTACACCAAGATTCCCACAGCTTAAGGCTGTATGTGAGAGATAGGCACTAACAGGTCTCACTTTTAAACAATAGAAACCATTAATTGGCAAGGTCACGACCCTGAGGGCGACTTGCGACCAACTGTATTATCGGATTACACCAGAAAGTTTTCATATCAATGACATTTTATGAAATAATTTACTGCCTAGTTTCTGTGTTATGTTTGAGATAAAAATCTTCAAGTTTTGAAATGTATTTCATGTTCAGTTTTGTAAAAGTGTTCTCAAAACAAATAAATCACTTTGTCAAGTCTTGTCGTTATTGACCCAAACCTTAGAGGCATTTAGATTTTCATTTTCCGATGTTTATGTCACTTCAAACTGTCCTTCATTTTATTGTCCTTTTCTTTTCAATGGCATTAATTCAGTTAATGGTATGCAAATGAAACATTGTCTTATAGAGAGATCCATCTTTAGTATAATTTGCAATTATCCACATTGTATCAAAATGCTAGAGTAATGGTGCAATTTCCTCACATTTAAGCTATTGTGCATGAACATTGATTGGAGATTTAAGAAGCGTTAAGTAAATGCTGAAAAGCATTTATGACCATGATTATTTTTGTAAAACCTGCCCCTGATTTTCTTACTGTTTTTAATTTCAATATACAGAAGAATCTTCATTCTGGTTCCAGGTCTTGAATGCGATGTTGCTTGACAATACTTAAGGTTTTCCTTGAACCCTTGATCTACACTAATTTGGGGGACTTTTGACCCCTTATATATGGAATTGGGAATAGAAAGGAATGATGTTTAGGGGTCATATCCAGGAATTGGGGATCATTTACAATATAAGTTGAGGGGTCAAGGAAAACCCTCAAGCTAAATTCTGTCAAAATTCAACCATATGAGAATTTGTGACTTTGACAAACTGAATGCAACAGCAGACAGCAACCGATTACATAAATAGAAACTTTTTTCCTGCATTTATTGGCAGCAATCCATCCTTTTGTCACAATGGTTTCTAAAGAAAACTGGCAGATAGGCAGCAAAGAAAGGTTTTACGGAGTAAAACAGTAGATTGGTGTGCAATGAATGCTTCTAATAATCTGATCTTTGGACATCACCAAGTGTTTGATCCATTCTTGTCCATAATAACAAGAGCATTAAGATACATGTAACTGTTAATACAGAGATTAGACTGTTTTTGCTTAATCTGCTTTCATATAATTTCATAGATAACCCAATATTACAAATTTTGTATTTCAGAGGGGGGGTCATACAATGTATGAGCTTAATCATAATGGGTAGTGACCAGATGGATTAAAATGTCATACTTTTCAATGTTTGATATGTTTAAAGAAATATTAGCATAGTATTAAGAGTATCTAGAGATAGCATGCAAATATTAAAATTTCCATTACCATCGGCATTCCGTTAGTTAGTCAGGAGACTGCTTCTAGTGAAAATCCAAATGCCGTTACCTAGATTTGAACTTGCATGTAGAGGGGCAATGCTATAACAAGCTCTGTACTCTAACCACTAAGCCACAAAGCCCTTGCATGTTTCAGCAGTAAATGAAACACCGACACTAGCTCTAAACAATCAATACTTTAACCTCAGAAAAGTGTTAAAAAGCCAATCAGTCTGTTAATGACCATTTTATGAAATTTTTATGCCAATTGCAAACGTACAAGACAAAAACCATGTCTATAATAAAACCACCATTACTTCCTATTTGAGATTAGTTACTGTGAATCTCAAGAAACATAACTGTCTTGAATCCCTCTGGTTTCCTGGGCAAGTCGATAATTCTGTCAGTCGTCTCTCGTACACCGGGGAGAACTGCGATGAAAAGTATCGTGACCAAGTACTGGTTGATTTCCTTCATTTAAATTCTGTTATGTGAATTACAGACCCTGAAAGTTTAAAAGCAATAAAATGTTTTCAGCTTGAAGTTCCCCCTAGTATTGGATGTTGATTCCAAGGTTTTTAATCTTTATTCTGTCTTCAATGAAGTTAAATAAAGCAAGTTTTAGCAATAGAATACTGCTAGTTTTACTCATTTTAAAGATGTTGCTTTTGTATCTTAAGTCTGACTGGATTCAGGGGCTTAAACATTTCCTCGATATACAATTTTGAGACTGGTTCAAATTGAAAGCAACAACAGACGACAATCATGAGGAATAGAACATATTATTTTATTTATGATTTATGATTGTATTATTTTGGTAACAAGCAATTTCTCGTTTTGTCATAATGGTTTATAATTCAGCTAATTTGTAAGATTTTATGGAAATTTAGTAGTTTGTTTGACCTTTTAAAGTACACTTTCACTATTGCATTTAAGTGCATTTAAATATCAAGAAGCATATAATAATCTACTAGATACATGAGAAGTTGATCTCTTTCCCAAAAGAAAATGTTTTAGAAATGTATCCGATAAAATTCTCATTGTTTTATATGCTGACATATTTGAATTTCGGTGGCTTTGAATTTGGTTATGTCATAATATTCGTACTTTAAAAGTCGATCAAAACTTAACGTATACTATGGCAAATCTTGTTAATTTCACAATGTACTTTAAAAGTGCAACTGTAGAATGTTAAAAAATGAGATGATTTGCATCACAATTGTAGAAAAGTTGAAAATAAGATTTTCTGCGATGGCAGAGGGAGATAACAGAATCAACAGTGAGTGGTGAGAGAGTTCTGGAATTAATCCATGCTGTCATTTAATTCTGTTCTGCCTTGCTGTTGATTTATTAATGTTTTGTGGTAGTATAATGTGATATATCTTCTCTAGAGCATGGTGTTTCTGTCAGACTTTAGGTCTGATTGTTCCATCAAACTGGTCTGCTAGTATGTTACCTCATAAAAACAGTTACCACATAGGGATCGGCCATAAGCTCTGTGTCTCTCTTAACATAAAGCATGAAGCATTTTACTACTTTGCTGCCATTGTCACCAGGGGTGGCAAAATCAATTGTCCGTATTGTTAAGCTTGTACAAAAGCATTTACAAGTGAATTTTGACTGAAATTTACAATATAATATCTATACAGTTAAGTATAGAAAAAGATTTGACATTCAGCATTACAGATAATTTTATGACACTAGGGGTAATTACCCCCACTTTTCAGAGCATGGGGGTAAATTGTCAGATTTCATTCTAACTTGGGGGTAAAATGCCCTAATGCATACTTTACTGATTTTAAAATGAAAACGACAATGAAGGGATACTGTTTTACTGTTTCAAAATCATACACAACTTGAGTGAACTATATCATACACAACTTGAGTGAACAATGTTTATTTTAAAGTTTCCATACACAATTTGTGTGAACCATACTTAATTTAAAGTTTTTTCACAGTTTTGGATGCTCTCGACTTATAAGGCTGAACTAGTCTCTTCTTCCTCCTTGCTTTAGTCTTGTTCCATGTTTGAACAGCTGGTACAGGGTTGAAGTTGGCTAATGGTGGTCCAAGGAGGGAGATAGTCATGAGGGCTTCCAGGGACTCATCATTCAAAGCAGCCCTGAAATATAATAACAATGTTGTTGAATTAATATTATAATGTACAAAACTATACATGATATGATATCTCAAGTGTCATGTGTTACTGAAATCATTCAAAACTACTTTATACAATTTGCTTTGGAGATTGCTAATTTTATTTTAATTATTGAAATAAAGTTTGTTATTATTGGAATAAAGTAAACTACTTTATAAAATTTGCTTTGGAGATTGCTAATTTTATTTTAATTATTGAAATAAAGTTTGTTATTATTGGAATAAAGTTTAATTGTTTTTTATACATACCTGTATTTTGTTTTAAGCCTGTTCTGTGCACTGAAAGACCTTTCACACTCCACACTGGTTATCTCCATGCACAAACCAATCTCTGCAAGCTTTGCAAAGTTTGGGTATGCATCATGGTGCTTCAAGATGATTTTCTTGCAGAAGTCTTTTAGTGACAGGGTTTTGTAACAACCAGTTGACATGGCCTTTATTCCATACCATTCAGACTTAAGTTTATGTCCATCCAGTAAGGGACTTACAAGAGTCTCTTCAACATTATTATTTACTGTTTTTTTGGTTACCTTGGCTTCACAGTATACTTTTGTCACACACTCAAGAGCACTGTCATGATCAGAACTGTATGACACTGGTTCTAGTAACAAACCAAGACTATTTAAAACTTCAGAATCTTCTTTCCGTATTCTTTTCTTAATATTACTTGTTAGATTGTCAATATACTTGGACTTAACTGACTCAAATTCACTATCAGATGCTTCTTTTTTATAATATTTCAAAGTTTCTCCCTTGTATGATGGCTGTGAATCAGGACTATCAAATGTAATACTCTTTTTCATTTCATTCAACCCATCACCTTCATTATACTCAATGTAGTTTAACTTCCCAATAGCACCTTCAATTAAAGGAAACACATCAGAGAAGATAAGGCTTTGATGCTGCAGGCTGCAGGATAGCTTCCCTAATTCAGTATGCACATCGAGCATAAGACCAATAAGCAAGGCAGTTTTGTAAGATGAGAAATACTTATACAGCCCCTTAGCAGTTGGATTTTCAGTTGCAAGTAAGGACAAAGTAGCAAGTAATGACCCATAACACTCATAAACGACTTCTACAGATTTTTTAAGTCCTAGCCATCGAATTGAATGGGGCTCCTTAATACGAATTTCAGGTTCATTCAGTAGATCCTGCATAGCCTTAAGTTTATTTATTCTTGCTGTTGATGCAGACATAAAGTTATACAAAGTTTCAAACATCTGTTTAAATTTTTTTAAAGTCTCATTGTTCTTAACAGCATCAGATACAGCCAAGTTTAATCTGTGTGCAATACAATGAGTTTGTGTGATAAAGGGGCAGAACTTGGATTTAAGTTGGACGCCCACTCCGGTCTTTTTCCCCATCATAACGCTTGCCCCATCTGTAGCCAGAGAAGTGCACTTTGTAAGATCTAGCCCTAACATGGTGATGATTTTGTGCACTGCCTCAACAATTGTATAAGCACCACCGTCGCTGATTTCAGTGCTGGCTAGAAAAGTAGTAATAGGTTGCCCATTTTTTACATACCTAACACAAACTGATAATCTTTTACTAACAGAAATATCCGTACTTTCATCAAGTAGTATTGCATAATAATTTGCAGAATTTATTTCTCTGACAAGATCTTTTTTATATTGTTTGGCAATAATATCTTGAATTTCTGAAGTTGTTGTCCAACTTAAGTTCTGATATGGAAGTTCAACCCCATTCAGTCTCTGTAATTCTAATATAGAATCTAACTGGTTAAGTGGAATTTCACTTTTCATTAGAGAATATATTGTGCGAATCAGAAATATATCTTTTTTGTCTAGGTCGCAAACGTCAGCATCATCCTCACTATCAGAAAGACTGCACTGGGAAGATCTCACATCTTTCTTCTGTGCCTCAAGATGGTCTTTGCTGGTACAATGCCTGTTGTAAAAAATATATATTTATCAAAAAATTCTAGAATGTATACTTTTAATAAATATCAGAAGAGGACCCTTATAATATTTTTTCAGAATTTCAATTTTTTTGTGAAAATTATCTCTTATAACAAATTTATACCAATAAAATATAGTTTTTTAGCAGTCCATATTTTTTTGTGAAAATAATTTTAATTATTTAAGAATTTTAATTATTTATTTGGCAGTCCACTGTATTACAACAGAAATCTCTTTCAAAGTTATGTTTGGCATATAATTTTTAGACCGTGATAGTATGATATTTTTTAAACATGTTTGTTACCACTATTATTTTTTAACAATTCAAATTTTAATGTTCCCATTCAAGGTCAATATAATCTGTGGAAGGTGAAATTATTTACCTGTCAATGGCTGATTTCTGTATGTTTACTGCACCCTCTGAAGCCCATACATTGGAAGCCTTATACTTGACGCAGAGGTTACACTTCAAACGAACTTCGTTGTCATCCTCCATTACCGATAGCCATGGGTAGCCTCTTTTCCACATCTTTAGTGTTGACTCATTCACATTTATATGTGCCCTTTTACTTTTGAAAACATCGGCAATAATATCCTCTATAAGTGGGGCTACTATAGATTTACTAGAAACTGGCCTCTGGAGGCTAAAGAAATTGTCAATTTTACGTTGCTTTGCTTCAGAAGCCATTTCGTGATTGATGTATACAACGCGGAGACGCTTGATAGTACGGATAAATTCATAGAAAATTTTTACAAAGCGTCTACACGATATTGAGGGAATAGACTGGTTTACCGAAAATGAAATACGTAATTTAATGCAAGTCATGCGTTAACCAGCCAATACCGGAAGTATCACACAGCTGATTTAGTACACGCATGAAATAAAATTTGTTTGCGTAAGTCTTGTTAATTTAGCGTAATGTGTACGCAAGAAAATGAATTACTGAGCGTATCCTATGATTTTGTGAGCGTAAAATACGTTGATACGCTTGCTATCTGTAATGCTGTGACATTACACGACAAGAAAATGAAAATCAGTTTTCACCATCCCTATATGGTTCCCACTATATGGTTATAGAGACGACAGACCAGACACCACCATTGTTGCTTTTCAGTGACTAGTATACAGAACTCGGGACTAAAAAGTCAGTTTTGTGAGACATTTGCCAGCGAAAGAGTTAAAATGTTCTCAAAAAGGGCCATAGATGCAGATTGTCATAATCAACATGAAGATTGAACCAAATTTCTATATTGAACTAATTGGGTTTATCCAATGAAATCACCTCAGACATAATAAGTAAGCTTCCTGCAAGACTACTTTCAGAGTACTTTTGTTTTAAGATATAGATTCTAAATGTAATATTTAAACAGTCATTCAAATTGATTAAAGAAACATAAAATATATCACAACTTTATATAATGATTACATGTCATGTATGAGTAACCTTCACAAAATAATGATTTATAATTATGTTAAACACTTTGCATAGATTGAACTTCCTAGACTGGTTGTTCTAAAAAAACGTTTTATTAGCCCGAACAAATAAAACAAAATTTGTAACTCTACTTTCATGTTCTAGACGTGTTTCTTGGAAATACCCGAGTAGTTATGATTGAGCCTAGCACTGATGAATCCCAGGAAAGCCATCATTTAAATGAAAAATTGTTGACACAGGAATAATACCTTTGAAAAAAGAGTATCTCTTTTGAATTCAAGCAAAGGTTTGATATTATCCAATATTGCCCAATTGGTTGTGCCATCATTGCCCGTTCATCAGAACTCCTAACAAAGGCCCTGGTTACAAAGGAAGCATACTGACAGTCAGTAGACACATACATCATGTTACAGAAACGCTTCACCACATACTAACACCGCTTCATGTCATTACACTAGATAAACTTTGAAAACAGTGTAACAACATAGCCCATTTGTTCAATATATTACCAAATATTTATTTTGAGATAATGATAACTTTGTTTGATAACTGGTTATGTTATCAATTCCTTTCAAAAACGTCTTTTAAAATTTTGAAAATTGCTTTCATATGCCATCCGCTTCAAATAACTTCTTACAGTGCTAGTGTTAAGTTATAGCTTTATAATTCTGGGGGGATATTTTCTTTGTCTTACAGAATGTAGGAATTGATCATCACTATAGATCAATTATAACTCATGAATATTCATGGGAAATTTAAAAAAGAATTCCGCAAGGAAAATTAAGCTGCCAATGTTACATATTTATATCTTGACATTTCTAGGCAGAAACCTTACCAATACTTTTGGGGCAAATCCATTATCTTTTTCACTGTCTTGACATATTATGCATCTCCGTGAGAGGGTCTTATACAAAACAAGTGTTACTAAAAGAGATTGTCTTATGAAACAACCACTGTGATAAAAGAATAAATAATTGTTGTGCAATTTATTCCTTTTCACAATTCTTTCAGTCAAATACCATTAACAAGTGTGTTTTTCAATGCTCTTCTTGTTGGCTGCCTTTGCTTATGATTGGAATCAGTCACAATTTACCATATAGGTGAGTGTGTAAGACATGGCTTTGGAGCAAACTCACAAAACCATTTAGATTTAAAAAAAAAAAAAAAAAGTCATATAGACAGTGGTTTCCAAGATGGCTGCTGTCTGACCTCAGATAGCCGAGGTTTGACCTGCTACAACTTCGTGAATTTGACCGATATGATATGATTAATACTGCAGAAGGACTCTATCAAATAAATAATCTAAACAAACAATACTTCACCACTCCCTCAGTTTAATTGAAATCAGACTCTTATTGCCATGACAACTGTGAACTCTGTATTTATAAATCATACCTGCATAGAGATCGCCATGGAGATAGATCATAATTATCAGATATTGTCATGGAAAGAATCTTTTATTATTGAACACACATACCACTGTTTGAAAGTTCCTAATGGTTGATGCAGACTGAAAGAATCACAAAGTTCATTTTATTTATTCTTAAGGTCATTATTCAATCCCTGTTAGATCGGATATAGTTTTACAATTGATCCATAGTCTGTGTATGATGACAGTTTTAAGTGAACATTGGTTTCTCTGGTCAAACTTTCACCCATCACACTTTATTTTCTGTTGTAAATAGACATATTTTACATTGTCAAAATTCTAATTAACTCAACATTTTCTCAGAAATGATCAAAGTTTTGCAGATATCTGAAAAACTGTTGATGTGATGTAAAAGCCTAATGAAACAAACAAACATGATTTTGAAACTAAGTACTTGTTAAATTAGTAAATGTAACTTGGTAGATTTGAATCTATTAAGTTTGTTTCAGGCCATGTTGACGAAATTGTGTGCTACAAATAACAATTCAGTGATGTCACACATATCTCTGCAATACATTGCCATAGAGTTAAAGCTTATCATTTCCTAATTTACTTTGAAAACCGTGAAAACCCCAAATAAATATAACTAATTACAGGTATATCTGACTAGCCAACTGAGGAATGTTTATAGAAAATAAAATGGAAAAGTACTAAGATTAGTCAATCCGTATAATCCTTCAATTTCCTGTCTACGAGATAGAGAGACCAGATCAGCTGTCTGATCCGTTAAAGAAACAAACCGTTGTCAAATACAAATTCTCACGGCATATGTGGGGGCCACTCTTAAGTGTCAATAAAATCTGATTTTATGGATTGATAAAGTTTATAAAAAAAAATCTGGACAGAAATTCAATAAGGCATATGCTTTGAGGGCTATCTAGAGTCAACAAATAAATAATCCATTTTCTGATAGGAAGTATTTGTTGATGAAAAGTTTGTGACGGGGCTATTCAGGGTGTTTTGTTAGTTTATGAGTTGTTCACTGGGTATTGATGGTATCCTACCCACAACCCTTGCCCCTATGTGTCCAGAACTGCGGAAATCTCTGGTTTACATTCACACCATAATCATACCAGTTATTTGAACTCAAGAAATTTAAGATACAAACAGTTTATGAAAACCAAATAGAAGTAAACCTTTCAGCCTGACTGGGTAATGGTGGAAACAAACAAAAGATTTACAAGGAAGATCTGAAAATAAAACAATGCAGTCAATGCCAAAAAGATAAATGGCTTAATTTTAGGGAATGATTTTCCTGTTATGGTGGAAAGGTTTTAAATATATGTGTCCACCATTAAAAATCCCCATGTCCTGTAATTAACTAGAAATAAACCTGCATTTTCAACGACCTGAATATAAAGCCAGCTCCATCATTTTAAAGATCGTTTAAAGTTTTATTGACCATGGCTGTTAGGGACCGTTCGAATGTTTTGTGTGTAAATTCATGCATGTTGCCCTCACATGGTCACAAATCAATATGAGCGAGGGGGGGGGGGCGTCTTCACTTAATTCATTCCCTCAAATGAGATTCTATGATCAGGCAAAGTTTGAAGCCACTGCTGATGACAATTATAACATAAATAAAAATATTTTAGGTATATTTTGATTCATATTGGTAAAAAATGGTCATGATTAAAGAAATTGCTTATTTGCGATTTCTGCATGATTGTAGTTGGTTTTTTTTTTATAATTTTCGGGATTCATTTTCAAGGAAAGTGGTTGTCATTACAACACAAAATGTTCGAAGATATTTGAACTCCTTACATCATAAATTATAGGTTAGGCCCATCTTCTGTAGAAGACTTTAGAAACTGTTGAAAGTAACATTTTATCCTTTCTTCACATTAATTTGTTTTCACAATGATTTAATTTTTTTTTTTACTTTCTGCTGCTGTTTTCAGTTTGGACCAGTGCTTAAATCTTATATGGTAATATTGGTAAATGAAGAAAACATGTTTGTTTGCTAATGCAAGCCATCATTTTGCCCATTCACCAAAGCCTATGTTGTAGGTACTGAATAAATTTGCATTGCCCTGAGGAATCTATGTATTACCAACAACAAAGTGTTTTCATCTATAAAAATAATTTGGCATTTAAACACTCCTTGTCTGTCATACAGCACTTATTTTTCAAATTGAATGAGTAATGTTGTTTTCCACCCAATGATACCATACAATAAATATTCTGTTCTCTCCCTTGACGCTTGTTGTCTGCTGTTGCTTCGAATTGTATCTTTCAAAAAAGTCATTTGGTTTATGAACTAATGCACACCGTCCAAAGGAGATCTCGAGGCTATACCTGCATGTCTCACAATAGTCTCAGGTGTTGAGTTGGCTTGAGCAGAAAGAAAGACAAATAATTATCTCAAATGATTTCCAAGGTACATCTGAGTCTTCTTGCTGGATGACAAAGGTAGAACAACCATTAATGATTGATAGTGATGAACCGAATGTGATCAGCAATTTTGATACACAGCTGATACTGATCAAATGTTCCGAGTTTAAGCTAGGGTTACCTGCCCTCTCCAGTTACTCGTGGGCAGGTGTTTCATCTACGATAATTACAGGTAAGTCCCTTCATCGAAAACCCTATTAACGGAGTAATGAGGGGGTCTCAGGTTGCGCATGATAGCTGGTGTGAGCCGGTCAATAAAATCTGGCTAGTTACATTCACACACTGTAGATCTGAAAATGGGGATCTTTTTGAGGCTAGCCAATGTGCAGTAGAAATAGTTGGATTAATTGTATAATTCTTATACTTATGCATCAAATGTTTTAGTGGTGCAATTTGATAAACCTTTAGATAATGATTCCAAATTGGAAAGAGAAGAGACTGCTTTCATCTTCTTTGTGTCAAAGGCAGAGTATCCTGTGCTTCAATTCTTACTTACCCCAAGTTTGTCTCGCATTGTTAGAGCCCTACTTCTCTGGATAACACTAATTTATAAGTCTTTTTGTTAAAGTGTCATAAGTATAGAAAATGCATGTAGATTCATTTTTGTTCAATTCACCCCTTTGTATATGAAGAGACCCTCCATGACGATTTGGATGTGTTTTTTGAAAGCACTTGTATCTAAAATATTCAGGGATCATTATACTTTGTGTCTATGCCATATCTTAAAGCCAGCCAGACATGGCTTCTCTAAAATAAAGCATTGATATTGGTTTTAGTCAAAGACCTGTCAGTTCAAAGACATAATTGCACTTGTCTTTATTCTTAAACTTGTGATTTCAATTAAATCAACACACCTTTTGCTCCAAATCATTGGACATGGTTTACTTTTACATAAGAAATTGACTCAATTTGACATACAAGCAGCAGAAAACTTACGAAATGATTTTGTTAAAAGGAACAGTTGCTCATTACAAGCAATTTGCCCATTATTCACAGATACTTCTTCTCTTTTAGGTAGAATACCCATAATTTGCCATTTTGAAACTCTCTCTTTCATCAGATTATTTCGGTCTGTTTCGGTATACATCAGTAGTTGCCAGAACTATTTGCTTTACACTGAATAGTTCTGGCCACGACCGCTGTATACTGAGAATGACTGATGTAATCCGACAATAGAATTTGTTTTAAAATAGTGGATTATTGGTGTTCTACCTTAACAACAAAGCGCTACTTTTGTAGCATTTTGTTCACTGACAGTTCCATGAGGGGATATGCGTAGAAGAAAATCATTTTTGTTTTTGCTTCATCATAGAGACAGATAAAAATCATTTCTATGTAAAGACTTGCATCATTGTATGTATTGCACCAGGAGACCTTGTGAAGGGCTCTTGTGTCAGCTAACATGTCGACTAAAATTAGGGCCTTTGGCTATCATTAGTTGACTTTTCAAAAAACAGTGATTAAAATGCTTTGTGACATGCATTTTTTATGCAATTTTCAAACATCTATTGATATATCAATTATCAGAACATTTTGGAGTGTTTTGAAGTTGTTTACTGCAAACATGTTATAAATGTCATATTATTACGGTGTTGAATGATTCTTGGATCACAAATTTAAAGCCTTATGAAAAAAAACCTTGCTCTTACAATATTGAGCACAACAAAAAAATGATGCTGTTGTGATGTAAATCTGCAGACAATTTTCTGATTGGGGGCAATATTTCTTTGACAACCAATATAATATTTCTGGTTATTTTGAATGGTATTGCAGTTTTTTACTCCCATAAATAGGTAAAGGCATTAGCAGAAGCAAAACTTAAAGAGGCCATTCCTTCAAATGGAAGTCAAAGACGATAGTAAAAAAGTTTGAAAAATATGTAACATCTTGTGTGGTACATTTTTTGGTATTTGGTTGGAACAGTGTGACATAGTAGTCATGTTTTCAGAATATGACTTAACATGTAAAACATCCTTGCAACATGAATTGTTGTCCATAAAGCAACGCTAGGTATTGATATTTCTAAACTAATTACTCTTCAAAATCATGAGAAGCAGAGATTCAAACCAACATCCCTCATATCCTTTATAGTAAAAAGTCTTCCACTGGAAGTGATTCCTTTAAGTTTTCTTGTGTATTTGGCAAAAGTTTGGCAATACAGATTATTACGCTTTGAGGAAGGCTCCTCTTTTCATAAAAATTCAATTCGCTGCAGACACTTTGTAGGAAACATTTTACAAAAGTACAAAGCCTGCTTACAAATTCTCAGATGTTTTCCTTTTTATGCAGAACATTTGATATCAAACAGTTTGTAATGAAAGTAATTCCCGTCTAGCTGATGGGAGTATTCATCTGCTGTTTTAATTGTATGGATGAAATGATCAGATACATTATAGTCTGTCTTAAAACCTGTACCAATCAAGCAATCAATCAACCAATCTCTTTTGGCAGAATCTGCAAGGCTTTTAAAACTTTATAAAATATACCAAATGTCGTATTTGTTCATCTAACTCCATTGCACTGAAACTGGTGACTGTCAAAAGTCTCGAAAAGTAAAGGAAACAACAGATGACGAAAATGATGTTCGAAAATCTACATCGGGAGGTTTCAATACAAGACTATGGCAAGTGCTTCACAAACATGAAGCATTTACTATGATAACGCACTGAACCCTTGAAATAGTTCGTCTTTGTGGTATTTGCTAGAAACCATCGTCTCAAAACAAGAAAAAGAAACTCTTGTAATGGGCAATCTCCCCATTTTTAGGAGAAATGCAAGCATACTTCTGCATATCTTTTCTCCTACAAGAATAATCTTTTGATAGGACAGAAAACATTTTGAGAAAAGGAGAAATTACTTGCTAAGAGCATTTCCTCCTTTTTCCATAATGCTTTCCAGAGTTGTCTGCAACAAATTGGTCAAATGCAGTTATTGTTTGGTTGTGAAGTTTTTCTAGCTAAGATGTATTTTGCAATGTTGCGGTCTGTATTGTCACAGACAATTGTTACTTTGTATTTTATGTGTCTGACTTTAGAATGAAATTACTGTCATAAACTGGATTGCATAATTTCGGTGGTTGATTCAGTTGGAAAGCAAATTAAACTATAAACTTTATTGTGAGGTCTCTCCTTTCAACTCTAAATGAATTTTCTCAAACCATCCCCTTCGCTTCAACACTTGAATTTTAACCTTGAGAGTCTTTTACTGTTTGTATTGCTAATAACGTGAAGAAAAACCATGTTTTATGATTTACAGAACTTGTGCCTCTCTCTGCCTTGGTTCAAAGCATGGAAGAAATAGATTAACCCTCTACCAAACGCCAAATTATTTACTGTCCCAATAGAAAGAGTTTTCAGACACCATTTCAAAATGTGATGAAATTGAAAAACAATCTTCTGATAGGGCAGGAATCATTGTGGGAAAAAGGAGAAAATGCTTGTTAAGAGAAATTTCCCCCTTTTCCTACAATGTTCTCAAGAGTTGTCTGCAACTGGTCAAATGTCGTTATTGTTTGGTAATGGGTTAAAGTTATGTAATATATTAATGCAGCAGTTAATTTCCCACAATGTTATATATCAAGCAGCCCTCAGAAGAGGACCAAAGACACACCTTAGTGTTATCAATGTCTGCCACTGGAGCCATATGGGAAATATAACCTTTTATGAGAGTTACAATGTTTAGACACATTGATGTTAACGATGAAATTGCACCTGATAAAATGTATTATAAACCTATAAAACCTGATAACAACTTCTGACAATTTATGTGTTGGAATCAGTTACAGTTGATAAGAATGATTATATAAGCCAGATGCTTATAAAGCTATTTGTACCGGATCACATGTATGGTATCTTCTACACTCTCCAAGGATACCTTCAGTCATTAGTTTAGTTTAAACTTAATTTTATTTACATCGATTAGTTTAAACTTATTTATTTTACATTGATTGTGATGGAAGCAGGAAGCTTATTAAGATCAATCTCGATAACTGCTTCCTGGATACTAAATCGCCCTGGACCATTGTCTTTCAAATTTTCAGTGATTAGATCATGCCAAAGCTAGTGGTCAGTCTAAGGGGACGTAATAGGGTTGTTTCATGCATAATTCTGTTTCATAGGTACTCATGGTCACGATGATTCTGATGAATGTAACCCCTGAAATAGGGTTTAGCAACACAATACAGTTTAAAGATGCTTGTTAACGGATGTGGAGAAATTCAGAAGTTGAAATCATTTTTCTGAACTTGTACAACAGCTGTACTGTTATATGATATACATGAAAGAAGAGCCATAAGAAGCAACATTAGATTGTTTGGTTATTTTTTTATTCGTTAAACTGTGTATAAAGAGAATGAACATGTGTTTTAATCCAAAAAGCATGACATCGCTTTTGAGATCCGCTGCATATAAGCTGTACATTCTTAGATAAATTGATCCTTTCAATAAGCCACTTTTGATTGTATTTCACACAACAATACATAAACATTATTGTTTCGATGATATTTTATTTTGACTTTCAATTTTTCTCTTCTGTGAACAAGCCCCTTTAAGAAAAAGGATGAATACACCTTATCCAGATCCTTGCTACAGCCAACAAGACCAATTGCTCTATCATAATAGGTTATGATTGTCCCAACTTACCTGATATATACAACTAACGGTAATGAAAAATCCAATGAAGAATAAAAAATAGAATGTTCATTGGAAAGACCTGAATGAATGAAAGTGAAACTAGGATTCTTGATTGCATAATAAAATCAATTACAATAATCCTTCCCAACGTTATTTTCAGGTCAGAAAAAACAGCTCCGCCATTTCATTTAGATTTTGAAACCATTTTGATAAAAGGATAATGATATTTTATACTGTATTTTCAACACAGAACGCCTTTAATATATGAGGATTTAAATTTTTATTTTAAAGATGCTTCAAGAAATCCAAATTAAATGGAATTAAAAATATCAAAGCAGAAAAAGCTCTCTTTCAAGGTGTCCCCTCATTATGCATTTTGTAGTGGTGCAAGTTAAAAATAGCTTTCGACAATTATCTCGTTTAAAATATATGATTTGTTTTCTGACACTCTGTAGACACCGATGTGTCACAAGCTACAGATAGTCTATCAGAGTCATTTTTCCTTAATCGAAATAGTTTCTTTGATGAAGAAATATTTTGTCATGATGTTTTCTATAGCCTTATTGTTATGATTGTTTTAAAGTGTGTCAGTTTGTAGAAACCACTTAAAGACATTATTTCCTTCATATTAAACAAAGAATTTATTAAAATTATTTTGCTTTTATCCCTTACTCCATTATACCTCAACCTGGGACACTAACTTTTCAAAACCACTGTGACTTAAGTTAAGGGCAAATTGCTCCTTATGGGCAATTCATTCTTTGATCACAATTGTTTCCAACCAATCACACATATAACATTTTTTTTTCATGACAATTCCTTTTGTTATCTGCTGTTGCTTTTAATATGAACCAGACACAAATTACTAAAGAAAACAATGGGTTAAGTGGTGTCAATGAATAGAACAGATTTTCTTTTCCATTTGTTTTGCCTGATTTGAGAGCCCCTAGGTGAATACATTGCTGGGTATGACATTGGCCTTGGACAGGCTGGTTGATCCTGGGCTGTCTAATTTGACATGGGCCTATCTCTTGTTTGTAAGTCCTCCTGATTAATTATGCAACAATTAATCACGGTTATCTTAGGCCGCATGTTTAATCAGGCTTTTCAGAGAAATTTATAATAGTAAATGGGAAATATATTGGTCTACCTGGCCCATTTTCACCCCTTTTATCTGTATGAATGCAGTGGTATGCATTAAGAAAGCGGCATTTTTAACCCCTTACTGCTTGATTTACTTTTCTTTTACTTCAAAAGTGTTAAGAAACAACTATAACAAAAGGTTAAATTGTCCATTAATTTGTCTGTTAAATTGTCTGTTAGATTGATCCATTTGTCACAATGGTTTCTACCCAATATCATAGAAAAAGATGGGGGGTTTTTTGTAACATTTTTTTTGTTTACTTATATTTTCAAACAGTTACAAATTTGCATACAAGGGAAGTGGTTGAAATTCTTCATGAGAAGATGTCCCTTTAGGATTGTTATACACTTGAAAATTAAGAATATTGTTAGAAAAGTGGCCATTGTTAAACTTCAAACTGGTCTGCTATTATTTTACATCATTTTAATAAAGATTATATATATTTCAATGAAAAGAAAAATATTGATAATACCACTTGAAATTATATTTCATGAGTGATATTAGCTTTTACCTTGAGAAGATGACCTGATAGTTCATACCTCTTCCCCCTTAAGTAATATTCTATCAAATTCTTAATCAGGAATTCACTTAATGAATTTAAAAAAAAAAGGATTAATTAAAAAAAAACGACAAGGAAAAGACAGTTAAAAAAACATTGTTCATCATTCATATTAAGTCTCCGAGCATTTAACGTTGTTTCTATGCGAAATTATTGTTTTACTAAGTTTTTGTCACTAAATGACCTATGTTCATGTTGCTTACTTAATTGTTTTAGAATGTTCTCGAAAAAAAACCCCACATTTTTATAACATTATTGGCTTATTACCTCTATTCAGGGCCGCATGATAAAGAGTTGAAATTGTAATAAAAATTATCACTATGCAATATGCATTTTAATGATCCAATTATATGTAGCTAAGTGTTAACCTGTGCGCATAGTTTGCATATCTTTAGGTGTCATGTTTATTTATATAACACTTTCATTTCAACCATGCTACCTTTCAAGTTTTCTCTTTTTTTGTCCTTTTCAAAAAGCAATATTTTTGTTACGCCTCTATTGTTCTCCATAATACTGTGTTATAAAATAATTGACTTGCCCTTACATGGAATGCTATCTTATAGTGTTATACCACTAATTCATTTAAAGTATAAACTTAAAAGTTCAAGTTTTTCATACCAAATTGAAATTTATTTTTTATAATGTTACGTTGATTAAAGGAAAAACATTCTATTTACACATTTCATACACTTGTTTGTTCTCTCATATTGAAAGATCTCTGATCTATATGGCTTTACCTGTTGATCATTAATTGATGATTTATTGCTTTTTATATACACCTGTAAACCTCGTACTCCATAACACCTATCTTAGACATATCTTACCGTTACTCCATAAAAGTTGAGAAACCACTGTGACAGAAGCACAATTTGCTCGTTATAAAGGTTTATCAAATGTACAGCAAATTATTTTGCAAGCTATGATTTGTCGGCTGCTGTTTCTTTTATTTTGGCGGAGTATGGGGATGTGGGTAGATCTGGGCTCTCTAATCCATACGCCCAACCTTGGGTTACTAATCAGCAAATACTGCCCAACCAATCAATATCTGTAATTGGTTGCTTGATTAGGGTTAAACATCATTTTCAACAAATTTGGAAAACAGCTATGTCAGGTAAAAGATACTTCAATATTTTTTTTGTCTAAATTATGTAGGGGTGTGGGGTGTTAGAGAAATTAATCCATTCTTATAAAAGTGTATTGAATATGACAAACAGCTCAATGGGATTATTTATAATCTCAACAACTTAGAATATCCAGATTATAGAAAAGAAATGGCATTAAAGAATTAAGTCATAGGTGTGTCTTTTCAACAGACTTTCACTCAATCTTGGATGTATTTTACCCAATTCCTTATTTCAAAATTGTATATTGGCTTCAATATATTAGCCTTAAAATTTTGATATTACCATTTTAATAGCAAGCATACCAATTCCAACAAACAAGTATAGGATATACCAACTCAAGGAAAAATTTGATGTTGCAAATGAATAATTCTCACTATATCCTCCCAATGCATAAATGAGTTATTCATCATATATCTATATTCAAGCATTTCATCTTGATTATAGATACATGATTTACTTCACACAGATGCATTGAAAAATACATTTCAATATTGTAAAACTTATGTTAAGTATTTTTTATGTGAGAATTTATTTGGTAAAAACCATTTTGTATAGGAATGTTGGATCAGATAAAATATTTATTGTTAATTTAGTGGGTGTAGGAACAATTTCCTGTTGTTTTCTTTTATCTTTTAGAAATCTTTATGATACCATCTACAAAACCATAACTGTAAAAAGACCTTAACTATTTATCATAAATCATTTAATCCTTTCATAACAATAATTACCTATTGTATGACACTCACCATGGAGCGGGTAATTCATCAAGATTTCATTGATAGACGAGACGTGTTAACTCCCCTTAGGGCTTCCCACCATTTATAGAAGTCACATGACCCAGCTATAGTATTGAAGAATGTGTACTGCAGTGTTCATTCAGTCTATATCAGCCATACAGTAGAGTGCTAATGACAGAGTTGTGTTTGTTGTACGGAGAGAGTGGAATTTTAATTGGTTGCTGATGCTTATCAATATATAATTGGAATCAATTAATGAAGATGAAAAAATAATTGTTTCGAAATTGAAGAAAACTACATGTATAAAAGGATATGTAGTTTGTGGTGATATATAATGTCATCACTTGATTGTGAGTGTGAAGATCACTATAATGGATTTGGGTGGTCTCTGCCCTAACTTTGGGAATATAATGTCTTTAGTTTTTCACTATTTCTGGATCTTCCCCATTTGCATGGGATCTATTATAACTGTTGTGCAAACAGGAGAAGAAAAAGTGTTTACCTGGAATAGAAGTAACACAATGTAAGTCTATTGTTTATTTATAATTAAAGTTTATTTTTTATAACTCTTGTTTTTTTGCGTGTTTCGTGTAAAATATTATTAAACAAATAGATCCTTCAAAGTACTTTAAAGCAACCCTCTGTTAGTAAATCATTACTATAGGAAGACGGACTGAATGAAATGCAGCCAAACCTAAGATGAGAATAAAACCAAATATATCAACAACAAAAAACATATCAGACACCAATTTTGTAGAAAAAAAGTTAGTTTTAAAGATTTAGGATACGTTTGGATAAGATTGAAATAAAAGGAGAAATTGATTGGTCAAAGAGATTTATTATATTGATGCTTTGATTCCCAATGATCACTTTCAGAATGTTTGTAAGCAGTGTTAGGATAACAAGGTATTGGACATCTGATTGAAGATGAATGTGGGATCAGACATTTAATAGAAAAGTCAAGATTCGTGATTTGGTTAAGATCTAGAAATTGTTCATTCTTAAACTGGCAATTTCATTTTATTTATTGATGTGTGTTTCAAACAAGCAAGGTAATTTCGACTTGGTTTGTTTCTAAGTATTGCCTGTTACGAAATGAAATTGATACAAAATATGTCAAGAATAATAGTAGAAAATCAGTAACTAAGTTTAATTCAAAATCATCAATAAGCCCATTTAATATTGAAAAAAAAGCAGATGTTAGATTTTTTTTAGGAAGACAAAAACTGTTTTCAGGTTAGATACAGGAATCAAAGGGTACACCATTTGTAATTCATATTCGAACTTAATTAGTACTAAAGGGCCGATCATTTTACACAAAATTGTACTCGAGTCATGCCACTCTTTGTTTCCAAATTGCATAATTATTGCTTAAACGTTTACCTGCTTCATAAAACTAAACCTCTAATTTACCTGTGTTTAAAATTTTTGTGACTCAAATCGACTTAAAATTAAAGAATTCAGCGCGTGGGCACTTACCTTCAGAGGACACAAATTTACCCTTATCCTAATTACAACATTACTAATTTCTCGTTAGGAGTGGGGATGAGGTGTGTTGTTGAGATATTTTCCGAAAGCATTATCTAAAACGAAAATTGCATTAAATCCTAAGCTATTGGTACTCTCAATATAGGAGTACAAGGTGTCAATTGTTATTCCCTGTTATATGAAATATGCTGGATGTCAATGGGTAAATAATACATTAAACTGTCAAATCGAATTTTTTTAAGAAAAGGTGCAAAAGGTTTAATATTTTCATTGGGAAAGTATTGTGCAGCAAAGATCAGAACATATTTTAACAAGATTCAAACTGTCTCAAGAATTTACCTTTTATCAGCTGGAATTTCATTGAACAAATAAAATACCTTTTAAATAAAACCATCTCTAATGATATGGGATAAACATTTTCCTTTTGTGGTCATCTTCTATGCTCTGATACATTTTCTGTTGTCAAAATGGTAACCCCAAAGGATTTCACATTCAGCATATTCTCCTAATGTCTTAATGGCTTCTACCATATGATATTTTTCATGCTTGAATTTAAAAAAAAAAAAAAATCAGCTGCTTTAACGTTGAATTCAGAGCATTCTCAAAATCACAAAATAGGGGGTGGGGGACGTTGGCTGAAGTATCAAAGTAGAAAAGCGTTGAGATATCTCCGTTGTCAACGAGTGTATCTAATGGCGAGGCGTTCATCCCTGGCTAGTTCCAGACGCTGACTCCGACTGTTTACACAGAGGAGATCGGAGTAAACCACTGGAGTTAGTGTTGTCCTCCTAGCCTATAATTTTACCATCTTTTTAATGATTCTCTGTTCAACGTTACCACATTTCCCAGCCACAGTGAGTGTCTTCAAAACTATCCCGTCAACCTTATACAACTAGTATACCTGTCCATGTTTAAAGACTTTCTTTTCAATCATTTACCTCTCTCACATATAAATTGTTCACAGCTGAAACACTTGAGGGAAATGTCAAAATCTTCCTGAATTCATATTTATGAACAAATAAATGTTTCAGAAAAGTCAAGGAAAGTTTAATTTGAAGCTATATTGGTATAATTACATCTTTTTAATACAGGTGTCTTTAGCCATTTTTGAGTACTTCAAATTGAGTACTTTTGATATTGAACTTTTTCTTACAATGATATCCAAAGTTAATTTGTAAGACGCTTCACACATGATGAAAGGCATTTTGTCACTGAAATATCATTGAACGATAACTGTTAAATTGTTGTAATGTATATTTCAGAGTAACATAATCATTTAAGATATCTACTAAAAATTTAATTAATGTCATAGATTGAAATTTCATTGAACCGCCCACCCTTTGTATGTTATGATATTTTATGTCATCCGTAAGGTCAATATTGACCAAGTCTTACCCAGCCCCGATACTAGACTGTAGCCATTTAACCCTTAGAATGCTGGGTTATTTTTTCTATAAATATATTTCTGTGTCTTCTGCTTTCCGAAACCGTGAATATCTTCTTAATTTTGATGAATGAAAGAAAAGCTTTGAAGCTGAGGCTGTAGTTTGACACAATTCATGCAATGCTGGAAACATGGCGATATTACAATTTTATGGATGCATTGATCTTTCAAGAGGAAAGTGTTGTTTATGTTTACCCATGGTGCAACTCCCTTACAAGTTTTATTTGCTCAGATGAATAGTTTCATGGTTACTTTGACAGTTGTCTGGGGTCTCCAACCCTACTCAGGTATCTCACAGTTTCACCTGTGAGTACAGAATCGGGATACATTGATGGTGATGTTTCTGAAACGTAAAGTGGTTAAGTTCTCCGCAGACAAGTTTAATTATCCAAATCTGCATTTTTACAACCAAATTGAATTCAAGATATTGGCTTTTATTGGTCTTTTACATCCCAAATTATGTAGAGTTTCATGTACACTTCCATTCTAAATTAAAGTATGAGACAAAATTTTTCTCAAAAAATAGCTTTAGCAGACAACAAACTCATTTTTTTATTCCAAATTTAATTCCATGATAACTCTACGTTGGAGCATCTGTCGCAAAAATCAATTTTTAACTTTTTTAAATTTCCTCACATCTGTGAACAAGACCCTTTAATATTCATGGATTTGGGTTAAATATCATTAGCACTCATTAATTAACTTACTAGTTATAAATATTTCAGATTATAATATATTCACTTGTGTGATTTTGCTTCATTAGCATTTTTACCTATGATTCATACATAGACTTCAGACATGTTTAGTTGTGATGTGGTTTTGTAAAATAATCTTTATGGATTTGCGCTGGATGATGAGAATAGATTGAAATCTTTGTTTCATTTTCAAGTTATATTTTAAATCCTGACTTTTGACTTTACTATTCTATTAATGAAAATATTTTCAATGAAAGATGCAAGACAGTTATTACTCCATCCGGCAAATTTTTATTTGAGGAAATCCACACGATTAAATAGTTCCTAGTTTAAGAATTTGGCTTGGTTTTTTTTCAATGATTTATTACTTGTACCACCATCTTGTTGTCCGAGAAAATGTGCTCTAATTTTTTCCAATGAATTATCAATGAGGTTGAGGCCATGCCATGCTGTTATTTTAATGGGCCCCAAGGGATGTGAACTGTACTGATAATTAACACATTACCACCTAACGCCACATTTTTGCGCCTTGCAGCAGATGACTTTAATAAAAGCATTTAGGCAAAAGGAGAAATTGCTTGTGACATGCATAAGCATTAAGTCGGTTCCATCACTATAAGGGTTAACACCTTTTTTAGATTTATATAAATTTTATAAACATCATATTTGATCTCCAAACACTACGCTTCAAATAAAGAATGATTTAGGACACCTTTTTTATTAAAGATGATCAAGTTTAACTACATTCAAATTTCAATGAATGCTTTACACCAAAAACCAATGAATGAAAATGACAGCAAAGTATTTGATAATGTAATTTTAATGCAAATTCATTCATTCAGAACCTCCAGAAATGGGTAATTTAACATGTTTTAACTTTGCACCTCTTCAACTGTACATATTATAGGCTATAACATCAATAATAATATATCATACTTCTTTTGATACCAATGATTTAAGACATTTATGATAATCTTGAGGAAAATGAGATCATAATTTTACTCTGAGTCATGTTAATTTTATGTTGTTGGTACTTACACTTCTCTGTCCAAATTAGTTGGTTGTTCTCCTAGCTTACTTCTTTTTTTCTGCTCTAATCATCAAATTGAGGGTTCTCATCGGCATTATATTGACGAGACAATTCTATTGAGTATCCACAATATAGGATTTGGTTGAAATTGGTTGGAATATCTGTTAGTAAAAGGCATTGTACCATTTCATCTAAACTAATGGTAAGAATGTTGCATTTGACATTTACAAGAAACTACCTGTATAGCTCAGCACCAAGACTAGACATAGTACATGTGAAATGATAAATGTTGGTTACATCATTTCCTGATTTTGTCAGAGAATTTTATTCATGAAACAATGTATTTTAGACGTTCATAGATCTGCTTTCAATTTTGACTGATAACATATATATCCATATACGGTAACAGATTAACACATCTAGTGATGGCACATATCATTGAAATTAAGAAGGGAAGGATTTACTCCACCTTTTTCCATTTTCTCCTTAAAACCTTTTAAACTCCCCAAAATATAATTTTACTGAAAAAGAGGAAGTTTTGTATGTGAGATTTTTTTTTTTTAACTTTTTTTGCTTGTTTGCACTACTAAAATAGACATTTATTGATCTCTTCTTTTCTGTTGATGATTATTTCAAGTTGTTAATTGACTTTAAAAAATTCACTTCACTTTTATCAATATAATTAAGCGCAAGATAATTGTAAGAGAAGCATTGAGTAATTTAGGATCTTTGCTTATAATCAATATCTGATTATTATTTCGACGGGCACATTTTGTGCGTTGAAGGACAATGAGTATAAAAGCAAGCCATGATCGGGGTGATAAAGTTGCATTTACGATTGACAAGTTTTGTTGTATGTTGCGTAGTTTGATGGTATCAGTTTAGTCCTAGCCATACAAGCAAAACCTTTTTTTTGAATGCGTCTTTGTAAATTGTATGTAAACATTAACTTAAGTCTTGTAAAAAAAATGGTCAAAACTTATTCATAGAGAAGAGAGAATTTCTGTTTTACCTTTTAAACGATAAAAAAGATAAAAGGTAATATTTTTGTTGAATATGAGAATGAAACATTTAGAAAATCTTGTGAAATTTTCCATCAATAACCATTGATTGATCAAATACATTGTTGATTGATATGTGCTTGTTTTTTCTTCAGAACTACAAAAACTTCAATACATTTAAGATATCCTTTGCAGTTTCTTCAAGTTTTTTTAAAACCTTGTCCTTCTTTATTAAAAAAGTCTAGCCTGCAGTGAAAACTATTTTTTGCTTTTAAAAATGAGGTAATCGTAATGAGATTATTTTTTTTATTCAAATGGCTCTATAGGATAAAACCAAGTTCATAAATGACGATCACAAAATAAGATTTTTGGTCTCACAACAGGGTTCCATTTTAAACCTGTTGACTTTAATAGACATTTGACGAAGGTTTTAATGCAGAGAGGGTGTAATTAGGCGATGAATTCAATTTCAAAATAGGATTTCCCCACAAAACCGGGTTCAATGTGACTGTATACACTTTATCTGTCTGGGGACACCTTTTGGTTAACTCTTTTCCCTCCAAAACTTGGCTTCGTTGCCAAGCTAAATTTTATTCAATGAAAAATATTACACCATGTACTTCCGAATGAGAGAAAGATCTATGTGCTGAAAAATCAACTTGACTATTTTTAATGTTATTTAGAACATAAGAACATGGCTCAGGGCGTTTCATACTGATTACTTTTTTCATGAGGGCTGTTCCCAATATACAATAAGTAACCCAAAGTTAAGATAACCCGAAACCACCCACAATAGCGATGTGCACTCAGAGTGACTCTAAGATTTGTGTCGGAGAGAAAAGTGGAGAAAAGTGGACTTGTATTTGTAAAGCACAGCATGACCCGCTGAAAAATCGCATTTTCTTGTTGATAAATATCCTTCTTTTGTACACAGAAATGGCACAGAATATTGAGGGTAGGGTGGAAAATTTACAAATTTTGTTGTGTTCTGGGATTGACAAAGAAAATAAATTGAGAAACAATATCAGTTAATTGCACATTTAACAAACTAATTATACAAAGAAATAAGAGGAAATCAGCTTAAATGATGCACATAACTTTGATTAGCCTGTGATGCCAGATCGCTAGTAAGATTTGATATCTGAGTGTCATCGCTGTCTGTACTTGCTTGTTCTCCATTCTTACAAGTCTTGTAAAGCTTTGATGATCAGAGGTCAAGATTAGAGACATATTCTTTTAACTAACTTCTTAATTGCTTTTCTAAATCCTATATTGTTGGTACTCATGACATCCAGTTGATTCTAATGAGTGCCAATAAAATAGTATAGATTTTAGATCTGTTTCTAAAATACTGCATGTTGTAGACACAAACAAACCCTCTTTAAGGCTTATACAGACCAATTGTGTTCTAATGCCAAGTTAAAGTTGATTTATTTGTTGTTGTTTTTTGTTACAATAGTGGTGTTAAATCAGAAAAAAAACCACATCTTAAATTCCTTAATCCTTTCACCAAAGCACTGTTGGAATACTTTGATTTTTTGCTGATGACTTATGCAATAATTGTGAGAAAAGTAGGATCAACTGATATGACCTGTTTGCTTCACATCGTGGCTTTATTTGTTTGTATGGACCATTGGTTGGTCCAGCATAGATCACGGATAGCCCTGATGTTTCTTGTCCATAGATCACTGTGGTTAATAAAGCCAATTAGCTGCTAATCCTTACCATGTGTGTGACTGCTTACCTCATTACAATACAGGTCTGCACTTCTGGGGAGAAATTGTCCATTTAGCCACACACATAGAACAATGTATATACATGTATATATATACAAGTTTTGTGTACTAATGTGAGAAATTGAAAATTGAATCCTAGTTATTGTCAACTATAAGATGCGATTGTTGCTTTATTAATCATGCCTCTTGTTATTTCTACTTTGTATTCTCCTAATAAGTGCTAACTTTTTGATAACATGTGCAGTCTTTGAGAATTCATTCCTATGCCATGAATAACTCATTTTAAAACAATTGTTGCAGAGGGCTTAGTTCACATGTTATAAAAGGAAATAATGGTTTTAAAGAATAATTTATCTTTTTGTTGGATTGGCTTCTACCAAATATCGTCAACAAAATTTCTTTGCTATTTTTTGTTGTCTGCCGTAGCTTTCAATTTGGACCGGTCACAAATATTCTAACATGGAGGAATGGGTTATGGTGGCCAAGTGTCTGTACTCAACAGACACTCGCATGCCAGGGATGTGTTATGGAGATTAACTGGGTCATTGATACAGTTGACTTATTCCCGGGGTTTGATGTTTTTTGATCATGGAAGTTGTATATGGGTGTTCATGAAAGGGGATATGTACAGGTACCGGAACAATCACTGAATCTCTAACTCACCTTTAACCCTTACAGAGCTGGAACCCACTTCATGCTTATGCAAACAGGTTAGATCTAGGCCAACCGCAAAGTAAATTGGCGGCTGGCCTGTGATCTAACCTGTTTGCTACCCTGAAAATCTTTCCTCATCAAAATTAAGTAGATGTTTAAGGTTTTGGAAAACAGATGGCACGAAAATCTATCTTTAGAAAATTACCCAGCATTTTAAGGGTTAAACATTTCTACATTTCTTTCATGTATGTTACATAGCCCAAATGGGAATTTTTTTCAACTGTTCTGAATCATCAGCAAGAGCCGAGACAATAATATTACGATATTGGTTAGATACCATTGTGACAAGAAAATAAATTGCTCCTTATTTGTCTTTTATCTTTTATCTTTTTGTCACAACAGTTTTTAAAGTCTTCCGCAGAAGTTACCTCACAGTGAGGTAAAATGGGTTGAAGAATTAAGACATTGGTAGCGGCCGATTGGTAGCAGAAGATTGTTTTGCACCATGGTATGAAAGAGCATAAATGTATTTTTTATTTCTTAAATGCCTTAGGCTTACGAGTCAGCAATTGCATAACAATTTAATCATTGCTTGTCTTCTAACATAGAATCAAATTTTTGGTGCTAAGGCAACGTGACCAGCAAAACATTTTGAGGGGAGACGGATGTTTCAAGGGTAGTAATCATTGATTAAAATTCCTTCTGTGGAAACTCTGTATTGAAGGTTAGAAGAATTTCTGGGAGAAAAACATGAACTGATATTTGATCCAAGTGCAATTATTGTACCCTTCGTCCCCATCAAGTATAATTAAAATTGCCCTGCAGATAACATTAGTGTGAAATGCTTTGTCAATAATATTTATAGTTTCTTATCTTGAGAGCAAGCTTATCATACTTGATCATACATTGTGCTGGAAGCTTTTATTTTCCTGCTTTTGGATTTAATTTGAAGACATTTTTTAAATAGAAAGCTGCGTTGACCAAAAAAGGGAAGCTGGCTAATGGGATAATAGTGGACTGATTACAATGTTATTTTCTAGGCACAAATTACTGTTCATGTAAAGATGTCATACATCAATTTTAACACAGCAGAATGGTGGTTCTGGTCATTCCTGTGTTTGCATGGAGACTTTACCAGGAAACCAATCTTTTGTTCAAGAAACATTCAAGCATGCTACAAATTGGTTAAATTGCCTTTCTCCCTAAGAATGAGTAATGGGAGCTATGGATTTGTTTTATACTTCTCATATGATACATCTCAAGTTAGTTTTTATATCAACTTAATTTGAATTAAGCACGGAAATAAACTACACTTAATTCATCAATTAAGATGAAGGCATCTATTTCAATGTAACTTAGCTTAGGTATTGATTTGTATAACTGATGTAAGAATTATGAATTAATAAAAATATTATATAAAGCACTCTTTTACTAGATTGTAATATTTTCTTGTGTCTGCAGTATGCAAGAAATTTTCATTTTAAAATTAAAAGGGAAAATTCATCAAGGACAAAATAAAACTGTATAGATAAGTATTCAACAGATTTGTTTGCATTACTGATGAAATGCACTGAAATATTTGTAAGGTAATTTACGCTCTTGAATATATTTCATTAATTCAGAAATATCCAAACTCCAAATGCATTGCCCACTTAATGCTCAATTAGGGAGACAGAAAATGCTTTCATTGGAAATAATGAACAATCAGAAAATGTAATTTAGCTGTTAATACATTCGGTACCTTGAACACTCAACATAGATAGAAACGAAAATGAAATTTGTCATGGACTGAACATGTTGGGCAAACATTCATACAATAATCTTTTTCAAGTTAGCAAATGAAATATTAGATACTTTGAACTAAATTCCTTTTGACAATAAAAGCATAATAACGAAGGGAATTGGTATTCAACTTCACCGAGCAAACAGCCTGTGTTTACTTAGGGTCACTGTGCAAATGAAGTCAGGTTATTGAAGGAATTGCAAAAAGTGGCCATAGTGAAATATAAACAAAAGGTGTTAAACGTATAGATTTTGACAGACTGTTATTATATTAATCTTTCCTCTCATTATTTGTTTTTTAAATTTGAAATTCTATGACAGAAATTGAGGATACAATATAAGAGATATATTAGTTATTAAGAAAAATCTGCAACAAACAATTTTCTGATTAATATGTGTCTAATTCAGACAATTATGGATCATTGTTGAAAAGAAGAGAAACTGTTATCAAAGTTTCTCCCTTTTCCAACATTCTAATTCGATAATACTTCAGAATTAAATGTATTTGATTGGCTAGAAACGGCTCTAATATAGAACAATGAAAGAATTGTCACTTTTATTTTGCCTCTAGATATATATTTGTACCAGTGCGGTGAATATAACAGCTGTTAAGGATCTGATTAATGGCAAAAGCTTAGACCAGAAATAGTTAGCCGATTGTCTTGCCAGGTTTTTTGTCCACCTGTCTTCCATATCCGTTTAACCCTACAACAAAGTAGAGTTTCCCGAATGCCATGTAAACTTCACCTGAAATTGTCGTTAAAATTATTTTTGACAAAAGGGGAGATTTCTAACTGTATGCAGGACATTCTTATAATGGCCAGAATTAGTGATTATTCTGTTGTTTCTAGTAATCAAGGCTTAATTTTTGTACCACTTATCGCCCTTTGGTTGTATTTGATTGTTGTTTGATTATAAACTGCCTAGAATTGTCCATATTTTGTTACAATTTAGCTTAACCTTTGATTGTGCATTTTCTAAACTGATTCAATTAATACAGAGTAATTGATGTAGCTAGTTATTCGTCAGTAGATTTTGAAGGGTTCATAAAAGCCTTGTCGGCATATTACTGCTTGTAGGCATAGCAAAATTGTATCAGGCTCTAGGATAAAATGAAACAAATGGAGGGAAAAACACAATGACAGATTAGAATTTCCTACATATTCCCTGTCATTTATGTGTACGTCTGTCATTACAAGGAAAGACAGAAATCACAACAGCTCTGTCAGAGTAAATAGACAGAAAGATTACAGACGTCTGCATGCTGGCTATGTTGAGTGTACACCTGTCACTTTTCTTATGTGTAAATATTTGAACTGATATCTGTGTGGGACATATAACTAACAGTGAGAGTTTGCCGTGAAAGGCTTTTTATCAAATATAAGAAGGAAAACTGTTCCGCTGTAATGATCTTTCCTGAATTGTCTGAATTAAGATACATAGACGTTATCTTTGTTTCATCTGTCTATATTCAAGTTTACTTTCGTTGGAATGTTTTCTTTAAAAGTTCATGTCTGTAATAGTTGGCGTACTTTTTGATGAGACTCTAAGCTGTGGCAAATTTTAAAGGTCCCCACTCATGGGATGCCTTAGATGGTTCCACCTGACTTGACCCGTCCTTTTGGGCCGTTGAGTAAGGGGTCTTCTTCGACCATTAACAGTTGGGCTTTGCAGCATAACTGAAATAATGTTGACGCAATGTAAAGCCCATATAAATTCATATAAAAACATAAAGGTTCAGAACACTTGAAATATTAGACCATACAAAGCTGGGAAACACTTTCCATACTTTGATGATGAATATATCTGCATTAATTAGCCAAATGGTACAGCGTTTGGGCCATTAGCATGTCATTAGATGTCATAAAATTTGTCTCCATGTATATAAATAGAACAATGAAATAGGGCTGAGTTCATGGGTTGATTCATTTATGACATACTCTCAGGTAGTAATTGAGGTGTATTTGAAGGGCTTTTAATGCTGCCTTTCATGTACATAGAGAATAGATGGTTGGTGTCGTGAATCGGAAATGTTATCGGGCAAGGCTTAGGAATATTATCCGGTGAGCCGAAGGCGAAACGGATAATATTCCGAAGCCGAGCCCGATAACTTTTCCCATTCAAAGACATCAACCATCTATTCTATTTATCCTGTTAGCTTTATATATTCTTTCAAACAAACAAGGTGTAAATAAAACACGAGAAAAATGGAAAAACTAAGTAGATAATGATGTAAACATGACGTCACATCGTTCTTATGACGTCATGATGAGTCGCGTGCATGTATTATATGGTTAGTGCCGGATATCACAAATGTTATACGGCACCTAGTTATCAGTCCCAAAATGACACTAGTGACAGGATAAAATTAACCAAGACACTTTGTTGATACTCATAAGAATCTATTGACTACAATATGCCATGCAGTAAAAGGATTTGCTCTTAAAATAAAAAGTAAGAGAAGGTAATATGGCTCTGAAGCTCTGTAGTGCTAGTCAAATGAAGTCCAATGGTGACATGGGCCAAGATTCATGCAGTGGAAGGTTCAACAAAAAGAAAAAAATCATCAACATACAGTCTCTCCTTTTGTCACAAATGTTCTTTTTCACTACTTCTATTCTAAAATAAGATTTTTTTTCATCATCATGAACTGTAGATGCTCTCAATGTCGACCAGTCATATAATCCTATAAGAGCATGTGGGTGGGTGGGGGAGGTAGTTTAATCCAATCCAGTGATCACATCACTTTAGGTGCTTCAGAGCAATCTTGTATCGCTTTTACCCTGTGGTTGGTTTCCGTTCTGACTTGATGGGGACGGAAACCATGCAGAGTGATCTTCTATTTTCCCAAATACAAATACAACCTGAGATGGCAATGTGAAACTGTAGTAGTGTATGTTACAATTTCCAATTACTCTTGACCATTCGAGGAGGGTAAAATTATTGTAATGGTCACATGGCCCCTCGAAGGCTGTACCACAATGAAATTGAGATTTTTCATTATCTCACACAAATTTGAAGAAGAAATAAAATAGGTGTTAACCCTTTATTTAGAAACCTCACAACAATTTGAGACAGATTTATTCCCACAATGTTGAAAAAAGATGTCTGCTTCATTTGTTTCTGGCCAATTTTTTCCCTTCATTAATTTACGAGAGAAATAGCAGATGATGACAATAAATTACCCCCATTTACTTGCTGGAAAACAACCCTTTCTCCAAGTTTATCACACTCAGGAGGAAAGATGTACGACTTTGTCTCAAATGTCAAATGTTAGATGAGTGTTTTGGGAGAACCCATTCTGTCATAATTAAGGTAGTTTGCGGCTGTTCCTTTATTAATACAAGCAAATTTTAAACAAGTGCTGGACATTTTTAGTGGGTTATGAAAAAGGACATTTAAATCATGAAGAAACAAATTTACAGTTTGTTTTAGACATACAAGTCATTTCTGATGAATTGAACTCATTTATCATATTGTATTGTATTTAAATTATTAAATCAATTTAAAAGACAATTACTGCATAAACATGGGCTCATAACTTGTTCCCTGTGCATTAAAATTATGTTCATTAACTATATCTCATTGTTTCATCAATGCATAAAAAATATGTTAATCAGTTATTTCTCATTATTTCATCAATGCATAAAAAATATGTTCATTAGTTATATCTCATTGTTTCATCAATGCATTAAGATCATGTTCATGAACTATTTCCCATTGTTTCATCATGACATCAGCTCTATTTAGGACCTGTCACCACCCAGTTTAGTTATCATTGTGAAATCCCAACCTCTCATGTGATACAACAGTGTTTAACAAGTGATAAGCAAGGCTGATAACTCTAGATAAACAACGACTGGTAATCAGCTTAACACTGTTTGGAGGAAAGATATCGCACATGATTACTGACACTTCCTTGTGTCCACATCTGCACTCAACAGTTCCCCCATATTAAAACTTTCCTGACTGAACGAAATTAAAAGTGTTAGCAAAAAAACGAAACCAAAATTGCAGCAATCAACATAAATTTGAGTGAAAAAGATACAAGTTATTTATATTATAAATTTCTATATATTATAGAGCGAATAAAATGCAACAAAAGGTCAGATTGTTAATTAAAACCAATGTAACGAAAGGACACATTGTTCAATGGGAGCTATTTGGTCTTTTTGTGAACATTGTCTTTACAGTTTTGAGAGAACATCATTTCGATTCAGGGTTATTTTATGAACCTGTATGTGACTTGGACACAACAGTGTAAAACTCATGGATAAAGGACGACTTCTAATCAGTTAATAATGTTTATACATTGATTACAGACTGATTTCACAACTACTTTCATAGAAATATTGGGTGTGGTATCGAAACAAGAGACAAGTCTATGTCATTTCAGCATTAATTACTGATGATATAACTGATATTGCTTTTACTTAGTGTTTTAGAACTTTATTAATCCTTATTTCATATGAAGGGTTTTGTGCAAGAGAATATAATGTCCTTCACTAAAGCAAATTACTTTCTTTATTCTTGCATTATACCTTCGACAGATGATTGCTTCAACTTCATATGGGACAGAGGGATAATTAAGAGAAAGATCTATGTCCACTATGTTAATGAAATTTTGTCTTAATTTTGACTGCAAATAGTATATTTGTATTCCAACAGACATTTCCTTTTATAAGAACATCAATTTTATATTTCATTGAGTTAATAATGAAATGTTAGCAATACAACGTTAGATCCCATTACTGCGATTGATGTTTTTATCCACATTTAAAAAGACAAACGATTCAACTGCAGAAATTGTGACTTGAGGAAATGATTAAATTGTTAAATTAGATGTCTCAATAGACTCGTTAAGGAATTTCAAGATAGGGAAATTTCAATCTTCCACAAACATTAAGCTGTACAAATTGATTCCGTCTGGAATGGATCCATTGCCCCTTGACTTTGAAATTATCTTCCCTTAAACTAGCCTATGGTTAAGACAAGACAGGACAGACATGTTATTCTATTTATGACCAGCTACTTTCCTCCTAATGTATGACATTCCACCAGATTAAACAGAGGAAACAATTCCCAGCCTTTCATTACCATTAGACTTATTATCTTTAATCTTGGCTTTGTATTTGTAATGATAAAATGGGATCCTTTAAACAAGCTTGTTGAAGAAAACGATAACTTTTTACGCAATGTTTTTTACACTTATTCATGGAAATTTGTAGTGTTTAAAAGCATCAATTGCAATATAAACATCTAGTAATGAATAAAGGGCAAAATCACATTTCAATACAAGACCATTGGAAGATCTTCTCTGAGCTGAAATGCTTGCTTTAGTTTTGTATAAAAGCTTGGAAAATGAAGACAGAGCAATCTATCATTATTTTTGTTTCTCCTAGATTTGGTTTCCTCTTGTGCCAGTTGAATTAATGTAAATGTAATTTGTTATGTGTTTCTTTCTGCAGTGTGTATTCGTGTTTATGTGCAGTAATTGCAATTCATAGAAATTTAGACATTACTCAAACCGCCTTTCATTTGTCATTGCTTATCTCTTGGATGAGAGAAGGTTGTAGCAAAGAAATAAAGAAACAAATGGTAGATTTAGTTTTATCTCTACCGTGTTGAAAGGCAATTTGACAAAAACAATGACATGTATCCATTGACCCATTACCAAACAATAAGGACATTTGAACATTTTTTTTGCAGACGACTCTGGAAAACATTGTTGGTAAAGGAGAATTTGCGAGCAATTTCCCCTTTTCCCACAATGTTTTCTGCCCTATCTGAAGATTATTTTCCTACTTAATCACATTTTGAAATGTCGTCAGCAAAATCTTTAAATTTGGGACTGTCAAAAATTTGGCGTTTGGTAAAGAGTTAATATGGTTGGATATGCTATGAGTCTGTATAAAATATTGTCTTAAAAAGTAGCGCTGACAGAGAAACATGTTTTTCTTGCAGCTCAAAGAAACAATTATAATATGATATCTTTCGAGAGACGAAGCCAGGGATTCTTAGCCTGTACATAATCCTACATTGTCTCGCTGCCTTTGATGTATAGGGATTTAAATAAGATCTCAGAGTTCCCTTTGGAAGTTAACCTAATGAACACAAAGTCCTGGAGATTATGGTTATACATGCATTTCCACATCTAGACTGATCTGCTGAGAATCGATCTGATATAATTCTCTGGACCTTACCCCGTAAAAACCTCGCTTTGATGTTAGTGTTTGAGAAAACTATAGAAACAACACCAACAAAAGGATATATGGCTCATATTGACCAGTTTATCGTTATGTAACAATATTTCTACACAACAACAACAAAAAGGAAATAATTTCCATAAAAGGTAGTTTTCTTGCTGTTTTAACATGCTGCCAATGGTTTAGTTTAGTGCTTTGAGTCAGACATTATAAAGGAACTGAAAAACATGTAATGTTAACAATGTACAAGCAGAACAGAACACAACAAAGTTTATAAGACCCTAAGCATAAAGACACATTGTTCTTAGACTTCAAGCCATACAATTAACTGTGTATAAATGAAAATAGTGATATTTCGTGTCTAATAAATATAATGAAGCGAAATAAAATGAACCCATTTCTAGATGATGGGAGTTTGTAGTCTGTAACGGTCACTAATGTCCCACCCACAAAACAAGAATATTATCCTGCGGTGTGGTCATTGAGCCATGTACACAGCAATATCGAAAACATATTAATTCATCTTTGGCCCGTATTCAGTAAACTGATGAAATGTACTTAGGCAACCTCTAATGTTGAATGGAGAATTAATTACTAACCAGATTAATTCTGTAAGGGACATGCTTCTAATGGACTGGCTGGGGATTTTAACTCTTTACCAATCAGCATTGGGATTTCATCTGTTTCATCAAATTGTTGTTTGAAACAGATATATAAGTAAGGTTGGAAGAAAACACTAAAATCAGATTTATTTGCGGTCAACTTAGATATGTGGAAATCACACTTTAACTTTGGTACATGACATCCTAACTCATCAAAATTGTTGTTGATTTGTGTTTTTGGTTTCAAGCTCTGAGTATGTATGTTTGAAAATAGTCTAATAATTGAAAATATAGCAAATGTTTCGGTAAAGATACATGTTCATAAACACAATGCGGGTCACTAAGCTCATACCTGTATAGATTCATTAACCATTGCGAGTCTACTTGTATACTAATTTGCATGCACTATGAATGATTCATCGGTTTAACTTGTCAGTTACATTTTGCTTTTTTGCCCCCCCTTTGTTTATGAGATGAATAGACGAGGTATAATATCTTGAAATATTAGAGGTATACAACAATAGATGGGGAGAAAGCTCAGACTATTTGAGGGTTCAGTGCAAGATTATACATTTTGGAAGCACATACTTATTATAGTCCTGCTTTGAGCCCTTGAATCTTAAGTTTTTCTGTCTGATGTTTTGTAAATACACAATTAAGTAAAGATACCACTGAATGAATTAAATAACCCAGCAATTGTCCAGGAATTAACTGCCCTATTTGTATCGAAAACTTAGACTTTG
Organism: Cerastoderma edule; assembly: GCA_947846245.1. NCBI lineage: Eukaryota > Metazoa > Mollusca > Bivalvia > Cardiida > Cardiidae > Cerastoderma > Cerastoderma edule. The sequence continues at coordinate 35,732,814 of OX401416.1, read as the reverse complement.
CTTATAATTAAACAAGAGGACTTTTATAATAGTCCCCTAAATGGACTATAAAACTTAATAGGACTGGGTAATAAATGGAGTGAATTTAACACCAACATGATACTTAAAGCAAACTGTCACAGCATGGTCAATAAGCTTTCACCCTTTCATTAGTATCTAAATTGTTACTGCAAAGGTTTGATTTGTATCATTGATTGAGTTGTTCACTATAATATACAATTCTCATTAACCCTTATAGTGCTGGAACCGACTTCATGCTTATGCAAACAGGTTGGATCCAGATCAGCCGCCAAGTAAATTGGCAACTGACCTGTGATCTAACCGGTTTGCTACTCTGAGAATCATTCCTCATCAAAATTAAGCAGGTTTTTAAGGTTTTGGAAAGCAGATCACACAAAAATATATATTTTTAGAAAATTACCCAGCATTCTAAGGGTTAAAATGCTGTGGCAGCTGTTGTTAGAAAGCAGTAAGGATGTTGAATGAGCAAGATGCCCAGCTGTTTACTTAAATCAGCTCTTTGAAATATTCCTCAGACATGATTGACAGGTTGTGGGACATAATTTAGCACATTTTGGACGGGTGATGGCCTTTTTGTAAAGAGTCGCTTCTAGTTAGCTGGATAGTTTTACAACAGTTTCCTGCAGTTTAATAACAGTAATCAACTGTTTATATTCCCGTCTGACCTTTGGCATGGCTTGTGTTCCACTGTAATACATGCCCATAAAACGAAAATTACAAATGTTGGTCAGTCAAATGTTTAAATTGCTTGAATCTTGTAATGGGTTTTCATTTGGGTGACCTTTGCATCTTTTTCTTTGGATTACCTTGGGGTGATAATTAGACCTTTAAGTCAGGGACTAGCAGTTAAACACAAAGAGAAGGCCAATGAAAATTTGGTAGAATGGTCTGTTCTGCAGATTTGTTTATCCCATTCCTGCATAAAGCGGTTTCAGAAAACAGTTATGACAAAAGATGGAAAACTAGTTCTGATATTGCAATCACGCCTGTCTTTGTTTGTTTGTATACAATGATCTGGCTTTTAGTCTGATATTAAATCTAGAATCAGAAGGATCTTGACAGAGAAACACAAACCTGGATTATATTAATGGGCAAAGACTGTTGTAAAACATTAAGAAGGCCAATGCTTTAGGCTGATTACTTTGTGCTAAAACCCTTACAAGGCCAGTTCCTTTCACTAATTCTCTGTTTTCATGCATAGATTGGTAAATATATCATCACCATCCTCAACTGAGTTTCGATAAAAATAAAAAAAATAAACAGAGATATAGAATAATGTCCTTAAAATGCATACTTAATTGCTTACAGTTCTAATGGCATAAGCGTAAACAACATCCAATCAATCAAATGATTTTCAATTGCAAAGAGCGCTTTTAGTTATTTGAAGCATAGTCTTTATGTTGATGACGTTTGCTTGTGTTCGTCATTTTGAAGGAACTTAGGAAAATATTGTTTTAAACAAAAAATCTTCTGCAACTTTGTTTATTCACAGGACCTGTATTATATAATTGGCAGTTTCCTTGATAGGTGCATGAAAGAATAAGGGAGAGTTTAGGGAATTTATCAAATTGTAGGTTGTTTGTTCTTGTCAGGTTTGGATTATCCTGTATTTTTATGTAGAGTAAAAGTTGAAAGGAATTAATTTATAGGTTATAAAAATAAGACGGCTCAAAAGGTGTCTATAATAAGACCTCCCTTCAGTGTTCTTAATACTCTTAAATGCTTTGATGTTGAAACTTTGTATCCCTTTCCTATAATTTGTAACATGGGAATAGTTGTGGAAATTGGTTGCATTCAAATCTCCAAGTCAATAAGATACAGTCAAACTTGTGTTAAGAGGCCATCCTATGGGACACAGTAAATTGGCTCTTTAAGACAGGTTTGCTGCTTAACACAAATTGATTTACTCTATAAATCTAACAATGGGACTTTCTGTAGTGGCTGTTTAAGGTAGTTTGGCTGCTTAAAAGGGTAGATGTGGATTGGGCAGTGGTTTGAATATTTTCTGAAAAATTATGAATTATGAACTTCTCCTCACTTGCTAATTAATGCATTCCAAATGTTAACTGCTTCCTGGAATATTTGTCTGTATTATTGATTCAGTAGAAAGGTCAAAGAATAGACAATTATGAGGACTACAAAATGACATTTTGAGGATGATAACATTAGTTTCTTTTCCTATAATATCTTTTATGAAAATTCTGTCTACTTTAGATAGAAATTAAGCAGATTATAGGGGAGCTTAAAGATCTAATCTCATCTATAAACAAAGACTAGTGTCGAAGTAATGGCTTTCATCCTTTACACACAGCTTTAATAGCCTACTGGAAAAAGAGTTCCGAAAGATAATGATATAAAAAGATATTTTCGAAATTGTAAAATTTTTGTGATGAGTGATTGCGTTGGTTTGATATACTGTTTTTCATAGAAAGTTAATGTATTCTGTAATATCTTCCTGTTAGATACTGATAATTCATAATCTTTGTTAGTTACCATTATATACAAGCATTCATAGAGAGAAGGAGGTTTAACCCTTTCCCAAACAACAAATTTTCGACTGTCCCAAATTGAAAGAGTTTGCAGACGACATTTCAAGATGTGATGAAATAAAACAATATTCTTCAGAAAGAGCAGAAAACCTTGTGGGAAAAGGAAAAATTGCTCGTAACGAGCAATTTTTTTCTTTTCCCACAATGTTTTCTAAAGTAGTCTGCAACAAAGTGGTCAAATGTCGTTATTGTTTGGGAAAGGGTTTATCTTGTCTGCCAGTAAAACCAGCCAATTTTTGGCTGTCATAATGGTGCATGCACGGCAGAATTCAAATATTTGGAAAATCCCCGAATGTTGACTTAAGGGCTGACCCTTATTGAGCTTTATTATTAAATCAATAAAATCTAAAAATGGTCTTCTTTAAAATTCCTAATTTATATTTTATCATCTAGCAACCATTTCATGGTTTATGTATGATTTCCAAATAGAAGGTTATGGAAACACTGACCATAGCTTTGCATGTACTACCAGAACAACAGCTTGAGGAAATATATATATAAAAAAATACAGAGTTGACACTGTTATATGTAATAGTTTTTATATAATTTTTTCTTGATCATCAATGCGAAAATATTGCACAATATTTCTAAATGGAAGTAAAAATAAGAAGTGTCAATGCATGAAAACCGCAATATAGAAATAATGTGTCAGCGTAATGTATTCTGAAATGTTGTTTTTACAAATTTTACTCTTATTCATTAATTTGAAAATCCTCTTAAGATTGTACAATAGATGTCAGCCACGCTGTTGTACAATTATTGGATTTATTATAAAAGAAAGATATGTGACTGTAGTCATTCATCGGTAATAAACATTTTTATGTCAGAAAGCTGACGACTTGTAAAATGTTGTTATTTCTTTTTTCCTTTCGAAATGATTAAGAAATGTCTACTTTTCTGGATAATGGTTTAGTTTCATCAATTTTTAGGCATGATATTCTAAGTGAATTGAAGTGATTGCGTATAAATCAATAGGGAGTGGTGGGGTGGGGTGGTTGACAGGAATAATTTCTCTGTTTGACTTTTGATTCTTGAGAATCATAAAACATTTAAATATTCAATCCCAGAAGACACAGGGTCTAAAGGGGGAAGCCTACAGAGATAAAATCAAAAATGCTAATAAGCTTTGCAGACTAATAATTTGTGTAAAAACCCTGCAATGAATCGTAATTGACATATTAATATGGCAGACGGCTTTCTCTGGCTTTGTCACACAGCAGATAAAAACTTTCATTATTACTATGCAAGATTTGGCCCTTTCACCCTCCTTACTGATTCCTCCAACGTTTGTGACTGGTCCAATGTGGAACAACAGCAGACAACAAATTAATGATATGAAGTGTAATGACATGAAATCATCCTTATAATTTTAGTTAGTAACCAATGTGACAAAAACAAAATGGTAGAGTAATTATTGTTTGTTACAAGATATTTTCCCAAATCACAATGGTTTCTTTTAAATGAGGCATAATTGTCTTCTTTAGTGATAATTTCATAAAAGTTTGTGACAAAAAGAGATTTTATAATTTCTTCACTCCTTATTACAGTTACTTTCTTAAATTTGTTTTTAAAGTTGTATTATGACATTTGAAAACTCATTAGGATCGGATAAGGAAAATATTTCATGACTATAACAAATTAAAAAAATTAGTTCCCTTCAAGTCTACAATCTATCATTTCTCTACCGATTTTTATTTTTTTATTTTAGCATAGTATACAATCATTAACAAGGGTTAAAACCAGTTTTACAGGCAAACTATATGTCCTTTTGTCTTAAAACAAAACTAAGCAGGCTGAAATTTAATATTTTTTGTTTAGCGATTTATTTTGTCAAGGTTGGCTGGGTTTGATAAAAGGGGCTATGTTAATCACGCTTTTTGATCAGTCGGTGACAAATTTGATGGTTTTTAGGCATTTCATTATCGTTAAAACAAATCTGAACAAATTTCTATGCTTCATGTACGACTCTGACAAACTTAGTCCAAGATGTGTATCTCACGTAGTTTTGTCCGGATTTTTAGATAAAAACTTGAAATTTTCTTTGTGTTCTGTATGAATTAGCGTGGATTGGTAAATTTTTCCCTGTAATTCACACCGTTTTTATCACTTGTACTCTACAAGAATCTAGATTTTTTAAGTTAAAGGAAATATTGATGCCTTTGTGTTTTTATCTCTTCATAAAGCCTGAAGAAATGTTCTCATTTTGATGCTTGTTTTTGCGACATTTTCTATAGCTTGGTAAACTGATACATAAGGGAACAATAAATGGCAACATTTGTATAGAGTCATCTCCCCATTTATCAACCAAGATGGTAATGAGCGATGCAGAGAAAAAGAGGCGTAGAGTAATGGATCCGTGTGATAAAATATCTCACGGATCAGCCAGGACATCATGCTAAAATAATTTTTAAATTGTTATTTTACATAAGAAATTGGGTCCTGAATGGCCCAGTGGTTAGGTACTTGTGACACGGGGACCCCAGGTTTGATCCTCACCAGCAGCACTCGGATATTTGGTTGTATGGTCTTTGTGTAAGACACTGCCAAGCCTTTCCTAGTACTTGTGGAATTCAGGAAAGCATTAATATAACCAAAATACTGTTGAAACAGCATTAAACCCCATATTAATAGATGAATAAAGTTTTATTAATTTTGCAAATAGTGAATGTAAATAATCTAGCAGATAACCAAAAGAACTAATAGTTTACTGTATCAAATTTAATTTTTTGCTTTCTTTAATTAAGCAAGGCTGATAATATACCCAGGGAAGAAAACTTATTACTTGTGTATTCTGTAGGACATGTTTTGCTTTGACATTCAACCCTATGAAACGTAAAATGTATTATAACATAAAGGACTTGGTAACAAGCTTTTCAAAATAAAAGATTAGTTATACTATGTTCTGAATCTTTCTTTATTGTATTGAATATCTGGTTTTTGTAAAGACGAAAATGTATGGTAAAATTTGTTCTACAATCATAAAAGATTTTAAAACAAATTTTCATCCAAATCATTTCATTTTGATTCAACAACTTATGCTGACAAATAAAAGATCCTTATTCAATATTTTAAAATGCTCTTTGTGGAAACTAGAAACGCAAACAATGTACACTTTGTTGATGGGTGTCTTGAAATCTTCACTAAGCAAGTCCCTACATTGCTTTTGGAAAAAAGGTTACCTAGGGATCAGATTACATTTTATTGCAACAAAGACACAAATTTGATAAATGCACATCAAGCATTGATTTGAGATTTTTCATTCTACGAAATTCAAAACAGATGTAAAAATTTGCATGTTTTCTATGTAGAATTAAACTTTAATCAATCACGAAAATGTCATTACTGAATTTACTGAATTCTAATGTAAAGCTCTACAAGCTTTCTCTATATGCAAATTTTGAATGTGGACTTCACCAAGGTAATCCTCGTTACAGAGCCTGTCAATTTAATTTGTGTAAAAAATCATCTAATTCCGAGTGTGTTCCTTTTCATTTGGGTCAGCAGTCCTCGTTGTGCCAGATTAAATCATGCAAAATACTTAATTTGGTGATAAGTGCCCTTTTGAAGAACATAATCCGACTTTTGTTGAAACCTGGTTGAAATTGAATACAGCGGACATGTCCATCACTCCATATTGCCTGGGTGAGGAACTGCAGTGATCAACACTTTTCCCTCTAATCACAAAACTCCGCAAAAAATATCACTCAATCTTAAGCAGAAAAAAAATTAAGTGTTGTTGAAGTTCTTTTTAATCCTGAATATTATTTTGTTATTATTTTTATCCTTATTAAGGTATTTTTTTTTAATAAGTATGAAATATGTTTTGGTGAAGTTTAAATGAATCATTACGGAAGACTACTTGTTTGCGGGAAAGTGTTAACCAATTATTCACCTGCAGGTGGGTGTTGTAAAGACATCAGTGAAAATAAAACATGGAATGAAATTAAAAGTAAATATCCTATTTTTGCATAAAACATATGGGATGAGAAACAATTTTGGTGTTTCAAGTCAGATCATGACATTAATTTTCTTTCATTAGGATTTGTAAAAAAGGTAAAAGAGTTTCATGAAACAGTTGTGGCAATATTTTCCTAAATGAGCATTCCCTTTTCTTTTTATCCTATTTAAACTATCCCTATTTGTTCATGTCAATAATGATCTTAGAGCTATTGTTATTTGGCTTAAGAAAAACTTTGTTTTCTGGTGTATCTTTAACTTGTTTGGTATATTTTGGAGCCATTTCATTACCATTCACCATATTTTGTTGAAAAGAATTTTAATCTTAATTGGATTTATAAACAAAAATCTCCAAATATATGTCAAGAAAGGCTATTACTACATCTGGTGGACATTTTGTGTGTCTGTTTGCCCAAACACTTGCGATAGATGCTAGCTACCCCAAGGCAATGGTACTCGATTGACGATGTCAAATTTTTACATGACGAAATTGTGATGGTGTCTGATCATCATGTTTCAATTACCCATGTTGCCGAGGGCATTGAGTTGCCATAGTAACCAATGAAGAGATTGTCCTCACCATTTACATAAGGTAAAGAACCACACTAAATTCCTAATCATGTTTTTGATTCCCCATTTTCTATTTTTAATGAGGTGGAAAAGAGAATAATGAAAGAAATTAGCCCCGACAGAATGTTAAGCTTTCAAGTTTTTTATTCACTTTTGTTTACAGTTTTCTTCATAGACTCATTTCTAGTTCTGCAAGACCATTGCAAAAACATTAAAGGATGCAATTTTTTCTTTTCTCCATAATGATTTTGATCAAGAATTTGAGAGCCAAAATTATTTGTTTGGAAATAAATTATTGTCCGCTGTTGAGTTCACATGTGACAAAACACAAATACCCATAGGAGGGTATGGGTTAAAACCTACTTTCATGTTTGATTGTTATGAAAAAGAATTGCTCATTTTATTTCCTCTTATAGGAAAGTTAACCTTTATAGTGCTGGAACCTACTTCATGCTTATGCAATCAGGTTGGATCCAATCCAGCCGCAATTAAACCTGTTTGCTTCTCAGGGTGTCTTTCCTCAACAAAATTAGGCAGATATATAATGTTTTGAAAAGCAGGCAACATAGACATCTATTTTTAGAAAAATTACCCAGCAGTCTAAGGGTTAAAGAAAATGTTGCAAAACAAGATTTGCAATCCTAAACCTACCCTGATCAGAGATACTGTTTTATGGGATACTGTTGAGAGAGTAACGATAATGATTTATTCATCCTGAGATGAGTTATTAGTAACTATCACCCACCAGTCCCGTGTCAAATATCCCGCCTTGCCGGTCCCTCAAGTCCCTACCAGTATAGCACGAGGGATTCAATTATCCCGATGTATCCAAACACAGCCGAGCGATTTGTGTTTGTTGCATGAATTAATTTCTCTGCATGAATACATGGGGTGACAATATGTATTGATTCTGACAAATAAATGAATCGGCTCTCCAGAAAAGGAGGAAATATGCATTTCCTAAGAATATGAATTTCCTAAGTATATGCATTTCCTCTTTTGGTGAATTTGATCAAACTTACATTTCCAAACAGTTCCAATATGAAAATAATACAAGAAACACTTTCATTTTATTGTCTTTTTTTATTACTAATTTGCATAAACGACAATGGTTGTCATAGTATATGATTGGCATACTTTTGATGTGTGATATGAGAATTCCGTATGGAGAGAGAAGTGGGTGTTGGTGTTGCCACGTTTTGTCGAGGCGTGACCGGTGCGATTGTCGAGGGAGAAATCACGACTCCAATCACTGTCCACTCTACAGTGACCGACGGTCAGGAACGTCCTTGTGGAAATACAGGGATAGATGCATCACTAGTCCCCCCCTATATTGAATCAATATGCCTTAGATGACCGCTCCTGATATTGATGATCGCTGGTCTGGTGCTGTCACTTGACCATTGTTGACCGTTTATGACCACACATGCGTGATCAGAGGGTTTGGTCAACGAGGGGAAATAGGGTAGACTGCCATTGCAAGGTTGACAGAGAGGATGGTTTAATATGGGACATGATGAAAATCAGATGAAAATCGCCAGACTGGTTCTAAACCAACAAGTCATGCTTTGTCATACAAATTGGTCCAGGGAATCCTTCGAGATAAGCTAATCTTTCAAATGTGGTCCTTGGTCATTTTTGATGTATTGTTTGACATGATGTGTATTTTAATCATCAAAGGTTTTGTTGGTTTCATGATGATTAGTTTTGTATGAATAGCAAACCAACATGAATATGTCAAATTATTACAATATAATGGTTATTGTTGTAATGAGCATTCTTGGTAGAAATGCAGCATAAAAACCTTTACAACAGGTGCATCAAAATGAGGAAGTATGGAGAAAAGAGACAAATATGATTTCATTATTTATGTATGGATTTTTGAGACCGATCTAATGTGAAAATATTACAACCTTTCTGTCACAGTGTGATAGGAGAAAGGACAAATGGGATGGAGAAAGGTTAAAAAGACATTAGACTATATAATGTTAACACTTTTTTATCATCATTTTTCTCCAGAAAAGGTTAATGCCTTCTTGTATTGTGTTAGTGTAAGTATGGACATTAATCTAGTCTACTGACCGCCGCCTAATCTACATTCTTCTCCTCAGCCAAGATTAGATTTGTGATATAAATCTTCATTAGGTAAAATCAGAGTCCTTTAAAACAACACAAATGGCCATTAACACATTCTAGCATACAGACAAGAAAATTTGATGCCCATCTCCGAATTAACTTTCACCAATGGGAATACTTTGACTGCATCTTCTCATGTACCAAAAAGAAGAAATATACATTTGCAGCAGAGAGCATTTGAAAAGATTCTTCCGAATGATGCAAACTTCTCTCTTGGTGCAATGTCTCTTCATAACCTGTAAACACCTACTCACTACTTAATCTAAGATACATGTTAGTTTGTGAGCAATCAGCAGATTGAAGTTTTTGAAACTCTGCTTGTAAAAGATCCCTATAAGCTTCGTTATATAGGCTACCCATGTAGTATTGGAAACTCAGGGTAAATCTTGCCTCTCATTCTTTCGCCATTTTTTGCTCGTTTTGAGGATAATTTGGTTGCCTTGGTCTGAGGTAGTAGTAGAGAATTCCATTATCAAATTACTGTGTTTGGGTGACAATTTTATGGCAGAACTTGATAAGAAAACAGCTGCTGCTTTCTTGTTCAATATAATTACAGCTCTAGTACTGTAGTGCTGACTATGGTACAGAATGGTCATTTATCATTCTCTCCCTCGGCTATCTACATTCATATTACAGCATCTGCTTGCTCAGAGTTTACAGAAATAACAGGAAGAGAGACCTTCAGGTTGTTAACCCTTAGAATGCTGGATGATTTTCTAAAAAAAGACTTTCGTATAAACTGCTTTCCACAACCTTAAACATCTGTTTAATTTTTTTAAGAAAGATATAAAGAGTAGCAAAAAGGTAAGATCACAGGCCAGCCTCCAATTTACTTGGCAGCTGACCTGGATACCTGTTTTGCATAAGCATTAAGTCGGTTCCAGCACTATAAGGGTTAATAGCAATTTCTCTTCCATGATTATGTTTTCTGCTCAATTTGAGATAAGAAATTGTTACTATTCCTAGGGGCCTCCATGGCCTAGTGGTTATAGTACAGCACTTTTAACCACATGGCTCCTCTTCGTGTAGGTTCAATTCCTGGTGATAATGAGAAGTAGTCCTCCCCCTGAATAACGGAGTGCAGATGGTTCTAACCGGCTTGACCAGCCCCTAAGGGCAGTTAATTATTGAGTCTTCATCCATCTTTAAGAGTCGGGCATCGCAACTTAACCAAAATTTTATTGAAGGGATATAAACACCCATATAAAAAAATGAATAGATGCAAGTCCTAGTCGGCAAGAAGTTGAGAATTTTGACAGGACAGACTGTTAGTGTTACTGGCCCCATAAATAGACCCATCTGTGACTGACTTGATGTCAATAACTAAACTATAGACATGCTGGGGTTGATAATAGCCTCATTAATATAGACTTATTTTGGATGAATCCAAACAAGAAATAATGTCATGTACATGCATGGTGACTGCTATAACAGCATTGTAAGTGTCAGACTGTCTCATACTATTGAGGGAAAACAAAAATACAGAAACCTGTTGTTCTACCGGTGACATCTGCAGAAGTTTTAATTTCCAAGGAATGCTCACTATATACAACAGTGTTTCCATGTAAATTATCTGCTTAATCAATTCTCCGATTTGAGAATTGTGACTGGTCTGATTTGAAAGCTACAGCAGACAACAATCGTCAAGTCTTCAATAAAACATTTTCTCTACAATATTAGATAGAAACCATTAGGACTAAAGGAAGAATTTGCTTATTAGGAGCAATTCCGTCTTTTATCACAGATGTTGCTATTATTGTCTATGGCAGACGGAACAAAGTGAAGTTTGATGAAGTAAAGAGATAATCATCTGGAATTGACAACTCCTGTCAACAGGCAATTGTAAAACCTGTGAATATTGGCCGGGAGAGTGTTGAGTAATTTGGGCGGAAGAATAGAAACATATTGAATATCTGCTGACAGCTTCAGCGTGATGGATAAAAACATCGTACCTAGGAGATCTGCCTCAAAGTAATTAGCTAATTTGAAGGCTTTATTTGGTCTGGAACGTCTAAGTGTGCAGATCATTACTGGCAGCTTTAATGAGGAGTATTTCTGTAAAGCTTCTGTTTGAGGCACTCCCACCTACTCATTATTAAAGAATAGAACAAGTAAAAAGTAAGAGTAATGTCTGTAGTTTTCACACCATCTTTCCATTTTATTGTCGGCTAAGTGGTTTAACCATGAATCTTGGTAGAATGTTCAACAGAAGAAATATCATGACAAACTTGTAACTTTGTGACAATGAATATTCTTTTTTTTTTTTATGAAGTGTTTGCAAGAGTTTGCTTACATCAGCAGTTATAGTAGTTTCCCCTGTGAAGGATTCAAGAACTGGCTCTTCGTGAAGTCAACGTAGCTCCTGTACATGATCTTAAAATTCATACACATGTTCAAAACATGTTCATGAACGGCCATTGTTCATTCATGTCTGTTCATGAAGGTCATGAACACAGTTCTTGAATCCCCCGGCAGGGTTATAATTGTGCGGTGGTTAGAAGAAGAAAGTGGCAAGATTGAAGTAAAACCTTGCCAGATGTTGGTGACTGACTGTCTCCTGATACATGTTACTCTCCAATACATGCAAGTAACCCTTGCCAGATGTTGGTGACTGACTGTCTCCTGATACATGTTACTCTCCAATACATGCAAGTAACCCTTGCCAGATGTTGGTGACTGACTGTCTCCTGATACATGTTACTCTCCAATACATGCAAGTAAGATCACAGTACTGATGGTGCCAGAATGTTTCTACGCACATATCAAGTGGTTTTGATGGGATCCACATATGTACATTAGTCCTGATTCCTGCTGCCTACCTAGTACTGGCTTAATCCAGAAAAGTCGTAAAATAACCAAACTACTATGAACATGGCATTAAACCTGTTATAAACATACAAACAGATGTACATAGTTGCAAGTATATTGGTGGCTGGCCTGTGATCTAACCTATTTGCTTCTCTGAGTATCTTTCCTAATCAAAATTAAGCAGATATTTATGGTTTTGGAAAGCAGACAATACAAAAATCTATTTATGAAAGAATTACCCAGCATTCTAAGGGTTAAAGAAAGATCAGATAATCAATCACTGGAAAATGATATGAGGTTGGATGTCATCCCAATGTAACTTAATAATCTAAAGTTGACTTGACAAGCGTGAAATCTTAAAAAGCTGCATTAACAAACAGGTAAGCTCTAGTGAACATGAGGTCTAATGCATACTTTCTTCATCTAATAACACGTAAGAACCATAGCATGTTACCCCAACATTGACATTTGTGACTGATCAGAATTCAAATCAACAGCAGACAGCAAGAAAATATTTTCTCGCAATGTTTGAATTGAATCAATTTGGACAAAATTGCTCATTCATGGTTTCTTAATTTAAGTCTCGTGATGCAGATGCATACAAGTGAGGTATTATGGAGAAAAAGATTAAAGCCAGATGACCTGATGAGGGCTTTATAGTAATTTTAGTATCTTTAGGCAAGGCACACTCTCTTAAACCTGCATGGACACCCCTGGATTTTGCAAATGTATAAAAAAAAAAAATTCTTCAATAGTTCCTGGTTAAGCATGTTGTAAAGCTCTTTGCTGATGTGTGCAGAAACTCAGAAACACATCAATGTGTATGCATGGCGTCTACTTGTGGTAGACAATCAACAGTCGAAAGTCTGGAAACATCAACCCTTTCAACTTAATCACCAGAGAAAGAAATGTTTAACAAACAACATTGCAAAAAGTCCAAGCAATTTGTAAGATAGTTGGGATTAATTTCTACTTTCATTTCAATGTTTTTTACCTGTTATCTGAAAGGGGAAGATGCTTTTCATATTGTACATTTGCTTTATGGATTGTCCTTTGAGTTGGATGCACTCTATGATTCCCATATGAGGTGTATGGTTCAGATAACATCAGTGAATGCTTTCTGCTAGTTGGTAACACACAACATGCACACAACACACAAGACCAGAGACAGAAATCTGAATTTGAAGCTCAGATGAAAGAACAATTTTACTTGTTGATTCAAAAGTTGTGTTATAAGAATTGATTTTTTTTTTGCTTTTGTCACAATGATCTTAACAAAATATCACAAATGAAAAAAATATTAATCATGAAGTCCTTTGCCGTCTGCTGTAACTTTCATGTTGAATCAGTCACAAACTCAAAGCCTTTTTTTAAGCAGCAGATTATTTGTATCATAGGGAAAGGTGTAGAAAATAATACATAAATGCTTGTTTCGCTGGAAACCCACCCAAATGTCACAAATACAATGCCAGTTGTCAATGCTAAAAGAAACTCTTTAGGTAAACTTTACAAAAATGTGGTCATTAGTTGACTTGGTCTTTAGATAATAACTCTACACCCTTTAGTCTTATCCTCTACCTAAATCATTGCATTTTGAATTATTATTTTATATACCACAATTGACATGATTTTAAGGATTCTTTAGGCATAACTGGCTCTGAAACGGAACAATAACTGTTTTTTTCACAACTTTCTGTTAAGGTAATGTTCAGAAAGCTGCTGTACACTTTTTTTTTTTACAAGCAAGGCTTCCTTAGAATCATGAATATGTTCTCCATGTTGGATTTTGTAGTTTTGCAATATGATAAGCGACTGCAGAATACAATCATAAAGTATGAAGAAGATCAATTCCCTGTCATATATGGTACAATCCATTATCACAAAGGAAGAAGTTAAGAAGTTAACTTCACATATTCCCTGTGATATTGAATAGAAACCATTATGACAAAAGAAGAAATTTCTCATCATGAGCAATTTCTCCTTTTGTCACAATGGTTTCTTAAGTCCTCTGCAGAAGAAGTGGCAGTATGTAATATTATGGAGTAAGAGGTTAAGTTATCGTAAAGGTTTCTACAAAGGTGTTTGGAAAGGGGAAGTCTAGGTAGCTGACGGGGTGTGAAAGGTCTACCACACCTTGCGTGACAAACTGTCATTGCAGTGCCAGAACGTAACAGGTGAATTTGCACCAGACTTCAAGTTTCCTCTCTCATCATGAACTACCCCTGTGAACAGGACTTTTACCTTTCCCCGATAGACAACTACATTCAACACAAACCAAGACTAAATCCTTCAAGTTTGTGAGGGACTTATTGTAAATTTGCATTGATCATTCAAGATGTGTGACTTACTATATTCAATGCATACGCATACTAAGTCCTTCAATTTTGTGAGGGATTTTAAAGTTTGTATTTAACCTTCAACATGTGTGACTTACTATATTAATGCAAGCCCATTCTAAGTTCTTATATGTTAAGAGGGACTTATTATAAGTTTGCATCGAGCTTTCAACAAGTGAGACTAAAATACTACATTTAATGCATACACAAGAAATGTATCTAGTCATCAAAATATTTCGTTTTAATAATATTTCAAGTGAATTATTTCAGGATCAGTATAAAATCAACACAGATCCATATGGATTAAACTTTTTAAAATTACAAAGGTTGAAGTTGTCATGAATCAAATATAAGAGAGCTTTTTGTGGCGGAGAGAGGTGTTGGGTTGTGGAATTTAAGGCTGTCATAATCTTAGAAGTTTAATGTTCATAAATAAAATACTTCACAACTATTCCATTGAAAAGGACGACCAAAGATAACCAAACCCTGATGGGAGCACTGACATTCTTGTCTTTTGTAAATGGGCTTTATTTTAAAACCCGAGATAAACTCTTCCTGCGCCACCAACCCATATATCAAGCTTTTGTCTGTCGACACCTAAATCCACTTTTTTGTCGGGATTTGTTACTTGGTCCAATTTTTAGATTCGATGGATTAAAATCCTTAAGTTACTTGTCACTTTGAGTGTCCAATGTCCCATTCACCCTTTGTCGTCATCGGACAACATTTGACATCTTAACCCTTAGAATGCTTGGTAATTTTCTAAAAATAATTTCTGCTTAATTTTGTGGAGAAATTATACTCAGAGTAGCAAACACGTTAGATCACAGACCAGCTGCCAAGTAAATTGGCAGCTGGCCTGGATCCAACTTGTTTGCATATGCATGAAGTTGGTTACAGCACT
The DNA here is from genome assembly GCA_947846245.1 of Cerastoderma edule. Taxonomy (NCBI): domain Eukaryota; kingdom Metazoa; phylum Mollusca; class Bivalvia; order Cardiida; family Cardiidae; genus Cerastoderma; species Cerastoderma edule. The sequence continues at coordinate 35,717,533 of OX401416.1, read as the reverse complement.
ATAAGGGTTAAAGTAAATTCCAATTTGATAATAACACAACTTAAGAATATTCTCAAAGAAAGGAAATTTTCAAGAGTATGCTATGCATAATATGTAATAAAATAGTAAAACCAATTTTTCTGCAGTTTTATGAAACTATTCTGGTCCTTTCCTTCATGTACAATATTTTAACGCTAGCTTATTGAAAGCGATAGCAGAAAACAAATATAAAGTAAGACAAAATACATTCTTAATACATATTTAGAGAAACCAATCAGACTAAAAAAGGAATTTCTTATTACATGTGTCACCAATTTTTTCTTTCTTTAATATGATTGTTTTAATAAATGGTCTGTCTTAAGTGAATATTAACGAGTTTAAATAAAGTTATGTCTGGTGTAAAGTTGGTATTGACTGAGAGAAAGTTAAATCCCAGTAAAAGATTAGCCTTTGTAAACATTGAAATGCAAGGTGGTTCTAACAATATTTTGATATAAACTTAAATTTTCTGTGCTCTGAAAGGATCAATAATTTCACCATTTCACCAAACCAATTGTCACTTTGACCACAAGTGCCTTGAATTTTTTCTATGATATAAGCATGATTTGGTGTATCAAGCTAAATATAAATCATATATATGAATTTTGAAATTGAATTTCAAACTAAAATGTGATGAATGATTTATACCTGATTAGATTGATGTGATTTTACCTTGAGGAATACACAAACAATTATTTCATTGTATCTTACTTCTGTTCTATATATAATTACATTCTGATTGTGCCATCTTTTTTAAGGGACTTGGCCCATGAAAGGATTCTGGTAATGAACGATGAAACATTGTTTAACAAATGTTTTTGTTACCACATAGAGTTTGTAAAACCTCCTGTTTCCCTTGAGATGCTGATTTGTCTGTGTGTAGCATGGTAAACCCATCAATAAAGACTTTCTGATCATGGGGCATGTAGAACCAGAAATCTTGGCCAACAGTTCATTGGTCGAAACACATTCAATCTCATCGGCTACATCCATTGTTGAATATAATTTCCAACACATATTGAATCATTTTAACTGGTATTCAAGTAACACCTTACTCTTTGGTATATAATTTTACCTAAATCTGCTGTAGAACACTTTAGAAACCAATTTGACTAAAGCATGAACTGCTTCTTATGAGTTACTTTTTAGTATATTTCCAATCAGAGAACCCACCATTTAGTTAAGATAAAAATCAAATGAAAGTTTACATGAGAAATACAAATATTCTGAGCTCTCTCATAAGCATTGAATTAATTAAGTAAAGATAACTTATAATCAACAATGAAGTAAGATAGAAAATAAAAATATCCAAATTGCCAATTAACTTTTGTCTCATTTATTTTATAATCCAATGGGTATTTATTCTAATTTACTTTTATTTGGTAAAGGATGATCTGAACATTGGAAACATCAATTGTAATTTGATCAGTTAGTAGAAAGGGATAATGTGCTCATCTATTTTCTAGGCTATTTATTTTGTTCCACCATTTTCTCAAAAAAGCACCTGGGAGGTTCTCGTGTTGTAATCACTATTCCAAATGTCAATGTTTCCCTGCCTATACACAATTAAGAAAACATAAAACAGAGGAATGTAGCATGGTGCACTATTTCCTAATTCACATGAAAAATTCTCCGGGTAATGTGTAACGAGCTTGTAATGGCGCGATAATTACATTAAGACACATTTTCTGGGTAAGAAAATGCCAGTTTTGTCATCACTAGGATGTTTATGCAATCAAAATGTAATTTCCGGGGATAATTCAAAGGAAAACGAGGACTATGTTATGGCAATCGCTTCTCAGATCTTGCTGTGCCAGACTGTATATTCGCCATACACATAAATTTCTGGTAATCTGTTTTGTAAAGGTTCTTGGTAACTGATGAATGTAGACTTCTATATTTACAAATTTATGGCATACCTAGTCTAAGTAACCTAATCACATGTGCATGATTTTGTCTCTGGTTCAATGTACCCATTGTCAGTTGACTCTGGTTCAATGTACCCATTGTCAGTTGACTCTGGTTCAATGTACCCATTGTCAGTTGACTCTGGTTCAATGTACCCATTGTCAGTTGACATTTCGTAAACCTCTACAAATTCTATTGGAGACAACAGTCAAAAATGATGTGGATTGTTGTTGGAAGAACTTTATACTTTTGGCAAAATTTGTCAATGTTGTTTGGGAACAGATAATGAAATCTATATTATCAAGAAAGAACATGGGCCTTTTTTTAAGTGATTTACATTTTTTTATTATGACATGAAAATATGAGTTTTGTTAAACAATTTCTTCAAATGCAAAGAAAGAATTTTTTTTACATGTTTTTCATTGATTGGTTAGCTAGAATAACACTTGGTTATTGTCAATTAAAAATCTAATGATGTTTTTCTTTTCTATTTTCATATTGGTCCTGCTCCTTTGCTGAAATAGGTGAGTAAAATTGATTTGAAATTTAACAAAATATAATGACTATTCCGCTGTATGGTCTCTTCGACCTTTTACTCCCCTTTACGGGATAATATAACTGGCCAACAACAACAACAAACAATGATAAGAATAGAAACAGGTTTGTTAGTATGAAGAAATAGAGTGAATTAATAAGACTAAGCCCTTTATTGTCGAAGAAACATCACCAGTACTAAATGCAACAACTTTTGAAAGTTTAGATTTGTTATTGATGCAACACATTTGGTAGGCTTTCTTGTTTAAATGACTAAGATTTGTTATAAACAGTCTTGAAATAGAAATACCACATAAGTAAAAGAGCATGTTTGTTTCTGGTTTAAGGCATCAGTACAATCTGATATTACGCAATGTTCCATTGGAATACATGGAAGCTTGACGTGATTGAAAAAAAAAATACAGATTTTGCACATTCCTGTCCTTGTAAACAGAGTGTGAATCATTGATCCACACTTTTCTCATTTAACCCTTTCCCAAACATTAACGACATTTGACCACTTTGCTTTGTTGCAGACGACTTAAGAAAACATTGAGGGAAAAGGAGAAATTTCTCCTTTACCCACAATGTTTTCTGCCCTATCAAAAGATTAATTTCCAATTTCATCACATTTTGAAATGTTGTCTGCAAACTCTTTCAATTTGGGACAGTCGAAATTTGTTGTTTGGGAAAGGGTTAAAACTAGACAATGCAGGCGTGAAGTTTAATGTTTCCCGCGAGAGAAAGTTTCATGTGCATATTGATGCCAGATAATCATACATTCCTGACTCCAGTAATTCTCTGTACTAGATAAAGGTCACAACATTCCCTGCAATTTATCAAAAAGCACAGAATTGCTTTATTATCTTGTCATATTTCCACCATGTTTATTCTTAATGGAAGCAGATTAAGTTGTTCCACTTGTGTTTAACCCATTTCCAAATGCCTTTTAGACAAATCACAATGGCTAAGTTGTAATTTCATAAGAGACAAATTAAGCTGATTGATGTATTTGTTTGTTATAGCTGCATCATTTAGACGCAAGATATCTTAAATCTTACTACTTTATATTGTATGCAGGGGTGGTGAGATCTGATTTTGATTTACTTGTCCGTAAATGCCACATCCCTTTCTGAACTTGTCTGTATAATGATTATGAAGCAAATTTCTGTAAAAAATTCGCTTGTCTGTTAAGTATAAAGCCCAGAGAATTTTTCTCATTAAGACAGAAGACATACTTTGAGTCACAAAAAGGGCATTTTCTATAACAGTATGTGTTATACTGTGTTAGTAACAAAGTCCAGAGATTTTTTCTCATTTTCCTATTAAGGCAGAAGATTATATTGTTAACATATATTGAGTCACAGAAAGTCATTTTCTATAACAGTATGTGTTAGTTACAAAGTCCAGAGATTTTTTCTCATTTTCCTACTAAGGCAGAAGAGTATATTGTTGACATATTTTGAGTCACAGAAAGGCATTTTCTGTAACAGTATGTGTAAGTTACAAAGTCCAGAGATTTTTTCTCATTTTCCCATTAAGGCAGAAGATTATATTGTTGACATTATCATGATGTTGTATATTGGTTCTAAGGCCGAGTAAATCTCAAGGGATAGCACCGAGGATCTCCGAGGATATGGGTGAAAGGCTCCGGGGATAGTTTAATTAAATGTTTTGTTGTAGATAAGTGTTATCACATAGAGTTGCTCCATTTTATGTGTTTACCAATATTTCTCAATGAGATATCAGGAAATGGGCTTGAAATTGCACCTTTTATCCCTTTTAGCAGATATTGGTTACAATATGAAAATTGTGCTGGTATATGTATGGTTTAAATTCCCTTTGTTCAGAATTTCATAAATCTTGCAGTTTTCATTGTTATAGAGCATGAATATATAAAAAATTACATTAATACACTAGCCAATACTCAAAATAATAAGCCATGAAAAAAACATTTTTTCTAACATTTGGACATTTAGCATTCTTCACTTCGAAGGCGTTGGTCAATATAGCAATAGCCTTCAAGACCAGAAATCTGGACTAACTAGCCAATTGATTCAATAAAACTGAATCTAGTCGTTAATGTACATGCTCTTTTAAAGTTGCAATTACTCTAATGATTCTGTTGTCAACTGTTTTTACCCACACAGAGCTTGTCTTCTGTTATAATTGAAGCGGAGAGATAAAATTATTTTTAAAAAGCATAATCAATCTTTGTTTGGTGCAATATTAGTTTAGGTAGTTCCCAACAGTAATTTACAACTTCGTTTATTAATATGACACCATTATCTATTAGAAGCCTACATTCAATCTAAATTGTGTATGGCAGAAATATTTGGTTTGAAAGTATTTCTATCAAATGTTCTCTGCAGACACATGAGTTTGCAATTTGGCAGCTGTTTTTGAAATTTCCTCCACTTACCCAATATAAGAACATGCTCACTGGGAAAAAAAACTAATCAAAAACTATGTCAGAAATTAATCGCTTTTTTCTCCATGGAATATAAATGACTTTACAGGGTTTTCCATTTGCTGCTAAACGCTTTACTCTTGAGCAGAGCCATTTGTAAATGATGTGTGCATGTGTGGGGAGACATTTAGTTTAAAAATGGCCATATTATAACCAGAAATAAAGTTTTCTTTATACAGAATGGCATGATGAACCGTTTATGTAATATTTCATTGATTCATATGAGTTATAAATAAACAATGGTTTTCGTGAAAAGGTTCTTTAAAACATAATCTACTGCAGAATAAATTCTGTCTGAAAACTTTTTTTCAGATAAGAGAAATGTTCTTCGGTGAAATATGACTAAATTGTCAAGGCAATCTACTGAAAATTGAAAATCATATTTTATAGATGGATTTTTTTCTTAGGAAAAGATATTAGGCCCAAAATGATATACGTATAAATGATCACAGTGACCCCTAAAGTGCAAAACATACATATTTATTGACTGTCTGCTTGTCTGGAATTCTATATTACTTTAACCCATTACCAAACAGTAACGCCATTTCACCACTTTGTTGCAGACGATACTGGAAAACACTGTGAGTAAAGGAGAAATTGCTCATGATGAGCAATTTCTCCTTTTCCCACAATGATTTCCACTTTATAAGAAGATAACTTTTCAATTTCGTCACATTTTGAAATGTAATCTGCAAACTCTTTCAATTTGGGACAGTCGAAAACTTGGCATTTGGTAAATGGTTAAGACAAATAGGACCAACATGGCACACAATACTGTTTAAAAATGTAAAAACTTATCGGTTATAACTTTATATTTCTGGACAATCCTACAATGTAAAACATTCTACTGTATTGTCTCCCTTTTTCCACAATGTTTTTTAATCTTGATTCATATTAATTGATTGACTTTTCAAGTAACATCATTTTCTCTAATTCTTTGATTATTTCGAGTGATGCTATTTGACAATATAGGCTGATGGTTTGGGCTCAGGACATGACTATTTATAAAAAATGTTCAAGAATTGGTACAATAAACTTGAAATTTTACTCGACTTCTGCAACATGAATTTATGAAGCACATCTGACCTGGCATATATATGTGAGATGGAATAAACCCCAAAACACATCTATTTGGTTATTGGTTGAGATGATTTTCCAACAAGATTTATTTCTCCCTGTAGATCTTTTTGGAGTCTCAGGCCTTCCTTCACAGATATTTACTTGTGCACCATCTCCAAACTGAGTTGCAGAATGCCAATGGTTCTACTTGGCTTGAGCGGCCTTTATAGACAGTTGAGTATGGGATCCTCCATCAATTAGAGTCAGCCATCGAAACATAACTGAAAAAATGCTGATGCAATGTAAAACTCATGAAAATGAATAACTTATGCACCAGTATAACATCTAATCAAAATAGGATGCATATATACTTCATGGATGAATTTAAGAAAAAAAGGATTTTATGAAACTGCTCAAGAAAAGGAAAGAATTAACTTACAAAATGAATTTGACTTGCCTCTGCTTTGATAACTAATGCAACAACTCTAGATCACATTTTTGGTGGATGCTTTTTATAGTTCTCTTTCATAATGATGTCTTTAAGAAAATCTTTGCGCCTTAGGCACAAAAGTGAGTGAAGGAATTATATGAGTTTGATGTACAGATATTTCCCTTTGGATTGCACCCGTGAAATATATGCCAATAAACTTGGATAACTTGTCCGACTGGGATTTAATTTGCTTTTACCAATAGCTCTGTGATTTTCTCACCAATCTCTTAAGATTTAGATTAAATCATCAGGATCGCTCTTATAGAGCTTTTATAAAATGCAATCCTGTTTTTGAGTAACCAAGTAACTTTGTAATTATTAGCATTTTCCCCACATATAAATACTATTTTGAAATTTGAGTCATGAAGTGGAAGTTTTAAAATAAGCACTGTCACAAAAGTAGAAACAGCTCTTAACAAACATGGCTTCTCTTGGTGTGGGTTCAAATCCCGTTGATGGTTGACAATAAGAGATAAACAAATCTACTTTAATAAGATTTCATATGAAGTTTTGAAGCATTGTTTTCTAGCTAGAACTGTCATCACAGAAGGAGTAACATGATGTCAACTCTCATAAAGCATGCAGTAGAAAACATTGTGCCAAATTTAGAATTCAACTGTAAATATAAATTCAATTTGTAAATGTGTCATTGTCTAGTTTCCAAGTACTAAACTCATTTCTACAACAAAAAAAAGGCAAGTTGATTTTCTTGTGAATAACTTGCTGAGAAAGAAGAGCATTTCAAGCCTGTAAAGTATAGGAATTGTTAAATTCATTTGCATTGTATTCCCAAAAGAGACATCAACCTTTCTTTCTGTAATTTACTGATAATCTACCGGTCCTTCTTTAATTTGAAATGTTTCCTTTTGTGTAGAACTTCAATTCTATTCTCTCAGTATAAAGTCTCTCTTGGGCTAAATTCTAGTCATGTTCAAACCTCATCATTAGTTCTCTTTTCGTATTTCATGCTTTGTTGAGAGTTTGATGTAAGGCTATTAGGAAGATCCTCACATAGATGAAGCAATTACTATGTTCTTGCATTGAACTCTCCATATACTGTAACATAAGCATCCTTATTGTTCACCAGTATTTCCTTGTCAAAATTCTAAATCCAGGCCTTTTTTCTGAGAAAGCTTATGAATGAATGAATGTGATTAACTTACTAGTAGGTAAAATGATATAACTGAAGTTTCTCCTTTTGTTACAGCTAATTCACACATTTTCTGACGTATTTGTGTCAGTTTAGATAAAGCACCATGGGATATTGTGGTTTACAAAATACATAAGTCTATGGTAGTTCCAATTTTTTATGTTAGACCAAGTGATGGTATTTTTGTCTCATTTTCAGTCAATTAGGTTTAAGAAACTGTCTTTGGATGGTGTTTAAAACATAAAGTATATCTTGTTTTGTAAAAGATAATTTGTCTGTTGTAATCTAATTTGGATCTTGGAGGAGGGAAATTTCTTTCAACACTTTGTCTTTGGCTGGCATGTCCCTAGACCTCCAACGGGTGAATGCTGTGAGAAATACTTTGTCATAAAACTTACTTGGAAAACAGACTGACAAATTATATCTACTTAAGGGAGAAGTAAAGTTTTATGTGTTTTTTAACAGGGAAATTGTCTCAATATTTCGAGGAAAGTATGTCTTTGCTGTACTTAAACTGTAATTTATTTTTTGGAAATGAGTTTTTTCCTTAGATCCTTTACAAATTTTCAGACCTTGATGAGAAAATATCCAAAACAAATCAATGATGCTCAGAAATGGTGACTAAATAATTTTGTACAACAGTATTTCTTTTGTAATTAATTATTTATAACCGGCCTCTCATGACAAAAATATGTCTTGATCTTGAATTGTCGATTACGAATCTTGAATAAGCGTAAAAAATAAAGTGTACATGAGGTTGGATTAAGTTTCAAATTGTTTGCATGATGAAATAGATTATTGGACGATCTCGAGTGCCTAGTTGCATATGTGCTGCAGTGCAGTTGTGGGTTATCCAATGATTTTCCGGGCGACTGCCCCGTTATAATGACATGACAACTGAGGCGAGGGAAGGAGACGAGTGAGCCCGGAGCTGTATTGGTGGACTCAGGGCCCGCCATTGTTTTGATGTCAGGTGTATATTGAGATTCCTGTAGTGACATTGGACTGACAGCTCAAACAATGTCATTTGACAGTTTAAAATGCTAAACAGTTGATACGTTGTGTCCATGAAGATGGTGTGAGACATGGAAAAATTAACATATCAAGGATTCAATGCAATACTATAGTAAGTGCTTCATGTTTATGAAGCACTTACTATAGTCTCGCATTGAACCCTCGATAAACAAAAGTGAGGTTTCCAGACACTGTTCTTTACTGCTGAGCTAACCATAGGCTAAACCATAGAATCTGGTATAATAAGGGGAAAAACTTCTAAATATCATAACCATACACACAGAGAATGACATTAATTATCTCTGTGAAAATTCAAGAACAATATTTATTCATGAACAATACAAACAGACATGAACAAAGAATGAACATATAAATTAACATGAACATGCCCATGAATGCATTCAAGAAGATGTTCATGATGTTCATGATTGTAGGTAAAACAAAGGGTTAATCATTCCCCTATTAAGATTACTTCAAAATTTTGAAGGATAGGAATAAACCACCTCTCAATATTGTATGTATGATGGACCATTAGATGATTCATTATAAGGGTCATTTAAGTTGAACATTATTTGTGATTGATTGAGATGAAAGCCATTGTTATTGCAAGCATAACCCTTACCACTATTATATTAGCTGTGTTAAAAATCTTAAAACCCTTTATTTCATATTAAACTTATTTGATGCATCGTTCTATATTCAGAGTTGATAAACCATTGTGACAAAAGGATGAATTGCTCATTATGAGTTTTTATGATAACTTGTTACCTTGTTTTGTCTGCTTCATTATGATGGTTTAAAATCAGCATCACAATCATCATAGGAAATGCATAAATCTTTTCATGCTTGAGAATTGAATTCTTTCCCATTCCTTAAAATTTGGAAAGAATAAAACAAAGACATATCACACCACATAGGAAAACTGTTTATAGCAGGGAAACGGTTTATAGCCTTTTTTTTGATATTTATACAAATGACTTTTTTGGCTGCAGACAAGGTTTGAGATAACGATGTCAAGAGTAACATTTGTATGATGATTTATTTATTTAGAGCTTCAGGAAATCATTTGAAAGGTTTATCACACTGTTATCTGATTTTCCTATGAAAAATGACAGAGCCAGAAATTCAGGCCAGAATAGCTGACCTTGCCCTACAAGTTCGCAAACACTATTTCATTCCAGATCCAGATGCATTTTAAAATGTTCATGATAAATGTAAAGGAGGAAAATAAATTATTTCGTATGGTAAAGTGCTTTGACAACCTAAGGTATTTTATGCAATCAGATAAATTTGTGCAAAAGCATTCATTCTCTAGAAAAACCAAAGTATTTAGATAAATGTTTCATTATAAACAAGAATGCCAGAATTTGATCTGTTTTAGATCTGTTTCCATGGAAAAATACCTGTAGGCCTTTGATAGCAACAGGCATTCTGATTTTGCGGTTCTGGTTATTCAGACAGACTATTTGATGGTGTGCATAGATTATTGAAACTAAAATGTCAGTGCAGTGCTAATGTTGTAATGTTTTTGATTATCTCATCATAATAAATGCATTTGGTCAGAATTGGTACCAATAAGCATACATCAATATGATACTTACAATGTTTATGTCACTGGTTAGCAAACAGCTGGCTTATTCACGCATTTGCTGCAGAAAAAAGCTTTAAAAAACATTGTGACAAAAAGGACACATTACTCCAAAAAGCATAAATATGCTATTTTTTGCAACATCTGATTATGCTTTGATTTTGGACCAGTAACAAATTCTCCAAGGGGGAGATGTATTATCGTAACCAGACAGAGATTGGGAGACCTGCTATTGCATACCACCCTCAATTAATGCTGTAGATCTGTATTAGAAGAATTCCCCCTCGGTGTGTAATTATCTCAGGCTAACTAGGATAGGAAACAGACAGGAAAGATAACTATTATGTAATGATAAATCTTATTCTGTCTTATACACATGTCTCTAAATGTCTCTGCAGCACTCAACCAAAAAGTAATGACATTGAGAAATTGTTCATGATAAGCAGAATTTACTATATTGTTGCCATAGAATAATAGTCAAAATCACTATCACAACTGATTGACAAAGTGCCTACGATTTTACCCGCCTTGACCAGGTCTTATGGGCAGTTAAGTTTGGGGTCTTCGTCCATCATTATGATTATGATCATAACAACATAACTCAAATAATGCTAGCGCGATGTAAAATCCACATATATACATATTTACATAAATGAAATCAAACATATTGTTCAATAGTTATGTTAAATGCAGATGGTACAATGTCTCTTAACTGGACCTTATCCGCAGTTAAATTAGGGATCTTCCTTCATCCATGATGAACCGGACAATGGTATCTAACCGAAAAATCTTTTATCAATTCAACTATTAAAACAAATAAACAATGGTTATGTAGAAGTTCCTGGGTGACAACTACTACAGTCTGTCTTGAGTCAAAGAGGCTAGTTAACGAGTTCAGACAGACACCCATTTAGTCCATTGAGTCTTGCCCAATTAGCAGAGCAGTTCTTGTTGATTAGTCAATTACAGGCCCCGATAACTCTGACATTTTACCCATCATGTCATAGTATCTGAAATCTATAGTCTTTACCCATTACCCCATACAAGATTATGTTCCTTGCCCAAATTCAAAGCAACAGCAGGTGACAAAAGAAAGTAAGAAAAATATAAATTATCTTAATGATGTTGAATAGAAACTATTGCATTAATGAGGAAGTATGAAGAAAAATAAAAATGCCACTATAAATACCGAAGAGATGAGTTCTATTAGCTACTTAAATTGGGGCTGTGTATACCATTTTGTATGAAGGAATATATACATTAAATCTATAAAGCATTCCATTCAGTATATTCTAAATTGAGTTATCAATTAAGCGATCTGATGCAATAAAGACAATATCTCAAGTAAAAAAGGGTTCACTGATTGATAAATAGCTTACAAAATGTTTTACTGTTCCTGCTTTATGTTGTACTAGGTTGACATCTTATCCATATATGAAATAACAGAAAAAAAAACCTCTCATTATGTGATCCACTTGTAACAGGGCTCCTATGCATCCATCATTTATCATCAGATTACAATGTATGCCTCACATTAAACTCACCTGCCATCGAACATCGGTGGCTTGTTTCTAATCCTTACAATGACTTCTTTTGAGTCATTTTAGTACTCACATTTAAGTTTCAGTGGGTTTTTTTCATCCATCTTTATTGCATTTGAGATTTCGGTCAACATATTTGCATTGCATGAGCCAATAGCTGCAATGTTGGATGGTTAGTTACTACAGTGTGAAAATAATTTTCAGAGATGTAACAAGGCTTTGGTGTATTTGTAGAAAAACATGTTAGAAACCATTGTAACCAAAGGATATATTGCTTGCAGTGAGCATCTTATCCTATGGTTTCTATATTATCATACAGAAATATAGTTTTTCCCTTGCTTTTTTTTTTACCGTCAGCTGTTGCTTTTAATTTGGTCCCTCTATACAGTCCCATATGGGGAAATGGGTTAATACATTGGTTCTTTTGTTGTCAGAGATCTACTTTCTTATCTCAATGAACCTCAATCTAAAAGGGAGGTAATTTGCTCTAATAGGCTTATCTGCAGATCGCAGGGTTTATTTGTTGGAGGAGATCCCAAGATAGGCATCAGTGTTGATTCAGGCAGGTGTATCTTTCTCCGCTCACAATCTGATTAGTAACACTTAGATGCACTAATTCCTCATTAAGTCTTCCCAAGCACCTTTGCAGTTTTATATGTTTATGTTACACTTATTTTTGGTATTTTGGGTTTTGTTGTGTGTTTAAAAAACCACATTTAATAACTAAAAATTTATAGATTTTCATTACAAATTATCTTTTTACTATCGTTAACTCATCTTAAAATTTTCTATCTTTTATCACTCAGTCATTGCAAATTTTTATTTATTTTTCTTAAATCAAATACATTTTATCCTGTAAATAATTCAATATAGGTTTATCCACATCATCATAATACACGTTAAATGACCTTCGCTGTCGATGCGCCTTTAAACACCATTCATTAATTCTTCAAAAGTAAGTCTATAGAAGTATGAAGTGTCTAATAAGCAATGCCTCGTGTGCGATTTAACATCCAGCAGTGGGATATAGCATCCAACTGGGTGCCTGATCTAACCTAAAACTGAATAAATAAAGCAAAATCTTCTTGGCATGTAAGGGTAGATTATCAGCTGAAATCTAGACTCTCTGTCATGTAATCAGATACATTTTCATTACCAATTCATTTCTCGCTGTCTGATAATGATGGCATTTTATTTTAATGTAGATCAAATTGTTTGAGGAATAAGACCCATAAAAATCATCCTTAATGACTTGTTATTTCATTTAGTTTTAGGAATATATGCTTTAAAAAAAGATACTATTAATGGTTAACTGTTTCATATGGAGGTCTGTATCTGACTGAGTTTGTGGCATATTTTCAAGCAAGAACTATTGTTTATATTTAAACCCTCATTGAACATCGAATCACGTGAAATTATTATTTATCAAATAACTAAACCCATAATTTGTCTTTTTGACACATCAAGTGCAAAAATAGAATTTAACAAACCAAATAAAGTGACAAAAGGCTAAATTGCTCTTTAGGATGGTTTCTACCAGATATCTTATAGAAAATATGTTGTCTTGCTATTTTGTGTCTTCTGTTCTTAAATTTAGTTTGGACCTGAGTCATAAATTAACCTGAAGGTATGGGTTAAAATTAAAATGGACTTGCGGATGTTTTCAGGGACTTTCGACCTTCACAGTACTTTGATTGTTGTTTTATTTTAAATCAGGATCAAAGTACTGAGGGTCCATCCAGGACAAACTGTGATACAAAGAGGAGTTGTCTGACAGGGTCCACTGACACATGTCTCAACATTATAACCTGATACTCTTTAGAAATGAATTCTCCATCATAGAGAGTCAAATGAAAATGAAAAGGCCATAACTCATCCATCAAACCTCCATAAAAAATTTATTGAAGTGTAATCAGACCCAGTTCTCTTTGAAAGTATAGACGGGCCGCAGGTTGGGGTTTATTGCCAGTGAATAACTCAAATATCAGGTAGATGGAATGCAAGATGTGTTAAATAACCTTATTACGACAAAAATGTTGTCTTTTGAACGGTCTCGTAAAGTGTCTCATATCCCTGAACTTGAATTGTACGCTTTACGTCTTTTATGTCTTTTCTTCATTTATACTTGTTCTTATTGCATCTCCAGAGCAAGATGTATACAGAACACCTTGACAAGAAAGGAAAATTATTTTTATAATGTAATTCCTCCTTTAATTATAATTGTTTTTTTCTCCATTTGCTGCTGCTTTCAATTTGGGCCAATAACAAACCATTTACACATGTTGGAATTACATTGTAAACACAAAATTCAGAAATCAAACTTAAAGCTCAAGATATATACACCACAAATGAGTAAATTTCCTCTATTATTTCTCTCCTTATTTTCAGTTGATGGCTCAATGCAATACTATAGTTAGTCCTTCACAAACATTGACAGCTTACTATTATTATACATTGAACCCTCGAGTAAGTGTTGCATCAGGTTTGAGGAGAAATTCTCATTTCCCCCAGGTAACACGCTGCTATCATTAATCACTCCACATTGTCACCAATATTAATCAAACATCACAACAAATAAGAACCATTTTTTGTAACGCAGATGATTGATATGTATTGCATAATATTAATTCGAAACCAACTGTGTATTGAAATATAATGAACAGTATTTTTTGCTTTCCATCTGACTGGATGGAAATATTGACGCATTTCTAAATATTTGAGATGTTAGATTAGATATTGAGGGTTCAATGCAAGACTATAGTAAGTGCTTCACAAACATGAAGCACTTACTATAGTATTGCATTAAACCTTCAATATGTGGGATTCCTATCATTTTGAGATTCAGAACTTATATGTTGCTATTAGAATAAACTAGATAGGGAAGAAATAATTGCTAGCTGCACAACTGAGTTAACCCCAAATCAAACAATAACAACATTAAACCACTTTGATGCAAACGACTCTTGAAAACATTGTGGGAAAAGGTAAAATTGCTCGAGCAATTTTTCCTTTTCCCACAATGTTTTCTGCACTATCAGAAGATCATTTTCCAATTCCATCACATATTGAAATGTTGTCTGCAAACTCTTTCAATTTGGGACAGTGGAAAAATTGGCGTTTGGTAAAGGGTTAAACATGAACCTTTGATGAGAGATGTAAAGGAACATGGTTTATTATCCTCAGTGTAATTAATATGTAATGAAATTTAGGTTTCATAAATCAAACTTGAACATTTTTAACTTTATGGTGTGAATAACCAATGATCATAGAATATTTATGAAGGACTAAAACTTGTCTGAAATATGAACTGCAAAAAACATCATTTCCCATCCTTTTGCTCTGCCAATGTCAATACACCAGATATTGGAGACCTCCTCATAAAAGCAACTTTGTTTACTAACTTCAGAGGTTCTTTACATTGTAAATGAGTTTATAACTAATTAGATGAATATAATTTGAAGTTGAGCATCCTGACTGCAAGTAGCTTTGAAACAATGCTTCTAAAAGTTGCTAAGCTTTGAAGATTTTTACTGCAAATAGCCGAACAATCAATTTTTCTACTGTGAAAGGAAAATATTTACTGTTTGGTAGTTCTTTTTTCTTATTTACAAAACAGTTATTTCAAGGTCCAAACAGTGATGATGTCCCTATGTGTTGCAGATAGTTGCTAATTACTGTTGTGTTAGCAAGTTGTCCAGAGCTTGATCTTTGGTTAAATTTGATTGATAGTCTGGTTTCTTAGTAAAAGATTGTCATGGACAAATCCCCGGCACAATTGATTCAAAACATGTACAAAGTAACCCAAGAGACGACAGAGCAGAGTTTAAGTCAAGGGTTCAGCGCAATACTATAGTAAGTGCTTCACGTTTGTGAAGCACTTACTATAGTCTTGCGCTGAACCCTCAAAGTGCAGCTAGCCATGTTAAGCGTGATATTGCAGCTATGTGATACATCGATTAATATTCTCTACTTGAATGCCTTGAAAAGATTGAGTAATCTTTGATGTATGGCACCACACATTTCATATCAAAGGAAACTGTCCATATGCACAATGTTGCAATGTTTGTATGTCTCTTGTGATGTGTGTGCTGCCTTTCAAAATTGTGCCACAATGGAAGAAATATGGTTATTCTTGAGTTTTTATTGGGTGTCAAGTTTCGCATAACAAGGTGCATCAAGTAATCAATCCTTGATGTCATACTGTAATATACCTTAACCCTTAGAATGCTGGGTAATTTTTAAAAGATATATTATTGTGTCATATGATTTCCAAAATCTTAAATATATGCTTAGTTTTGATTAGGAAAGATACTCAGAGTAGCAAACAGGTTAGATCACAGGCCAGCCGCGAATTTACTTGGCGGCTGGCCTGGATCCAACCTGTTTGCATAAGCATGAAGTTGGTTCCATCACTGCAAGTTTAACGCTTAGTGAATACTGTGAATGCATCAAATATAAAGTATCAGCAGGAAAACTTAAAGAAATATGACTGTTTCATAAATTCATTGCATAAGAATCATTGGAAATTTCTTGTTCTTAGAGATTGACACATAGCAAATGATTCATTCTTTTCACACAACTTTGTTTCCATCATATTGATAATTGTTTTGAAACATTTTTGGATTTCGAATTGTCACACTGGTTTCTGAAGCATTCTGTGGCAGACGTGACAAAGTAAGGTAATATGTAGAAATGCCTTAATTGATCAGGTATAATGGAGTAATGAGGTATTGGCTGAAGTTTTTATTGAATGAAAGGTGTATCATATTGCTAAAGGAGCGTGTTTATTTATCAGTAAAGATATGACAAGAACCCGTCTGTAAATCTCCATGTATTTATTTAACTAATGGTCAGCCATTTCGGCTGTGTCATAGGATACTTCATAACCTGATCGGCCACCCCTACCCTTTCCTGTAATATTTTGGGTATATCTTAATGTTGAATGGACAGTAACTTCTTTCCATATATGTTAGGTACTGTAAAGCGAACCCATTCCCAATTAAATTAACTGAATATTTTTCCCAATAAAACATATGATTGAATTTAGTGATTCCTGAAAATGTCCCAATTTTAGAGAAAAACACTGTGAGTTTTCCCAAATTGACCAGTACTGGATACATTCCCAAAATTTGAAAATAATCGCTGATGGATATTTTTGAAATTGTAGACTTGTGTGGACATTGTCTTTTTCTCCCTTGATAACAAATGATTGATGTAACTAAGAATGTAAATCACAAGACTGAAGACACTAATGTTGACATGGTTACTGAAGCATTGATGAATATACGGTAATACACTCATACAGAGTAATGGAGAACTTATAAAAAGGCAAAGTTGGATGTATGAAAGTCTATTTCTGATCAAGATACTGTATTTTGAAACTGTAAGATTTTTTGTAAATTTATTTAATGAAATTATCTTTTTAAATTGTTAGATACTGTGTGTAGAGAGTTTTCAAACTGACTCAACATTCTTATTGTAGACGGAGGGAAGAGTTAGCCACATTATATGAATGGTCAATGTTTACATTCCACAAATCATGTTTAACCTGTCTGTAATCGTCACTTTGGTGTTAATTATTCATTGAAAGCATGAGGCGACCATGAAGGATACTTTGACTTTCATTGAAGTTGTATGTTTGAGTCTGAAGCACTTGGGTGGGGCAAAGTTGAAAAGTGTTTATTTAAATGTGACCCAAAGTAGGCTAAAATATGACAGCTATGTTTGATTTAAATAGAAATTTTAGTGTTGATTTAAAAGCCTTTTCAAGGTGTTAATATTAAGCCATTTCTATGTATAAACTTTTATAGATAGCCGACAAACTTGATATAAAATGTTAATCCAGAAGTGCTCCCAAACTTTTTCATTACATATCATATTATTCATCTCTGACTACTCCCATTTATATAGAATTGGAAGAATATGTTTGTCACCATTCAAACATTCTGCCTGACACACTATAGCATCATTCAATAAGCTTCCTCTTAAAAAAAGTTAATTGCCCAAAGTATTCACAATTGATATGCTAGTTTGTATCCTCAACTTTAAAACGAAATCTGTCTATAGTTTCATTACAACTATTGTTTTGCCCTTTTTTCCCTTGATAATGATTCCAAAGTTACTATTGCCACATACAGCATTTTTTTATACTATTTCCCCCATATGAGAATTTTTAACTCATTGAAATAGAAAACAAACAACAGAGGACGAAAATATAATACAATTGTGTGATATTGGTTACCAACCATTGTGACAAAAATACAAAATTGCTGAAAAGTAAAAACCTAACCTTTTGTGACAGAGTTTTTTAAAGATTTTCGAAGCATATGTAGATAATTGTGGCAATATGAAGTAAGGTATTGCAGTACCCGCCTAACTGTGAGACCCCAAACAGACAGTGTGAACAGAGGTGAGACAAACAGCCAAATACATTAAAGGTCATAATTATAATGATGTAATACAGGTGAAAATTGGGTTCCAAATCTCACAAGTTTGTGTGATAATCACTGTATGATCTTACTGTTACAGTATTGGATTAAAATTTATTTTCCCACATGTTAGATTTGTGTCTGGTCCAGATTGAAAGAGAAACAGCAGACGACAAAAGTGAATTATGAAAAATTAACTTTTTCTTTGTCATTTTGGATAGAACCATTGTGACAAAAAAAAAAGAAATTTCTCAATAGGAGCAATTTCTTCTTTTGATGCATTGGTTGTGTGAGTTGCTTTCGGGAGATGCTGCCTTATGCAACACTAAAGGGTGGTACACTCTTTGATGATGTTAGTTGTAAAACAATATAGCTATCTTAGAATATTTATTACATTTCCTTCCCTATTTTGTCTTGCCACAACCTTGTGTTTTACTGCATGTTTTCTGACATTTGCTTCTTTTCTATTTTCATATGCTGATTTTCAACCACTTATCATCAATAGGTAAGTTTTTAATGAATTAATTATTACATTCTATCCAATACTTTGACTGTCTTTTATCGAAATTCAATTATACTAGCTTATCAAAGTGATACTTGTTTGATGAAAGAATCTTTTTAATCTTTCTACATTTCAATGAATATTGTTCTCAGTAGTTTGTGAGAAAGAGTGTAATTTTAGGGAGAGTTCAATTCTGTTAAGGCATCGTTTTATTGTTAGATTGTGTATCATTTCTCGAAGCATTTTTTTTTTGCGGTTATTCCCACTGACAAGATCAATATGGTGGTCTCATGATTAGAAATTGAATAGATCATAAAAATGAAATTAAATTACCAGTATCATTTTCCCAACAATTTATAGACTTGTGTCTGCTTTCCTGGAGAGATGAAGATTTCAGAGATTATTGTTCCAGAAAATTGAATGATAACTTTAATGCATCAGGCAATTTTTAACGACACGAGCAATGCATTTTCCTGCTGCGACTGAGCTATGGATAAGATTTTTATGATTTATACTTTTTCATTTCCAACACTTTTCTCTCTGCAAGTTATTTGATAAATTGTGGAAATGTTTTACATGATTTTACTCTCTAAATCCAGATAGGGTTTTGTCAAATTGAAAGCGTTGACACATGACAATTGCAAAGTATACATATATTCATTTTCGTTGAAGACAGAAACCATTGTGACTAAAGTAGAAATTTTCTCATCCTTAGCAATTTCTCCTTTGGTCACAAATGTTTCTTAGATTTTTGGTTGTTTATGCTACATGTTCATGATTTAGAATGGGTAGAACTTAGCGGGAAGGGACAAAAAACCTCAAATATGTTGTGGGCGCCAAATATGGGGATAACATTGGCATATGTCTTTCAGATTATGAATGGAATTGAAGAAGACCACATATTGGGCTCCAACCTAGCTAATGCTTTGAATTTGACATTTCTTCGGGGAAAATAGCATATCTGTATAAAGTTCATGTTAAAAATTTGAAAACTGATGGAATTGCGGGTGACAGTTGTCCAGTGATACAGCGTCTGCCACTTGTACCGAGGGTTCCGCATTTGATCCATGTTAGAGGCGAGGTGAAAACTGAACTGGTTTGGTATCCAGGAAGCAGTCGTTGAGAGTGAATTTAATAAGCTTCAGGCTTCTGTTACAATTAAGTTTTAATAGAGGTATTATTTTCTTTAAACACAAAGTTTGTACAAGTGTAATGATATAGATGGATTAAGTATGGTAGATTTTGGTATAATGTTATGGGGAAAAAAAAAGAAAACATTTGATGGTTTTAGAACATAAAAAAGTAAAAAAAAAAACTACTGACATTGTGTGATTTTCAATACTGATATAAAATAAGTTATTATTATACTTAAATTTGGTTTTGGAAGGACTATAAGTTATTTCATTGCTCGCCCAAATGGGTAGTAACGAGTAATAGGTATCATTCGGAGAGGGAGACTGGATGGTACAAAAACGATATGGGCGATCTTCGATGATAATACGTATGCCACCTTGCTCTTATGGAAAAGTGTTTATTTGTTTAACCCCTTCCCCCTTATGGTAAACTGTGACTGTATAAAAATGAAAGCAGATGCAGAAAACCAAAACTAGGAAGATAAGAATTTGTTTTCTGATAGGTAGAAACCATGACAAAAGCAGAAATTGCTCATTAAGTCTCCTATAGATTTATGAAAATGAGTTGTGATGGAATAAAGGGTTAATGTTAGAAATGTTATTAAGAAGAAATTTGGAGTTTTGTAATCCTCATTCAATATAACTTGGAAATCTACACATTGGGAGGAAATGATCTTCATTGATTTATCGAATTCTTTGAGGCTGCCATCTTTAGCCAAGTATATGATCAAAACCTTGGATGTGTCATGATTTCGTGTTGTATGTTCATGTAAACGTTTAAGGTAATTTGAATTTTTGAGAGACAAAGCTAAAGAATGTCAGAAAAATGTTTGACAATGTTTGTTGTTTGCTCTCCAATGTTTAACATGGCAAATTGACGTCAGGGGAAGACAGAGATAGTCCCACATTAAGGACATTCACTATGTCTACATTGTTTGTCCGAGGTTCGGATAATATGACGTAATTCTTCGGCTAATTTCTTTAATTCTCCTCTTAACCCTATATAATTGGTACTCATTTGAACCATCTTTACAAGACAAGTTTAATCAGAACCTACAAAATAAGATTCATTATAGTTTTTTGCAATACTTCATTAACAAGACTCTTAGTTGCCTCTAGTGGACCTCTGATTGGCTAATCCGGTTGGATTGCTGGGGACACAAAATGAATTGTGCTATGGTTTCATATTAGACTATTTTCTTTCCAATCCCTATCATAAAGTGTAAACTTATGTACAAATACAAATAAAGATTGTTGACTGCTCAGCTTTTACAAGTCACAATTTATATATTGTATTCATGAAATGTTTTTATCTAGGTGACATTTTCCTGTTTTGGTAGATTCTCATGTATTGTGGTTTAATTGAGAGTAAACCCCCCCAGGGGTCATTAGGATGTGCGACAAGCCATACCCAACTATGTGGAGAAAATCAGGAAGGCGGAAAATTGAATGTTGAACAATTCCAATGTTTATATTCACTGAGTGTCCCTAATGGGTACTTTGATCTGGGAATGAGCATCAGGTGACCAAGGTTACGCGGCCTCTATGTCCAGTGATATTGATGAGTTCTGTCAAAAACTGAAGTTCTTGTGTTTTGGCTGACTGGTAAACATCTTTACTTATTGTTTGGTATTCAGACGTCTAGATAAAAGGTAAACTCCTGGATAGGTTTTCTTTTTTTCTCTAAGATATATTTTACACTATTTACTCATTTAGATGTGCCTTATCAAGACACCATGTTAAACTTCCTCAAAGCACATGCCGAGGGTTCAATGCAAGACTATAGCAAGTGCTTCATAAAGATGAAGCACTTACTATAGTATTGCATTGAGCCCTCCAATTGCCTGCTCCTTGTGAATCAAAGGAAAGATGTAATGTAACATACTGATGATACAGTGTCAAATCCCATACATTAATACTTCCTCCCTTACATAACACCGTTTCCTCTCAATTTCTTCATGACCTTAAGATATAAACAATAAATGTCAATCAAGCTAACAATGAAATTTTGAAATATGTAATTGAATATTAAAGCATTTAAAAGGAAGAACAATTTAGTTTCAATGCAGAGATAATTTGTTTATTGTGCTTGCAAATTTCTGGTCATTTACAACCAGAGCATTACATATCTTCATTTCATCTCTAATGTTTATTTTTTGGGTACTAATAAGAATCATCTTATTGAGACAATTCTGACAAGCGCTTACAACATAGGAGTCTGTTTCCATGTGTCTATTTCCAGGTAATGCTTGAACGAGACTCAAGTACGCATCTTCTGTGGACCTCTGTTGTTGAACATGTCTTTTTAAGGTTCATTAACCACTAAACCAGTTCCAATATACATGTGGAATGTTGAAACGTTCAGTGTGTTGCATCGATAGCCGACCATCAAGATGGCTGTGGCGTAGTTAGGAGGACTTGTTTGATCAATTGATAAACTGTTCCCTTTGATCTCAGTAAAAAAACAATGTTCCGTTTGTGTCCTATGAGTGTAAGATCAGATTGTGAACCTTGAAATTAATGACATTTACATCTCTACCATCTTCTGAAGAGAAAATGAGGCAATTAACTTGTTAATTTTAAATCACTATTAAACATGATTTGGGTTCAACAAATTGATGAGATTCATTTGCTAAAAGATGGTGTGCCATTTTGAATTAACATCAAATGCTTTGTACGGCACTTTGTGACTGTTCCAAATTGAAAAAAACAGCAGACGATAAAAAATACCATGAATTAAAAGCTTTTTTGATTTTCTGTAAGGTATTAGGTTGGAACAAATGTGACAACAAGAAATTATGCTTTTTACAATACATTTTTTCTCTCGTGAAGGTGGTTTCTAAAGATTTCCGCAGTAGATGTGCAACATTGAGCCATGATAGATTTAGGGGTTAATGCAGACTAAACCAATCATCCTGCACACTCTATACACAGGCCTTGTACAGGATGTGTTCCGAGAGTGCAGCACTGTTATGGTGCCTCCTGATTTCTGTCAAAGGTTTTCATCCCAAATATTGCCTTGAGAACGTGATTCCCCGCCATAAATGTCACATTTTGTCCCGCTATAATCCGTTATTTGTCTTCATGGCACGGTTATAAAAGCTGTCATAGCGCCATATTTCTGCTCCTCCCAAATCCCACATGGACATATCCATATTGTTTCTACAGAGGAGAATTTATTGGGTAACAAAAAACTCGCCTGGTTTTTGCCTTCTCTGCACCAGGGAGCACCATTTATCCTTTTTTACGAGTCGGCTTGATTTAAGGTGACCATTCTTCTACAACTATTCTGGACATATTTCTGAGAAATAAACACAATGGAGATAAGAAAAATGATTTTACTTTTTGGTCAAGGTCTTCTAGGGAGAAATGGGATTAAAATCAATTATGAATTCATTTTAAAGATTTTTAATGCTTGACGGACAGATTGCAACAAACAATACAAACTTGTTATTTGAAGGTCAGAGTTATACGTTATTCCCAGAAGCACTTCCTGTGAAAGCTCCTGGACTGGTTTCCAGTGACATACCAGTTGATATCTGATCCACAGCACATTGATGAGTGGAACCAGTCAGGGACATTCCGCTAATTACAATAATTGAAGTGAAAACAATGGTCAGAATCAATCACCCTATCCAGCTATATATTTGCTCAACCCTTTTTTGTAATGCAAGGAACTGCTGGGCTTAATCCATGGTTTGTAGACTTGGATGGATTTCAAGGCTCTGAAAAGTGGCAAGTTTTCTAAGCTGATTTCGTTATTCCTTTACTAAATCCTAAATTGTAAGTACTCGTTGGAATGGTCCTGTTGAGATGGTTTAAATGAATACCATCAAAATAGAATTAATCTTTATTGTATAGAAATATTTGCATTGATAAGATTTTGAAACAAACTTTGTTTTATGCTATGATCATCAATAAGGACCACCTTCTTAGACTTTCTGATACTTATGACGTTGAAGCCTAAAAGGAGGATATTATTAGAAAATTTGTGACTCAAAGATGCATTGCTTATTTTGAGCCATTTGTCTCTGTCACAAAGATTTCAAATTACTTATCAGCAAATTATACAGGTTTTTTTGTGTGTCTTTTTGAGTATTGAGTTTACTGTTAAATGTTGGAATTGACGGAGAACAGGGATACGATTATAAAAGTTAAATTAACATTGTATGTTGGTCATGACTAGACACAAGGTTCTGAATATAGTTTTCATCATATTAATTTTATGAAGGCTTATGAAACCATGGCGATGGATAACTAGCTTACTTCCTAGCCTTGACCTGACCAGCTCAAAGAAAGTCTTCAGATTTTTCCATGAGGTAAAATACTTAATATCTCATGCATGGATTCCTGCCTAATATGTGTGTACAAATTCTGTTTCCCCAGTAAGACAGGCAGGGAATCTTCGGATCAAATCCATACAGTGTAAATGCTTGTATACACCATCGTAATTCCTTCCGGGGAGAAAAGGTTTCTGCTATCGGAGAGGGCTAGAAGGAAATCAATAAGAAATTGGTAGATAATTTTCTGAATTGCGGATAACCCTTGCTCTATTACCAACATCGTTTTTTACTTAAATGTCGTGTCTCATGGTATAAATTGTCGTTTACCCTTAAACTGTATTAATACTACTGGATCTAACTTTATTCAGAGATAATGTTAATTGAGTGAAAGTGTAAAAAAAGAATTAACTCCAAAATACTTTCAACATGTATACATCAGGAATGTCTTATTTATATGAAATGTTTGAATTTTCCTCCAGAGCATGAGTAATTTATTCCTCAGCTATGAATGTTTCATATTGATTTTGGCAGAGAAGAGATTTTGGGTGGGTTTAACAATGTTTTCTGGTATATTGCAGACTTTTGGCAGATTGGATTAGTTGGCAAGGGGATCACATTTAACACTGAAATCAATTTTAACCCTTATAGTGCTGGAGCCGCCTTCATGCTTATGCAAACAGGTTGGATCCAGGCCAGCCATCAAGTTAATTGGCGGCTGGCCTGTGATCTAACCTGTTTGCTATTCTGAGTACCTTTCCTCATCAAAATTAAGCTGATATTTAAGTTATTGGAAAGCAGATGACACAAAAATCTATTTTTAGAAAACTACCAAGCATTCTTAGGGTTAATATTTCAAACATAATGTCTTTCTGTGAATGTGGATATGTAAGTGTCAAAGATGCTATAGATTAAAAGTTGCGATAGCTAGAAAGGAGTTGGCAAAGTTTATCCACAAATTTCTGAGAATATTCATATTTGATTGCAGTTTATACTATATGATCTGAATTTCTCGGTATCAAAGAGCTAATGGAAGGCAAAGTTTTGCCAAGAATTGATACGATCAGGCAATTTTAAATTGTCTTTTATGATAATCATTATTGCTGGACCAATATCAAGTTAGGAAATTATTAGATAGTCCACATGGTTTACTGATAAACTTTATAACGTGGAACTTAAGCATGAAGAAAAACAATACCTTGGAAACGTTTAGTAAGATTATGTTTAACCCCTGTAATAGACAATGCTTGGCGTCTAAAAGGTATAAAGAACCAAAATGTTTGTCCAAATGAAATATCTTTCTAAAAGATGTTACTAAAACGGGGTGGCGAAATTTGATTTCGATTAACTTGTCCGTAAATTCCAAATTTGTAACAGCACTTGTACATAAAATGGTGATACAGTATATTTTGGTAATAATTCACTTGTCCATTAAGGCTTTTGGACAAGTTGGGCAATACTGACAATTGTTTTAGCCCCCCCTCCCCCCCATCCCCCTGCAAAAGGAATAGTTAAGTATGCTTCAACAGAGGAAGCAAAGTACTTTGAAAGTTAACATAAAGGAAATTGATGAAAACCAATTATTTTTTACAATTATATCAATAATACTAAAACATAAAGAACTGCACAAATTCTCATAATTTAGAATTAGAAGGAGTATATAGGATAAGATAATGGATCTAAGAAATAGTAGAGCATTGCTCCCTACAAAGACAACTGGGATTTGAAGATGACACCTGAGACTAAGTTATGGTTTAGTTTAGATTAGCGTAGAGTGGTTGCATGCTGGGAAAAGTGTGATACCGCTGTGATGCATCATGGGATCAGCTTTATATAGCTTTAACGTCTTCCTGGCATGAACCATGCGCAAACAAATCGCAAACAATCCGTGCACCGTAACACAATAACATGTCAGCTCAAGATATGACATTATAGACGTGGGATTGTTCTCTAAGATCCCCCTAAAATAGAATTGCATTAAGAGATGATACATGAACAGTTATATCATGCAATACTTTGTGTCAATGTATTTAACTTGATACATTTCAGTTCTAAATATTCAATTAGTTTTCTTTTTGTGGAGGAAATACGTCTTAACTCCTTACTACTTGATAGCCTTGATACCTTTAAAGTCACACTCTGAAGCATTTAATACAGACAACCTAAGAAACCACTTTGGAAAAATGACACATTGCTCTTAATGAAGAATTCATCCTTGTGTCATATTGGTTTCTTTATTTATATATAACTGTATATATATACATGGATGGTATATTTTTTTTGCTAATACTTTCACTTTGGACATTTCACCATTTTCTACATGGATGTATGGGTTAACCAATTACCAGACAATAACGACATTTGACCAGTTTGTTCTAGATGATTCTGGAAAAACCTTGTGGGAAAAGGAGAAATTGCTCGTTTAGAGCAATTTCTACGTTTCCCAAAATGTTTTCTGCCCTTACAGAAAATTATTTTTCAATATCATCACATTTTTAAATGTCGCCTGCAAACTCTTTCAATTTGGGACAGTCGAAAATTTTTCGTCTGGTAAATGTATAAAGAAATAAGGGTTGATATTGAATTGTACAATTTGCTGTATTTCCCCCCATACAGCACATTGATTACTGGGTCCAGTATTTCCAGGGCACCAGCCTCCCGACAGCTCCGGGGCTCACCAGGAACCGTAATGAGCTATTCATGATGGAGAGAATTGCCGATATTGTTTTCATTTGGCTATGAATCATAACCATAGTGATTCGATAAAGAATGACAATGAGGCTTATGCCTAATAGCCGAGATGAAGTTTGGTGATCATTGTAAAGGACCTGTTATGGATTTGATGGGGCCTACATTTAGTCTTGATGAGCTTGCGGGGCGTGTCACGTTACATGTGACTAATCTGAGAGCATTGTAGTAAAAGAACTGCAGCTGAAATCATATGGCTGGAGTTTTAATGGGATCAATATTGCTTCAATTCAAAGGAATGAATATTTAAGTCACTGTGATAATTTTTTCTCTATTACCATTGAACGGAATTAGCATTCAATTGAAATAGATTTTTAAGCCAAGCATCTTTAACAAAGGATTTTAGACATACAAGCAAAAAGTTAAAACACAATTTTGTCCCTTTTTTTGCATGATTGATTAAAATGGTAATTAGTCTTGGTATTCACAACTAATTATGACCTATTGTTAGTGATTTGCAACCACTCTATTTAAATAGTAATTTGAATTGTTAGCCCATATGAAGTCAGAGATTTAACCATTATTTCTACATCATATGAGGCACTTGTCTTAGTTGTTGGGATCTACAAAATATGAAATAGTAAAAGAACTGTAACCAAAATAAGTCTTTGCTTCCATTTTGACAATGATTTCCTGAATTTTTGCACATCCTTCGATAATTATGTTCCGTTTTACTGTGTGTATGCTATGACTTGGTTGTTTTGTTCCAATATGGGAGGTTTGTGATTTGCTATTTTGGTTAAGAGTTAAATGGGTCTTCCCTTTCAATTGCAGCAATTACTGAGTCTTAATACTGCTTACCTTCTCACCTAATTGCCCTTAATTTGAATGGATTCTTGAACCAGGACAATTTTATGCATGACCTCGAGACTATTTTCTCTGACAGACACATTCTTCATCCTCCTTACACCAACATAATTGAGCCAGCCACACAAAGAAAACTAGGAAGTTTATCATTTTGGAATTACTGGTAGTTCAAGCAAAAAGTAGAGCTGTTATAATGTAGACAACATATAATGTAGATAACATGATACTTATATCATAAACAAAGAATAGATGAGACTTCTCATTAAAAAGTGAAATGTGAGCCCTCCCTAATACTGGCAAGTCATGAAATAACTGAAATACTGATGACATGGCATTAAATTCCATTTAATCAAACAAACAAAAGTTAAATGTGGGCCCTGCCTAATTCTGGTGAATCCAGGAAAGCCATAAAATAACTGTATTAATGTTGACAATTGATGTCAATTAAGTGATCAAACTACTGTCGAATAACTGATATATAGTTGAAATGATGTTAAACTCCATATAATGAAACAAACAACCTTATAATGTAAAAAATTTAAAAGAAAACTTCATGGGCTAATTACAAGACTATAGGAAGTCCTTTATACAATGGACTGACTTACAAATGCCTTGCATTATTGTGTGAGTTTAGACTTTGCAGGAAAATTCTAGAACTTCTAACAAGCCTAGAAATCAACAGCTCCTAAGAATGGTCGTGTAAAAAGCACTTGCTGTAATAAATAATTGTTCCACTTCTTCACAGAAGCAATCCTGATTAACACTTGGTTTCCTAGTTTATGTATCTCTTGGTAAATAATTACGTGACGTTTTGTGTTTATCGTAAAACAGTTTTTACGAGAGTATTGCATGATGGTTGCCTATAAAGTGGAGGGAGATGCATATCTCTCTATGCGGAGACGGACATGTCAGGCTCCGAGGTTCTGAGTTTGTGTATGTAGACCAACGTAATTTACAATTGCCATCTCTAATCCAGATTCCTGTCCCAATTATAAAGCTATAAAGTTATCAGAATTTTATGTAGAGAATCATACATTTCCAATTAAATGATAACTCATCTCATGACTATAACAACTTTGATCGAAGGACTTTATGACAGTTTTCATTCATGACAAAACTGAATTTTGGTTGTAGCTTCTTCTTTCATCTCCAAATCCTATACCGTTGGTATGCTGTAGAATTGATTAGACACATACAAGCATGATCAGATGAATCTTTTGTGAACATGTCAATTAAAGAACAAACGATGCCCACATTGTACAAAGAGACAATTGAGTTATCTTAAAATAATACACTGAGTAACCACAATATAGGGTTTTTAATAGATTACTTTAAACTCTAGCATGACAATTCTCTAGTCTTTCATCATTTTTAGTTTTGCGAAGAAAAGTAACAAGATTAAAATATCTTTAATTGCATATTGCCACACTTGATTTCACACCAGAAAAAATGGTTAATAATTCATGTCCAGTCTCCCCCCTGAAGATCTGTTAGAGATTATACCAAGTTCTGGGAAAACTACATGAACAGTATAGACAGTGCTGGAGGGTCGTGGGATATTGGTCTGCATTACAAATAATGCTGCAAGAGAATACAACATCCCCTAAAGCTCATTATAAAATATATTTTTTGAAACCACCTATGTAGGTGCCAGTCATGTTCTCTAGAATTGCCACTGCAAGGATTTAAGAACTGTGTTCATGAACAAACATGAATAAAATATGGCCATTAATATATCCATGGACATGAAAATGCCTCTGAATTTTGAGTTCATGAATAGATGTACGCCTTTCATTAATACGAAGTTGTTCATGAAAATCTTCATGAATACATTCTTAAAATTCATGAACATGTTGAAGAACAGTTTTGTGTTCATGAATAGCCATTCTTCATTCATGTCTGTTCATGAACACAGTTATTGAATCCTCTACAAGGGATGGATTGACTTGTTTATGATGCATAACATGTAAAGTCTTATGGTCAATTGAATTCCTAGTATCCCTTACCTCCCAATTTAATGGCAGAAAGTTTCCCTTAATAGGGTCTTTAAACCAACAAGCCTTTCTATGTGTTTGTTGCATGAAATGGTGAATGTCTTATGTGTTTCATCGTAGCTCATTACTTGTCCTTGATTATGTTTTATGTCCTTAATTAGTTCCTGCATGTGACCCCGTAATGAGCAATTAAATGAGTAACTGTTAATATACTGTGCATTGTGGATGACTGGTGCAGCTATCATAAATATTCCAGATATACTCAAGTTCATCTTAGAATTTCAATGCATATTTAACAGCTCCATTTCCAAAGTAACCATTATACTTTCTCATAATTCAAAATTCTGGTTATTGAACCAAAAAATGATGGATGGAGAAAAAGTCTATAATTATCAAAAGAAGATTGTCTTGTATAACACCATGGCGATGAGTTTAATCTTGGAAAATAGGAAATGGAAGGTACCCCACATCATTAATCTTTCTATACTGGGAACCGGCCCTTTGCCTTTACAAAAACCTAATGACATTTTAGTGATAAATTTTTAAATTTGAAAATGGATTCTTGATGTAATTAGTGTAGGATATTCCTCTCGTTTTGTTGTTTGCTTATCTCCCGTACTTTAATTGTAATGGATTGGTTTGGAACTTCATTAATTCTTAAATATAGAACCAGGATTGTTGCCATGACAATGCAGATGGTTGCTATAGTGATGGTGTGTTTGGTTAAAATTGTATGGAAAAGAATAATAAGTCTTGTCAGTCCTGTCATTTGATATTCTCTAATTATTTGTCTTGCAGGTAATGTTCATTAGAGTTCACTACATTATCTTTCATTGATTAAACTAAATCAAATCTTTGTGGTAAAATGTATAGTTGTGCTTTGTCTAATATTTAATATTATTCTTATAATAATGTTCCTTAATTCAGAGATATCTCAAGTTTTTGATATCTTAGTAATTTTTAATGGTCTTTTCTGTTTAAGGTACAGTAATTTACTGTAAGAAGTATTAAGACTATTTTTTTGTTCTTTTACTTGTTAGTTCATCATTTCTATAGTAACTTTACTGCAAATTTGTTAATCAAACTTGTGGGTATTTCTAAGAACACAATGAAAATCTTTTCATTAAGCGAACGTCCACAAAGCAATTTTTGAGTGGACTGGTATAGGGTTTTACTTTCATGATTAATCACATTTTTGCAGGGATGAAAAAAAGCAGACTGGTTTCTAAGCTGTTTTCCCTCCTCCATTTGCATAATTCTTAATGCCTAATTGTAGAAATAGGAAAGCTCTCAGCCGAGTGTAGATGATCATTAAAAGCAATGCTATTCTGAGTGAAGAAACAATTCATCTTCATGAGACTGCCGGGGTTTATTGGTCACCCAAGTCACCACACCAATGTTCTGCCCATAAATCATAATCTGGGGAAATTGGCCCTTGTTTTAGACCTTTCCCCTCCACTACACATTCCAATGGTTTTCCCCGACTCTGTGTAACAGACATTTTGAGTAAAACGACTAGCGCTCAGTTAGGACACTTGTGCAGTTATGAAAGCTATTTTATTTGAATTGACATGCATTCTAGTTTAAGGATATGTGCTCTAGTGTTTAAAATTTAAACATAGTCAAAGGAAATGAGGAATTTACCTATTTTGACATGATATAAATTAACTAAATACACATTCGAAAGCCATTTCTGCCTATTTCACAATAGTTTATACATTAATTTACCATTGCCATTTGTCATACATGAAAAATTGTTGTTTCCACTTAGGACCACTCATAACCATTAAACATTATAGATGACTGGTTAAAGATCACATCACATACTGCACAATGCTCATTTGCTTAACTCCTTATGCCATAATACCTCATTTTGATGCAAATGTAGCTGAGGACTTTTGAACATTTCCAACTTCCGGTAACCAGGGACAAAAATAGAATCTCAGAGATACACTGCTTTAGGGGTCTGTTGCTGCCCCTTTTGTTTGGAAACTCCGGAAGAAAATTATTTTTTCCTGCTGCTTGTCATTATTTCTGGGTCCCCACAATCAATTGGTATTCATTACAGAAGTTTGATTTCGGCCATTGTTTCTCCATCAATTGGCGTTTCTAGATTGCAGCGGAGACGCGACTATTTGAGGGGAAATACGGATTGATTCCCCTGTCGGAGGTTTTACCGAAATACTAATGGCATTTGCATCTAGCACATTTCTTTATTACTGCTGAATGTGGGGTTTAACCCTTAGTTAGAATGCTGGGTTATTTTCTAAAAATGTGTTTTGAGTAGCAAACAGGTTATATTCCTGGCGGCTGGCCTGGATCTAACATGTTTGCATAAGCATAAAATCGGTTAACCCCACTCTCTGTTATTTCTCATTTTACAGCATCTGCTGTAGAAAATTTTGGAGATCTCTAAGTTAGACAAATAATGAATTGGTCCTTACAAGCAATATTTCATTTTATCACAATATTTCGACCCAGTACAAAAAAACGCAAAAAACATTATTATATGAAATATTTGTAGTCTGCTGTTGCTTTGAGTTTGGATGTGTTTTGGGGGCATCTGGCCCTTATATGGGACATAAATGAAAGTTGTGATACTGCTTTGACACAATGCTCTAATAACTGTTAATCATACATTGAAGAAGATTGAGAATGAAAAAAAAAAGATCATGGTGGAAGTATTCATATTTGGAGAATTGAATTGTGAGGGAATACAATGACAAAACCAATGCAAAACCAAGAACCAATTTAATACATTTAAGGGGCAAAATGATGTTAATTGCCTGAAATTGCCTTCTTTAATTTACACAAAAACTAAGATGTAAAAGAAACTCAGATTGAGTTATTATTATATTAGTAATATTAGGATGGCTCCCTTGAAACTGATGTCGGCTTTATGGGTTTGAAAAAAGGGGAAAAAATATTGTCTTTGTACCATAAATTTCTCAAAAAAGCTTTCAATATTAGAACTGCATTTAGAAAAATCCTTCTTTTTTTTACAATGTATAAAAATAATTGGCAAAGAGGTTATACAAAGTCTGTTTAGCTGTTTATCTGTATCTAGTATTTCTGCCTATCATTTACATATTTACATGTCTGTATTGATCGAAATATCCAAACATTGCAGTTCTTACAGTCAATGCAAAATATTGTTAAAAGAATGAAAATGGTTGAATAGTTATATGATAATAATAATAATGATGATGATGATAATAATGATAATTTATTTACAGAGGGTGAAACTCATTTACATTAACAAAGAACTCCCACTAATCTCCCATGAGGCCATCTGTAAAAGAAACATATTTTTTTGAAAGCAAGCATTCTTGATCACATCCGAATCAAGTGACTTTTTCTCAAAATAGCAAGTAAGGACATGAAAAAGATGGCAAAGCCATTCAAGGCTGTAAGTGAAATGAGCAAACTGTAGTATCCATAGTTTCTGTGAATCTCTGCATGAAGAAAATCTGTTTGCAACACCATTAAATAGCCCTAAAATACAAAACTTCAAAGCTAGAAAAGTGGTAACAGCTTAAAGAGAAAGATATTTTACATTTTATTGAAATTTCCAGAAACGTGATTAGGTATTATTACATGTTTGTGCTGCAATAGTTTGGATGACTCCAGAAATGGGAAATGAAATTGAATTTTTGTCATGGAAGAAGCTATTCATTACCAGAAGCGCATGATTACAGTTTGCCACCAGAAACATGTGGGATTAAAGATGAAAGGTTTTAGTTATCTGGTTTTATGTTATGCTATTATAAAAACTACAACAAGAATATTTTCTTTGTAACCATGTCATTTTAAAGGTGAGTTGTTATTAACTGACAGTTATCTAGTAGGAGTGAAACAGTTTAGTAAAAAACTGGAATAAAGTATACAAATAATCAACTTTTCCTTGATTGAAAGTCTCTCTTTCCTCCAACAGTACAATATACCTTACTTTTAAGCAGTCACTTCTAAAGTCTAGTCTAAAAACATTGCTTTTAATTTAAACCTAATAACCCATATGGGGGAATTGAGTATGTCTGCATAGGTTTTATTATATTAACGAGGATTTAGTGCAATACTATAATAAGAGCTTCATACTTGTGAAGCCCTTATTATCTTGCATTGAACGCTTCATAAGTTCTTTGACACTTTCTTTTAGGTCGATATCAAGGGTTCAATGCAATACTATAGAAAGTGCTTCATGATTATGAAGCACTTACTATAGTTTTGCATTGAACCCTCGATATTTTATATGAATTAAAAAAGAAATGTTTCTTACGATTAAATGTACGCCTTGTGTAAATCAGATTCCTATGTGAGACGTTATGAAAGGGAGGGAAGATTCCTGTCAGCCCTGTGACTTTAATCATGTTGATTTTTTGACACAGACAAATTGTAGGGCTATTCTATGGCAAATGTTTTCCACTATCTATTCATATTGATCCTGGTCTGAGACCATTACTATGGGTTTCTTATGACTGTAAGGATGTATGGCTGTATTATCTATCATATTTCAATAGCCAGTTATAATGGGAACTGGGGCCATGCCAGTATTACTCATACAAATGTGCAAGTCTAATGGATTTCTCACTACCGTAACATTTGAGAGAGTCGCTATCACATCAGGAAAACATGCTGTTGATATGGGAATGCTATGTTAAGGTAGAATACCCATAATCGGCCATTTTGACACTAATTCTGTCCTCGGATGCATTTTTAACTTTTTGTCAAACTTTACAAAAGCATTTTCTAGACATAAAAAATTTATCCAATAGCATACAACAAACACTTGTAAAAAAAAAATACCATTTCCTTTTTGGTCTGAACCATTTTTACAAAATGATAAATTGTCACAATTGGGTCTAATCTTCTTCGAAGTGGTAAAAAGTGAGCTATCATGATGTTAAGGCACATGGTATTGAAAGTTAAAAGGAAAAAAGGGTTTAAGAAACAAATTGATGCGGTCTCCATGTAATAGTTAATGGATAGGTAATAAAATGTTTTCCAATTCAGAAAACTGTATAGAAACCCAGTTTCGATAAATTAACATAATACAGTTCAAAGACTTTAACATCCTTCTCCCTTTAGATATTGATTACCAGGTACTTCTGAATTATCTTACACACTTGGGGTGGCTGGCTATAAACAACATGGATATGTATACTGTTTTGCGTACAGAAATTGTATCTTCTTTTCTTTCGATGTTTTAAATTCTTAAGTAATTTGTAAGGTTATATGTGTATTTATTCAAGTGAACAAGTAAAATTTCCGTGATGTTTGATAAGATATATTCCCCAAAAAGATAAAAAGGGTAAGCGAGCATATATCAAGCTAACAAAAATTCTCTTTTTCAATTATGTGAGCCCATCATTTCATCGTTTTGTCAATAAATTTACATGTTAAAAGGATCAAAGGTTCAAAGCAACACGACCAATGCCAATTTGTCTATAGCTTCATTTTTTACCCCTTAATTCATGATACCTTCTAGACAGTGGTCCAGGAGTAGAGCGTCGGCTTGTGGACACGAAGGACGTGGGTTCAAATCCCGTGAAAAGAGGGATCTGCCTTGCAACCTTTCATTAATCCGCATCAGCTGGTGAGATGCTTCTCATGGAAGTCTTTTTAAAGACAAACAAACAGTCTTGTATCTATGTTTGGTTTGAGTTGACTTTTCATCTGATTAACCCATTACCAAACAACACATTTTCAGCTGCCCCAATTTGAAACAGTTTGCAGACGACAGGTAGGGCAGAAAACATTATGGGAAAAGGAGAAATTGCTCTTAATGATCAATTTTCTCCGTTTCCCACAAAGTTTTTCAGAGTCGTTTGCTACAAACTGGTAGAATGTCGTTATTGTTTGGTAATGGGTTACAGTTGCCATGCCTGTAAGAGATCAGACACCAATTAGTTTCGGAGTGAGAAATTCTGCTGTAGCACTCCTAGGAATGCTGTTTTCTTTTATCTTCCTCATTTGTAATGTATTACATTGCTCCCCTTGGTTTCAGCCAACTGTCATTTTCTGTGGACACCATCAGAACCCAAAGCTTAATTTACAGGAAAAGGAAATGTCAATGGAACATCTTCATGATTGATCCTTTTCCATTAAAATATTAATGGCCAAAGGATATTTATCTCTTGATAAGAAGGTTCTTTTTTGCTTCAATGTTGAAATTTCTTCTGGTTGGCTCCAAAAGCAGTGAAAGTTGCATTGATTAAAGACCTATGTAAGGTATAACATTGGGAAGGAAGCTATAAAAGATAAAGAGGCAGTATCAATTGACGTTTCGGTTTGTTGCCTGTTAAATCATCTCTACTTTTCTTGCTTGTTGTCTTTGGAAGTTCCTATCGAAAATTCATGTCCAAGTACAGGCGAGAGAAGGCCCTATATTAATGTTTGTTAGGGAATAAATTGTAAGGAAGCTAATCTCCAATACTAAATAGCTATTCCCAAGTTGTAGTGAATTCATTAGGAGAGCTTACCATGGCTGTGAAAACAAAGACAAGGCCGGAGAACATGGGAATTACTCGGCTATCCATGCCTTTATTAGAAGATTTGCTGACACTGAAAACTGGGAATCTTTTACACCAAAAACTGGAAGTGATGGTTGTCATAGTACTGGGGAACCGGTGGTGATGGTTGTCATAGTAATGGGAAACTTTAACATGGAAATTGGTAGTCATCATTGAAAAGCTCTTTCAGTATTTTCCTTGTTTTTCTGGTTTGTCACTATGAATAAAATGAAAAAGACTGCACTTCATTTATATGTGATTAACACTTTCAATTTTAGAAGTTGGCATTTTGATCAAGTACCTTAGAGGGCATTAAATGTTAGAGCACTCATGAAATTCCCATATCTTTCTTGAGTTTAGTAACTTTGAAAACACTTTAAAGACAGAAGAATTTGCGTATTACTTTTTACTTTTGTCTCAAAGTTCTTTAAATACCATCTGGATCAACAGCACTGCATGTTGTCTGTGTATGTGGGAATGGGTTATAGCCTGGGTTTGGCTGTATTGTCTCATCATGGAGCTGAAAGTCTCATAACCAACCAGCCAATTAATGCAAATAACTGAGAATTTGTTAGGACTCATTTCACCTAATTTAATTATCAGTCGGGGTAATCAAGTTTTTATCAGCGCTATTTTTTTTTCGCACTTGCAAATTTGAAACTGGCCTTGGACTTGATTAAGCAGTCATGATTCATAGATTGAAATAAATGGAACAGCCATTTGATGTTTGACAACAACTAAGTTTGTTGATCAAGTCAAACAGGATGATGTTTCATTTGTTCTGGTCAATAATTCCTCCTTTTTTTCCACAATTGTTTCTTTAATGATTTTTTAAGCATTTGTCAGGTGTTATAAATTGCATATACTGTTTTCTGCTAATAATTTTAAATTGGATAAATCAAAGGTTCAATATAGGCTAAATCATCATAATTTATTACCATGTATATTTCCTCATGGTACCAATAAAGTATTTAAAAACCATTATGACAATAGAATAAAGACTTCATAACAAGCATTTTATCCTGTATGTCACAATGGTTTCTATCAAATACTCATGCAAAATTCTTTTTTCTCATGTGACTTTTTGTTTTCTGCTGTTGCTTTCAATGCGGACCATTCATAAGATTCAGTATGAGGGAATTACTAAAGAAATAATAGACTGGTTGAGTTATTTAAAAGGCATGATCATTCTTGTAATATAAAGAACGATGATTCAAGGGATGATTCAAGGATGTCCGAGTGGGTTTCATTGTTAATGTTTGACCCTCCGTGTCCATTGAGTGGTCAAGATTTGACATTAGCTTTAATCAGAACACCTGTCGGCCAACCTTTACAATGTGGCCTGCTTCAAACAACTTGTCTTGGCTCAAGATTTATAGTAATTGCTAAAGTCGGTAGACAATAGGAAAACAAACAATAGTTTTTTTATTCGAAATTTACATATAAATACATATTAAGCAAAGATTATCTTGTCAATATAATTTTTTCAATGAATACTGTTTTAGATAATTTTATTAACTGTTATTTTATCTTTTTAATGAAAAGTGAATCAAACTATGCGTTTATGATGTTATAACTAGAGATCAAATATGAAGGTTCTAACAACTATGTATTTGTTGCTACTGTAGAATGTTACCAAACAAGTATTTATATCCTGTTATTGCCAACACATGTTTCTGTCCATTTATAGTCACTGGGCGCATGTGCTAACAGCCATTAAACATGTTTTTAGACATGTTCATGATGTAAACTGACTAAACACCTAACTCCATGATGCCTTTTTCTGCATTCTTACTGAAGAAATAAGAAACCATGGTGAAAAAAGAAGAAATTGCTTGTAACAAGATATTACTCCATTTAGTGACAATGGTTTCTGCCCAGTACCATAGAGAAAGAGACATTTTTCAAATTATGAGAGTGTGGTCTGCTGCTGCTTCCAGTTTCGGCCAGTCACAGATTTCCAAAAGGGGTAATGGGTTAATGACAGCCTGTCGCTGTCCAGTGTCCAGGGTAACATGTCCTGACAGAGACAGATGCACATTTCAAACGGTCAGTGTGTGTCCCCTTTGACCAGTCTGCACTTCTATTATAACACTTTGTACCCTCAACTTTCATGGTTTCATCGAGAACGTTCTCATTATGTGAATATGAGTTTGAATTAATTGGAATATACAGCTACTAATTGATTTTAATGAGACAGAGACATCAGGACAAATATATTCTTTGGTCTGTCGTTCAAATAACAACTTGGACTAACATTACAGTTTATTAAATATAGATGGTTCATTTCCATTAATGTTGTTTGAAGAGTTTGACTCCGTTTTGATGTCAGAAAGAAGGGATAATAATATCTTTGGGTTTTGTGGGGTGATTTTTTCTCAACAGAATAACACCTCTTATTTAAAACCTTCCTGACCTGGTCATGATTGGATGGAAAATTAACCTGTTTCCCCATACAGGAATTTGTGGCTGATCCGAATTTAAAGCACAAACAGACAACCAAAAGAAGCTGCACAAAATACAATTTCTTTATGATGTTCCGTAGGAATTACTAGGACTAAAGGACAAATTGCTTTTTAAGGAGCAATTTATCCATTTGTCACAATGGTTCCTGAAGTCTTTCTCAGCATATATGGCAAAAGTGAGGTACTATGAAGACTATTATGTCCTATGTACTCCACGACTTTGCAACCAAAGGCAAATTTTAATATATCATTCAAAAGTGTCATTTTCATTCCTATCCTTTTTATCACAGGAAATGTTCAGTTAACGTTACAGTATGTTTTGTAGCAGATTTGTAAATATGCATGATCGTTACGCCCTGACGTTAGATATGTTGTTTTGGCTTGACAATGCTTTGTTGCTTTGTAAAGGATCCACGTGTACAAATGTATCATTAACTTTGATTAACCCACTGGTCAAAGTGTCACAGAACTGTTGAGATGACCAGAAAATTTATTTTAATCCTTCACCATTTACAGAAACTAAACACCATTGCATGCAGATATAGTCAAAGTGGCATAGGGAGAATTTGCTCATTAAGCAACATTCTTTCAGTGGCACAATGATTTAAATGTGGGATATTAGTGCAGTAATGTAACTTTTTATTGAT
The DNA here is from genome assembly GCA_947846245.1 of Cerastoderma edule. NCBI lineage: Eukaryota > Metazoa > Mollusca > Bivalvia > Cardiida > Cardiidae > Cerastoderma > Cerastoderma edule. The sequence continues at coordinate 35,678,248 of OX401416.1, read as the reverse complement.
ATTTTAGTCACTTTGAGAATGGTTTATATGTCACCAACTTCAAATATCCCTGAATGTACAAATTGTCAAATTAACAAAGGCACTGTCTTAATCAACTTTACATAATTCTGTTACATTTAAGATATAAAATTAACTTGAGTTTTCTACGTTTTATACAGTGTGGCAAAGACCTAGTAAGGATCAATTGCCTCTGAATTCAATCTGTATAATTTGGCTGAACTTCAATTTCTATCATTTGCAAAGTCAGAATATCACTTCCATCCTTTATGTTGTGTAACCCTTCCATTATAGTCTGTCTCAAACAACAAATTTTCGACTGTCCCAAATTGAAAGAGTTTGCAGATGACATTTCAAAATGTGATGAAATTTGGAAAATGATCTTCTGATAGGGCAGAAAACATCGAAGGAAAAGGAGAAATTGCTCATTACGAGCAATTTCTCCTTTTCCCTCAATGTTTTCTTAAGTCGTCTGCAACAAAGTAGTCAAATGTTATTGTTTGGGAAAGGGTTATAGTCTGTCTCTTGTCAAGAAACCTTGCATAATTCTGGGGTCTAGGTAAGGGTATGCATTAAGTCCATTTACATGCAATGTTTCAAAAACATTTTAACAAATCTTAATCATTGTGGAAACTCATAACCATTGTCTCATTGTGACGATCCTATTGAATACCTACAATATAGAGTTTACAGGAGCCATAAACAAGTTTAAAAGAATACACTTCTTATCTGAACATCTTATAAATATTGAGACCCATTTTAATGCCTTTTTCAACTGGTTTCAATTAAAATGATGATATAATTTCATTGTTTTATATGCTTTGCTTAAACTTTTTCCATAGGGGAAATGATGCCATAAAAAACAACAACATTGGAATGATTTGAATATATTACCATTACTGTAAACCAGTTAGGGAAGACAACTAAATGGTTGATTTTTTGTCAGACTGTTTTCAAATTTAATTTAAATACAGTTTATTCACATATTCAATCTATTAGATGTCTTCAAAAGTATCTACTACAGACGCATAATGCACGGGAAGGGTTGAAACTGCAATAGCAATTTAAACTTGAAACTACAAATGATTACAGCATTTGAACAAAATTGTTTTCAATCAAACATTCAAATAAGAGAGTTGTAGGGGTTTTATGTGAATTTCTCGTCTCTTTGTTGGCAGTGAGATTGAATATTTTCCTTCTCCCCGATACAGATTAACTTTTGTGACCTGAACATGGTCGCTAGGGTCTCGAAACAGTTGAATATATGAAAATTTTGTTCCAAAAGAAGAGTGAATTGTTCTTTTACATTTTAGTTTTACATATTCAAAGTCTCTGCTGATTTTGTTGTTCTATAAGAGAAAGATTTTTCCACAAGTTAAGCAATTAGATCACGCCTTGTTGGAGAGATTGTGTTCAGTTTCACAATTTTAGTTTTTTGTGTTCGGTAGCTCTGTAATTTACTGACGAAATAAAATATTATCTATCAAGATACAAGACGCTCTTTTGAAATCCCTCCTTCATTATGTGGAACCTAATCTAGCGAGATTCTAAAGAAAATTGTCAATTGGGCTCGAACATTACGTGTCTTGAGTCGAAATTACTTCTTTCAAATGATACATTTGATAGAAAACAAGGTTGAAGGAATGCTTTTTATGATCCTAAATGGAAAATTGCATTAGCATGCACTCTTTATGCAAGTTCAATTTGGATCTTGGAAAAACTTAATGATAAATTTTCACCGCCCAAGCCTACCAATACTCATTGAAATGCACTTGAAGGAGAAAATAAGTTTATCAGAAAATTTGAGACTTAACCAAATTTAAATCATACTTGACTCTTCTTAGTGGTGGTATGAGAAATATTTTGAAACAAAAAGAGAACAATAATGTGACAAGCTATTCTCTTCATTTTGTCACATTGCTTTCAGATGCATTAGCTTTATGTGAGTTGAAATAAAGTATTAAATAAAATGCCCAAACCAGTCATCTTCCCAGACAATCTTTACATACTATTTCTCATCAAACATTCCCCGTAATTATAACATGTATCTGATCATTCTAACATTCATCATAAGCGAGAATGTCGGAATTATACATTTTTTATGCCGGCTATTTCAATATTTTGACTTGGTTTACTTGACCCCCGTCATCAATCTTGTGGAGATGGTACGGAAATAGAGTCAGCACACTCGTCAGTTGGTGTTTATATAGCCCAATTTAATTACAACATTCGACATGTTTTTTATGATATCAAAAATCAGACCATCAATCCCAGAGATTCTGTGTCAGATTCTTGTCTCAATGCTAAAAAGTATTTTATATACAGAGACGTGGCATTATGGTAGGGTCCAAGGATTAAACCTGGAACCTTAACGGAATCTTTGTTGAAGTGGCGTAATTTTGAACAACTTTATATCATGAGAAAGCCCAGTTTTATATTTGTTTGAGTCGAAGATGTTATCGCCAAAATAGAGAAATTGACTTAATGTGATAAATCGCTAGTTTAATTATCAGTTTAATTGTCTCCCATTTGCTTCCTTTTGCTTCATGGCATCATGAATTTGATACAATCCCCTTTCAAATATGAATAGTCTAATAAAAAGCTATTTGATTAGACTTAATAAGCCCTTAAATTCATTTTGTTACTATTAAGTTTGTAAAGAAACTGATGCAATATTTTTCCATGATTTCTTCTATGTTCCACACTTGTGGAGTGCCTTGCAATTTTGTGCATCAATTCTTGAAAAGGATTGAGAATGACAAAAAAGTCTCAGATGAAAAGGAACCAAGAATGTGTGGAAACAATTGCAGCATGTTTCGAGGTCTTTGCATGACTATGCATAGATGTTTCAGATTACAACATTTCTGCATACCAAAACCTTTGCTGTTGTTGAAGTTGTCCCAAAACAAAGAAAATAATTTTCTAAAAAATTATTGATCTCATAAGATTAATATTAAATTATTGTTTGAAACATTGTGGTATAACTAGAAATACTCTTAATTGGCAATTTTCTCTTCAGCATAATGTATCATCTACCAAAGCATTACTCTCAGACCTTGAGACAAGATGTTTTAATTCATCAACTTGTTTATTTTATCTCTAAATTGTTGGTGCTCATTTGAATTGTCTGATGAAGACAATTCTAATGAGCATCTGCAGTTTAGGGCTTGCCAGCCAGTTTTAGGAATACTGTATGAAAACGTGTTTTCTATTGTTCCTTATCTTGACTGTGCAAAGTGAGAATAATGTGAATGTTGCAAGATGCAATGATCTTATCTCCATGATGCAACTTGTGTGTTTTAGCTCAGGACATAATATCATTCCATCTCCTGTTACAGTAGTGGTGTTGTCTTTAAAGATTTCTGGATATCGCCCATAAATACATAAAATATCGCCTAGAAATACCAGGTTTTTATGTGTAGAATAGAAGTAAAAATAAGAAGAAAAAAATGTAGGGTAAAAATTGTGCTGTGCTTGCGCAAGATAAATTTTACAATATTTCCAAGATGCCATATTTACGTCATGAATCAAGGCTTCTGCATTTTCACTTAAAAAGTTTTCAACAAGACCCTGTTGATGCCATTGTTACATTGTAAAAGTTATCGACTTGTGACAAATAAAACCATTATAACCTCATGCTTCAGGAAAAAGATTGCCTTTTTAAAGATAGATATAGTGTTACCTTCAACTGAGGTGATACATTTATAAAAGTGAATAGCCAGGTCCCTGCATGAAAAACATTATAAATTGAGTTAAATTCAATACTTCATATATTTTTATACATACTAATGTAATCTGTATGACAAAATACGATTATATCAAAAATGCTGTTTTTACTCATGATTTATAATATGTGTGTTCTACATCTTTTTCAATTTGCCTTGGTCTACAGTTTATAAATAATAAGTTAAGTTCCTGCCATGTTTTCTAATTCCCCTTGAATATTGACAGCTGAAGACAGATTGTTATACATTGCGCTAGGGTTTGTTAGTCACAGTTTTTGTTGATGAGTCAATTAGTGTTCAGCGGGACATGAACAGATTAACACAGGAAGTATGATAATTCATCAACGATGTTTGTTACCGAGATATTCAAAGTGAGGCTGATCCCTTTGACTCCATTCAGACTCGATATTGGCAGAAATTTGACACAATGACAGCATTTCGATGAGATTTGCTTTTTACCGCATTTCACGGAAATGAATAAGTTTCCGAGCACGGGCCCTTGATAGGTTGTCTAAGACCTGGGGGTTGATTGATTTCACGACCTCAAAGAGACCCTCCATGAGACACCAGTCTCTATTCACTGGGTATGAGAATGTCTCCATAAAACTGGTCTTAACCCTTATAGTGCTGGAACCGACTTCATGCTCTGGCAAACAGGTTGGATCCAGGTCAGCCACCAAGTAAATTGGTGCCTGGCCTATGATCTAACCTGTTTGCTACTCTGAGTGTCTTTTCTTATTAAAATTAAGCAGATATTTAAAGTTTTGGAAAGCAGACAACATAAAAATTTATTCTAAGAAAATTACCCAGCATTTAAGGTTTAACTGTATATAGAAGTTTGAATAGAGTCATGTAGTGTCTTTCCTTACTTTTTTAATATATTCTTCTAATCCTATATTGTGGGTAACTATAAAAAAATGGCATTAACTGCACACAGAGATTCAGATGAGAGGCACTTTTCTTTTTCTAACTTCTCTAATACTTGTCCTAACCCTATATTGTGGGTACTCATTGAGACAATCTTAATGAGTACCCACAAAATAGACTATATCACACCAGTTTTAAATCATTGCATGCAAATGATTCTGATAACCCACTTTACTGGAAACTTGTTCGCTTGTTGCCCCACTTGAGATGCGGCCAAAAAAGATTTGAGTTTTATCAGTTCTCTATCTTTATTTAAACTCATATAATTCAAAATGATTGTTTTAAAGTGAAGTTGATTTGAGAGGTGTCTACTGCAAAACCAACTGGAAAAAAAGAGAGGGTTTTAAAACTTCTGAAACTAAATCTAACCTTACAGAAATTTCAGAGGGTTGCAAGAAATCATCATGAATGTCTCCTATTTCCAGCAATATTTAGAAATCTATGAGACTTTCTGCTTGATCACAATAATCATGAAGATATTTTTTTTTCAATATAAGATGGTTGTTGTTTGGAAAAAGCCATCCTGGATTTACTTTGTGAAACTCATCCAAGGCAAGGTCCGTATTTGGCACAAAAAGAAAATATCTTTAGGCCAAGAAGTGGATAAATAAGAAGAGATCCTTTACTAATAGCCATTGAATTGTTTTCTGAGAGCTGCACACTTTGTGTTGCATTATGATATGGCGGAGCAAATTTAAATGATTCGACATGTTCTTTCTATTCAGTCATCATCATCATTTGGAAGCTTTACAATCAGTCACTGCAAGCCTCCCTGTGACGGCAGTTGAGATTAAATCAGAGTAAATTGCGGACAGTTTTTTGTCAAATATGACAGGTTTGAGAGATTGGGGAAATATCGTTCTCCTCTCCAAGTCTGCGTAATAATGTTTCTCAGTATTTACATTGTCCTTGTCCAGGCTTAAAATTGGTTCTTCACTGAGTCGACAGTATTCTATAAATGCTTCATTAAGAACTCTTTTATTTGTATTTAAGCTACATTCTTAGTGTATCATACTCACTTAAGTACTCTTACATCACAAAAATTATGAAGGGGTTGTGATGAAAGTAAAAAGTCACATTATTTTCTTTTCCTAGAATTGATGCTCTAATTCCTTCGAGAAACATTTAATTCATAATAATCGTTTTTTAGGAATTGTTTCTTTTGTTTCAATGAGTTGAATAGCATTTTCAACAATTTTTTAGTCAAACCACAGTGACAATTTACTTATTTATGTACCATGGATGATCTGCCAGTAGATAGAATTAAAAAAAATGGCCACGGTGCCTTCTAAAAGCTAGAAATTATTTATGGTTTATAAGTAGGAAGCGCTTGGAGTAGCTCTGTTATTTGGAGCTCTGCCATTACTTGTTATGACCTACCAATATACATAACATAAATGATGGTTTGGGGACCCATTTATTGACTGGTTCCCGTAATGTTACTTTTTACGTAATCAGATTTAGATGTATGGATTACTGTCACTACTAAAGAACCAGTCCACTGGGAAATGGGCCGTAGACACAACTTCTATATCGAGGGTTCAGTGCAATACTATAGTAAGTGCTGCACGTATGTGAAGGACTTACTATTATATTGCTCTTAACCCTTGATATGGTAATCCATTCTCCCCTGTATGGTGGGGAAATTGTAACCGGTCCAAATTGAAAGCAACAGCGTATTAAAAAAAGAAATGGATGGTCTTGAGTATAAATCTTTTGAGTATTAATCTTTTGATGAAAGGATGTTTTGCTCATCATAAGCAATTCATCTTTATTACAGTGATTTCTTAAGTCTTTTACTGCGAACAGAAATGTTATAATGTTCTACAAGGGATAAGAATCTTAATAATTGGACAGCTATGAAAATGTGTGAACTATGAATAGCGTTGTTTCAACAGTAATAATTGTTAATCTAAAACAATAGTTTTTGGATTTGTATGAAATCTTTTATCCAAATTTCAATGGAAGATTTTTAATATGGAATGATAAAACATTTGGAGTTAGTCAAGGACAAAATCACCATTAATTTGTCCCTGTCTGCTGGTATTGCCCTGTTCTAGTGGTTGTTGGTTTTGTATTTCTCATTGCATGTCAATTTGTTGCAATCAAATTATCACTGCATGCAGGTACAATTATTTATTGATGACCAAATCTATTTCCAAATGAGATTTTAATTCATCTCTTGCCTGATTTGCATGTTTATCAATGATCTTTGATTTTCCTCTCAGTTAACCCTTACAGTGCAGGAACTGACTTCATGCTTATGCAAACAGGTTGGATCCAGACCAGTAGCCAAGTCAATCTAACCTGTTTGCTACTCTGAGTATCTTTCTTCATCAAAATTAAGCATATATTTAAGGTTTGGGAAAGCAGAAGACACAAAAATCTATTTTTTGAAAATAACCCAGCATTCTAAGGGTTAAATTGTTTCTCTACTCTGGTCTGTTGTAGTTAGCCAGGCACTATTTATTAGTTACAGACGACCTGTGAGGTCCATGTAACTAACAGAAATTATTGCTTTAACAGATGTCTAGTTACAATTATCCTTAAATTACGTTTTTGCCATGAGGTATCTCTTTATTTGTTTGTATCAAGATGATTTATAAAGCCTTATATGAAACAAAAATAACATGACTTTTGGAAAAATGATCTTGATGTTTAAAGAAATTGCAAAAGTTTCCTTGAAACCCTAAAATTCAAAAGATTTGTCGTCTGCTATTATTTCAGAATCTTTTGAGAACAGAAGTGTTATTGTGATAAGTTAATCCAAACATATATGTGTAGTTAAATAACTTTTTGAAATGAATTATAGTTAAATACCTTTTTGAAATTAAAGCTTTTTATTTTTTGTCTGCTATTCTTTTAGATTCTTTTGTGTTTAAGTGTTGTAGTGATAAGTTAATCCAAACATATTGTTAATTGAATTGTTTGCTGTATTTGCAGGTTCAAGCCAGGTGGGGCGTCACTTTCCATCCCTCTCGGATCCAACTTGAAGATTAAATGCCCAGATAACAAAACAAACCCGCTAGAGTACTATAAGATTTATTGGGTAATTAACATTTATGTAGCCCATTATCACTATTATGTTAGGCAGTTTAATGTATCCACAATAAATGAACTCAGAAAGCATAGTGATTCTATAGTTTATAGATTATATATATTGATAAAAATCATTTAAAGAAACCCATTGTTAGTGAAATACTTGTTTAAATGTATTCTCCGCAAATGACATATGCAACCATTGTGCCAAAAGACAAAAAAGAAAGTTGTATCTATACATACAAAGGGATTTGGGTATTTATAAGAACTTGTCATATGATTTGAATTTTGTAAACTGTGAAATAATGATGGAAGCCAGGTTGAAAATTTGGACTAAAATAAGTCATTTTGAGCACAGAGACTCATAGTTAGGATTCTTTGTGAGAAATGGCTATAATATATATAAAGCTCCCTTTATATATAGAAATTATCCCAAAAGAATCTTAACTACGAGTCCCTGTAATTTTGGAGATGAAGAAAACTTTACAAGGATGTGAACTTTTGTTGTTGGAAGTTTGACACTAAATCATGTATTTAAGAGTCTCAAAAAAAGTATTTATTATTTTTTCAGGTTCCAAAGTCTAGTTTTGAGAATTGTTTTATAAATGAAGAAGATCGAGTTAATGTGAGTCTTCTAGTCAACTGTAATAACGCCTCGAAGGACATCACATTTGTGACGGTTATACAGAGCTTCACTGGAACGCCGGGCGGAATAGATTTTAAACTTGGACAAAACTATTATATAGCAAGTAAGTCTAGATTTAACAAATGTTTTTAATGATTGTATGCTGCAGTTTTGACTTAACAACATTGGTCATGATATAGTCAAAACACCAGCAATCTTGAATACTTGTATGTTACCATTGTTTACTTTCTCTAATGGACAGTATGCAGACTTAAAACGTTTTTACGACATTTAGCAATTTCCCAATATTAAAACTTGTGAATAGTAGAAATGGAGGCAACACCAAACACATATCTTGAAATATAAGGAAGTAACATTTTCTTTGTGAAATTAGTCAAAAACCATTGTGACTAAAGGGGAAATCGATTGTCACAAGTAATTCATCTTTTGTCACAATGGTTTCTTATGTCATATGCTGCAAGTGAAGTATTATGGAGTAAAAGGTTAACTTCTTTGGCTGCCATTAGTCTCATAAAACCCACTTCCAAGTACAACATTCCGGTGTCTTAGGCTAAAAAAAGCGACATCAGTAATTTCTGGTCTGTCATCATTTAGTGACAAAGGCAGAGAAATAGTTGAAATAAATTTAAACATTTGTTATTTCAGCTTTTTCCACGGGGACGTACAGTGGCCTTGGCAATGAGTATACAGATCAGGGGGCTTGCTCCAACTTTAACATGAAACTCAATCTTACAGTGGTCAAGGAGGAGATCCCAACAACACAAGGTAATTGGCAATTAACGCAAGTCCAGGGTTTAGAGGAAAACAAAAGTAACTTCTTCAATAAAGCAGAGGACTTGCGATAATCTTACATCAAACCCAATTGCTATAGACTTACTATGAACATTCGAAATGATATCTTTTAAAATGGTTATCATCAATTGTTAATGGTTCAGACTTAGACTATCAATAGTCCTGTGTGTGAAGTTACATTTAAAGATTATCTTGACACAATGAGCAAACTTTCTAAATGAACACTTTTTCTGTCTGTCAATTATTTCTTGCTTTGCCTCGCCGATGAATTAAACATCTACAAATTCTGTTATTCTTAGAGTCTCTTAAGGTAGAGACTGTAATAGACTTTTGTAGAGTACAGAATCAAGTACCTGATTATTACTCTTTTATGAATACACCTTCAATTACATACCTTAATATGCAATTAAATAATTACCATACTTATGAGTACAACAAGTATTTTACCATCACTTTAGGATCATTTATATATAAATATGTTCTAATGCAATATGACAATAACTAGCAAGAAATTGTTTAAATGGGGCCTCCGTGGCCTAGTGGTTAGAGTACAGAACTTGAAATCACATGGCCCCTCTCCGCGTGGGTTCAAATCCTGAGAGGGATATGGATTTTCTCCCGACTGACTTACGGAATGCCGATGGTTCTACCTGCCTTGACCAGTCCTTATGGACAGCTGAGTATGGGGTCTTCCTCCATCATTAAGAGTCGGGCATCGCTACATAACTGAAATAATGTTGATGTGATGTAAAACCCATATAAACATATATAATTGTTTCAATATAGTTGTTTCATAAGTATGCTTAATAGAGACAACTTGTTAAAATTGCAAAGAGACTGTTGATAATAATTTTGTTAGGACACTCAATATGTAATAACCAATGTATGTTTGTATTTTAGCACCCTCACAGGGTACAAAATCTTCTACAAAGCGGACGCCACCCCCACAAACGACGAGGGCGCCCTCTACTAGTACGAGTACGACGACTACTCGACGAACACGGCCCACGTCTACACGGCCCTCTACGCGGGTCACACAACCTCACACTTCACCAGGTAAGCACAGCCTTTATACAAACATTCAATTACACATTGTATCATATGAGCTTAAGGGACTTGTCAAAATTGAAAGCAACAGCAAGTAACATGTTCCAAGCTTGGAATAGTTCATTTTTTAATAGTATTAGATAGTCTTTGAATGCGATTATTGCTGAGTGCAAAAGGGAGTTAATAGTGGATCTCATTCCCCAACAAATTGAAATGTGTGACTGGACCAAATTGGAAGCAACAGCAGACGGCAAAAAATATCTTCAAAAAAAAGACCATTCCTTTGTGATATTAAAAAAAAAAACAGAGTGACAAAATTAAACATTGGTCATCTTGATCAATTTATCCTTTTGTCACAGTGGTTTCTAAAAACTACTGCTGGGCCTCCTTGGCCTAATGATACAGAGCTTGAAATCACATAGCCCCTGTCAACAAGGGTTCAAATCCCGGTGAGGCAATGACAACATTAGGATTTTCATGAGATGTAGTCTCCCTAATGACCCAATGTAAAACCCATATAAATAAATAAAGTATACTACAGGAGATGTATTAGAGTGAATTGTCATAGAACAAGACATGTAGGTTTTATCCATCATATCATTTCTATTTCAGACATTCCTGATCCGACAGATATTATAATAAACGTTCCTGACGGAGAGAACTCGGGGGTTATAGAAGCGAATAGTGCAAGAACTATATCTCCATCATGGGGCTCACTGGTGCTTACCCTAGCTCTTTCATTTGTGTACGCGGTGAACTTAGAACTCACACAACATGCTGCCGCACTCCGGTAGCATTAACTTAAACACAACTCCAATCATTTCGAAGGATCTGTTGTTATTTTGTTAAAAATGTATCGTCTTTGCTCCAAGTGAAGTGATCAAAAAACTACGTTTGTAGACAAGTTATGAAACAAGTGAATAACGAGGGTTTCGATCATGGCCTGAGAAAGTGGATGTTTAGACAACGACCTGGACAGCTGTGGTTTTGGGGGAAAATGTCTCCAGTGAAGGGAAACGGGACTCCTATATACAGGGAAACAGTATCCCACACATGGATACAACGTTCTGTATACAGAAACAGTATCCCATACATAGAAGCAACGTTCCGTACACAGAAACAGTATCCTACACATGGAAACAATAATCTGTACATGGAAACAGTATCCCACACATGGAGACAACGTTCTGTATACAGAAACAGTATCCCATGCATGGAAACAACAATCTGTACACGGAAGCAGTCAAACATACGGGAAAACACCAAGTACAGAGAAAAGTCCCCCCAAACAGGGCAACAGCACCAAGCTCAAGGAAACAGCATCCTTATGTACATGAAAATCATCATTCCCGAACAGTTGATGTCATTGACATAGGTCCAAAACAATATGAAAACCAGGAAACCCTATCCATGGCAATAGACTGGTTTATTTTGGTTAATTACCGTAAACACTTACAAAAAGTTTGGTAACCAATCTGGAATTCGAAACTTTTACAGGAAACAGATCAACTTTCTCATTCAACTACTTGGACACAACAAATGTGCTAATATGCAGACAGTTGCTTAATATTTGCCTGCAAAATCATGTGATATTTCTGCTCATTGTGAATGGTCAATTGTGTTATATCTGTACATAATTAGATAGTTCAAGAGGTGTTAACCCATTACCAAACAATAGCGACATTTGACCAGTTTGTTGCAGACGACTGGAAAACATTGTGGAAAAAGGAGAGAAATTGCTCTTAATGAGCAATTCCTCCTTTTCCCACAATACTTGTTATATTAGAATATTGCTTTTTCAATTTCATCACATTTTGAAATGTCGACTGCATACTCTTTAAATTTGGGACAGTCAAAAATTCAACGTTTGGTAATCGGTTAAGTCTGTAACTTTTTCCTTATTTGCCTGCTTCTACCATTGTGTGTATGAATGACCTGATTCAAGGGCAGAGAGGGCTTTATATGAGCTCTGTCTTCTTTTGTCATATGGTTAAATTGCTTCTTACTTCAACACACAATGAAATAGCAAATTAAGGAATGAGTTATTTCTATTTGGAAGTGAATGTGTGTGAGTGGTGTTTTGCTTGCTTATACAATTTGAAGCCTTTCTGCTGTTTTCAAATTTTTAAATGAAAAAGTGATAATGGTTTGATGCCTTTGTTAATTAATGGCATCTTTTCGCATGAGAAAATGTGGTGCCTTCCAAGGTATTTCAACCCGATGATATATACTCCAAAATGCATTATTAGTATGAAACAACAATAGAGGACTTAATGAAACTCGACGTAAGAAATGTAAGAAGTGAAGAAAATGCTTGTGACAGGCAGTATTTCAATGTTCGTCTCAATAGTTACTACTTTATATCACAAAGGAACCCTTATTTATCATGAGTTATTATTGTCATCTACAATTGATTTGAATTTGGGCCAATCACAAAATTTTGTTTCATGACAAGAGATAATACTTCTTTCAAATCTCTGACAGGTTGAGAAAGTGGTAACTTCCAGAATAAGAAATGATGTTACCAATCATAACTGAAGGCGCAAATTAGAAAGGGGGGAACACTACCTTGGAAATGGTACTGTTAGCTTAGGCTCTCTTTCTTTTAACCAAAGCTTTATTTCATAATGTTTTGTACATTATTTAGTGGATTATCATCCACTCTAATCATTATTTAATCACATTTAGTTTTTCTTTTATGTTCATCATGTATCTAGAAACATCATGTATCTAGATATCTAAATTCTTTAGTTTGCCACACAAAAAAGAAATTTAACTTATGTCTCTCTGTGGTCATTTTTTCTAATCAATGCTAAGGAATATGAATATTTGTGTTCCTCTATCCTTTAGAAACTATCAAGGAAGATTTCAGAACTAATCAGTAGGGTCACATCTTGTCCAACGAATCAAGTCATATTTTTTTAACAATGTATCTGCAGCAGACGACTTTGAGAACATCTAGATATACATAATATAATTTATGTAAACATTCATCAAAGGTAAATTATAATTGATTTGTGATTACAATTACAAAGATTACTTGCTTCAGCAGCAATATGAACGTCAAAGTAAAACATGGACAAATATGAATTACATTGTCTGACTTATAAGTCCCATTTTCCTAAAGTGTCTTGTGTTGAATATGTTATTTCAACTGTTCTATTACTCCAAATTATGTTGTGTCATTTGTTAGGATTTCACTTACACCTTTGTTCATAACATTATCAAGGTCATTTTGGTGGATGGTTATTCATCACAATAATCTAACTCATTCCCCTTTATGGGAATTTGTGACTGATCCAATTTGAAAACAAATTCAACAGCAGACAACAATTTTTAGATTCAATTTGTTTGATGTCAACTAATGTTTTTGTGTGAAAGAGTCAAGAATATAAGGGATGCTTTAATTCTTGAACTCTTGGCAAAAAAAATAAATGTAAGGCATAATTTATATAACAGCTTTGCTGATATTTTTATCTCAAATCAGATCTGCATCTATATTATAATCATTATCAATGTTGCTTTTGTTGTTATTTTTAAAAGTGTTTCCATTTTTGGTCATATTCATCTCATTCAAAATATTGATTTATTTAATTTGGCAATATTTTCATATTGGCATGATTTTTTTTCTATGATTATTATTATTTGTTTCCACTCTCAATAGATTTGTTAATATCAAATTTTATCAAAATATTTCTTGAACTGAAGTTTTTCATAGCAAGACTATTAATCTTATTCCTGTTAACAGGCGTCACTTCTTATCTTGCCACTGTAAACTCAAGTTTTTATAACATTCTAATAGCGAAGAAAAGTTGATGATAGTGATCAGCTTTTATTTTGATTAACTATAAACAAATGGAACCATAACTTCTGTGAAGAACAAAGAAATGAAATTTCCATGAAGTGTCTTACAAAATGTTTTCTTACAAAATGTTCATAATTATATGAATATTATTTCAATTTTTCTGGTCATGTGAGTGACTCGTGCATATCTCAATCAATTTTTTCCCATGCTTTAACAATCTTTAGCTGGAAGACAGAGATCTTCAATGGTTGACACTTGTGAGTAAATTCAAAATTTCAGTATGCAACATATATCAACTGACAAGCAAATATTCCTGTTGGCCTAATGTCAACATAGGCTCACATTAAATAACCTTTTTCCCCCAATTAGGAATTCAGTTCAAATGAAAGCAGCAATTTACAACAGCATTAGAAAAGGAAAATGATTTGGGTAAAACCGATATGACAAAAGGATGAATTGCCTCTAATGAGTCTATTTAACCTTGGCCACAATGATCGTTCAAGACTTCTCCAGCATGGATTAAGATAGATTATTTGTTTTAAGTCATACTTATGTTATCCCAGTTAGAAAAATAAAAAATGGAAATTTTAGGAAAGATGTTCTTGTTATAGAAATATTTTCGATATACATTAAAAATTTTGTACACGCTTTTGCATTCATGAAAGTTTGCCCATATTTGTCTATTTTATTTTCATGGAAAACATACATGTTATGGTGACTGATTATTATCTCGATTTTTTTTTAATTATGTTGATGAAAGCAGCAGGTGCTTTCTATTTCAATTTTCTGTCTCTAATTGGCTTATTTGTAGTTTAATTACTATATGCGCTCAACAAATGTACATCATGTTAAGTCCCTCGAGATTTCTTTTATAGTTTTGAAATCAATAATGAATTTCTACAAGTGATTAATTTTTAATTTGCAAACTGATGGGGATTCCCATGTGTTTATGAGGAGTTTGTTTAATTTCCCCCATATCTCTTTGATGTTGAATTCTGTCAATTAGTCGACATAAGATGAATGTAAATTATTCTGTGTGACACTCTATTTTTCCATCTTCAGAAATGATCTTAATTATGCATAGAAAATCTCTTACTCAACAATACCTGTTTTTACTGTGTCTGTTGCAGTAGATTTCAGATACTATACTGACAAAGGATAAATTATTGCACTTAAAGAGCAAATTACTCTTTTGTCACAATAGTTTCTTCCAATTACAGTAAAGAAAACATATTCTTGTCTTGCTTTTTTTGTTGTCTGCTGCTGCTTTCAATTTGGACAGTCACACATTCCCATATGGGAGAATAGCTTATCAAAGTTACATTGTAGCATGTTTTCCAAAGATTTTCCCCTAAGAATGATCCCAAAGAATAACTCCAAAGAGTTTAATTGTTCCTTATTGTAAAATTCAATAGACTTACAGATTTGTTTTCCTTTCTTAAAGAAACTTACTCTTCTTAAGGTTGATATTGTTGTTCAACATATTACAACTTACAGGAAAGAATGATTTGTTAATTGAATGGGACAAAATGAAGAAAATTACCATGAAGAGAAAATCATTTTCATAATGGTATTTAATTGAAATCATTGTGACAAATTGATTAATTGCACATAAGGTGGAGTTTATGCTTTTTCTCTAATGGTTTCATATAATGGAGCATGCTTAAATTGCTATTATATTGTCTGCTTTTGCTCTAAGTTTGGAGCAGTCACAATTTTGATGTCCTATAAGAGGTTAATATTTATCTTGGCTTCAGCACTATAGTACTGACCCCAAAGATGAATATAAACCCCAATGGGTTTAACCAATACAAATATTTATGCCACGCAGATTTACATTGTTATGGTTAGGTTCACACTTTTCTCTTCTTGATTGAAATTTGTATTCTTAAGGAATTTATGTTCTGTTTTAGAGAATCATGTTATATTGAGAATGGTCGGGAGGTAAAAATGATTTATGTGTACATTCAGATTTGTATCATGATTGTGTACATTAAAATTTTGTTTTGTATAAATGTATATAAGAGAAAAATTAGCATGAGAGATAGTCTATTTGTTAAATATGTTGAGTTTTTGTGTACTTACATGTTTACATGTCAATTTAAATGAAAAAATACAAAATCATTTTAAAACAAAACTTTTTCTTCATTTATTTTTTTTGTATCCAAGAATGCTTTTCCTATTCCTGTTAAGAAGTCAAAACCCTACAAACATCATACAACTAGCTTTACCTTTACATCATTTTGTCACATTGGTTTCTATTATCTTCCACAAATTCCTGTATTGTTGTAAAACCTCTTGCCTCATGAATATCCAATTCAAGCAGCCGATCAGAAAACTTCATTGACTAGTGGCTAGATTACCTAGATAGAAATCACAAAGCCCCCCCCACCATGAAGGTTCAAACCACAGTACTGCTAAGTTTAAATTTTTAAGAGAGGTACTGAGCCCTGCTGATATACAGAATGCAGATACCATCCTTGACGGGACTTTATCGATAGTTAAGTTAGGAGTCTTTCTCTATCATGAAGAGGCGGACAATAATGGTTATACATCACACAATACCTGAAACAATTGTTTATGGAATATACAGTCTAACTTGTGTTAAGCAGCCACCCTTTTAAGAAGCCAACCTGCCTTAAACAGCCACTACAGAAAGCCCCATTGTTAGAATTAAAGTGTACATCAATTTGTGTTTAGCAGCCAACCTGTCTTAAACAGCCAATTTTAACAGCCAACTCTATCCCATAGACTGGCCTCTTAACACAGGTTTGACTGTAGTAATGCAGCCCAGGGGGTCAACTCTGAGTAAGTCAACATTAAGGTTTATTGAAGCTTTCTTGGGATCAACCAGTACAAGGCTAGGACTTAGAAGATGTGTCTTGTATATGAATGCTTGCATGAAAACAGCATCACTGGTTGGGATCAACCAGTACAAGGCTAGGACTTAGAAGATGTGTCTTGTATATGAATGCTTGCATGAAAACAGCATCACTGGTTGGGATAAAACCAGGGACCCTTTAGTTGCAAGTCTTCCACCTTAGCCACTGGGCCATACAGGATCCACATGTTCCATGGAAACTTCAGAGAATGTTGGAGGAAGGTAAAAAAGGAATGGTCAACAATATTTCAAAAATGTGGTTCCTTTGCTAAAAGCCAAGATTTTATTATCATGTTTTGGATTTTTGCTAAATAGAATACATGAATTTGTACATTCATCACAAACCAAATGGGGGAACTGAACCTGTTTTTAATGGAAATAATCAGCATTTTTGTTTATTTTCAATTATTGTCTTGTAATTGAGCATTTCTGTTATTAAATAACTATTGACTGAAACGACTTTGAGCAGCCTGAAATTAGCTCGTGCACATTTCCAAAACGAGGCTACTTCCGACAATCACAAGACGCCATTTTTGTTATTTCCGAGAACTTCAGAAATGAAATTAAAAGACGTTAAAGATGTTTTCCTGGGGTAAGAATGAAAGATAATCACGATATAACTTCAGATTTAACCTCTGTTCGTTCGATTCTGATATATTACGCTCATTTAAGTTGTAAAACTTGCGGTTTTAGGTTGTTTACAATTTTGACGATCATGCCAGAATATGCCATGTGCTTTCTAACGTGAATCGGTGTTGATTCCTTGATCTTTTCTATCACCTTGTAGATCTTGTAGGCTCATTGTGATCTTGTCTTTTACGATTGGGATGAGGCGAGATCTAGATTTTCTACTGATTCGACTAGATCGCATCTAAACATAAACAAAACGTCATGCATAGATCTAGAAATAGTAGAATTGCCAATCATATCTGACCATCCGATACAGCAACAGCGATCTATATCAGAATTAGGCACGTCCCTTATATGATAAAACATTGACGTTTGGCCTCATTCGCTCTTTTATTCAATTATAGTTACTAGACTTCATGAATGAAAATGTTTGTTGATTGACAAAGATTCATCAAGTTTGTATTGAGCAAGATGGAACCAAAAATCTAAGAAACATTGCATATTTCATAGAACTGGTAAGTTATAGACCATCAAATGTAACGGAGATGATTTTTGGCTTGACGCCCAGGTAAGAAAGTTCTCATTAATCTTTGACATTTTTTTAAGAACACTTTTTTTAGAAGTTTTGTTACCATTTGATCTAGGTTGTGGTTTATAAACAGCATTGGCACCAAAATGTAATTTTATCAAATACTCATGGTCATCAATACAACCACCAAATTAATAGTTAAGTTCATTAGAAATTTGGCTCTAAATGGAATTATGAATAACATTTTGAGAAAGTTCAACTTGACACCATATAAGTTGTCAGGCATTTGGGAAGCAAAATGTGTTTGAGGCCAACATTTTAGAATGATCTGTAGCCTGTCCTGATAGGTTCTTCATCTTTTTAATTTTAGATTCAACCCTACTTTAATGTGCTATGATTTTTCATTTCTTGATAGCAAAAGTCAACTGGATGTCCTCAGCCTCTTCATTACCCTGTTGATCTGAGTGTTCATTTACTCATGTTGGGATTTTTAAAACCAAAATCATTCAGTTGAGATCATTCACAGTATGTTCCAATTTCAGATGGCCCCTACCTATGCTCTGCTGACGACATCATCATGGGGAAGGTTTTGTTTCCGAGACTTCAACCCATACTTGTATCAACAGATGTTTACAATTGATGAAACTGGGATTCAAGTGAAATAACAGCAAGCGAGAAATGTAGAGAAGAGGGACATATCATTGATTGGTTTTCCATTCTAATGGTGAGAATTTATAGTTTATAACCACTTCTTTAAAAAATTTAAAACAACTTTTCTGGCCTTGAAACAACTTCACAGAAAATAAAATTCTTAAGACAAGCTTTTTCTTTTGTTTTTTTTTTTGCAGTGATCACCATTTTTCTTTGATAAAAGTTATTTGTAACTCTCATTTTTTTTTTTGTTATCTTTTTGATAATTGGTATAGCCTTTCAAAAATGTCATATTTGGTGAATTGGACACAGGGCTGTTGTCACAGGAAGTATTTTCAAAATCGGGTTAGGTTTTTTTTTTTATTTTTATTTATTATTGACCATATTAAGAGGTGAGCAGCACAAATAATGCTGTGTTCGTTGACTGTGAAACAGTGAGGAGGTAGGTTTTTGATTTTGGAAACAATATAGCCAGTTTGTACATATTATGCTAGTTCACACATACTTATGGGCATTCTTTATTTTCTTGAAATATTTTGTTTCTGCAATCCAACATGTAATATTGTTGTTCATTATAAGTTCAATTTATCTGTCAATTCTGACTAAAACTAGTGAATGAATTGATGGGTTCCCGAATTGGTCACTGTTGAAAGAAACTCATTGTTTCAAAACTTTTGTACTTTTGAATTCTTTCTTTCCAAAAGAAACAACTATTTCTTGCTGCAGGTGCTTTTCAATTAAGACATATCTGACATAACAGGAGAACAAAGTCATCCTGGGGCTACATTCTTGGATTCTTTTTGATTGACTTAAAACACTTCTTGGCAGGGTTCAATGCAAACTCTTTTTGAGAACTAGACTATACCCCTTTTTGGTATGATGTTACTCATGAAAAGTTCCTCGTGTTTTCTCTACTATGGAATTTCACCCTGTGACCCTTGATCATGCGACGCACGGATATCGAATCATACATTATAAAGATGTTCATTGATACATTATAAACTCTACTTGTTATTTTGAGACAGGTCTGGTTGAGACAAAATTTTCTTTTAAGGGTTGTCCTGTTAACATATTTTGATAGTAATTCAATATGCATTTTGATATATCTGCAAAGCCATTGTACCATGTTGATTTACTCCTGGGTACTCTTCTACTAAACTACTTAATAAGGTTAACTTTTGCACAAGTCAGAACTGATAAACATGGATAATATCTTAAATAAAAGAACATTATTGCAATTTGACACTTCATTGGAAGTGTATTTCGCCAAATATTGACATAAGAGGGACTGTTGATTTTAATTTACACACATTTTTAGCATAAACTGTTTAGTAAAACTGTGCCCTGGACCTCTACCTAGGTACTATGTTAAATATATTCAGTTTGTTTCTAGTTTGTAGACATTGAGTGTTTCCTATTTACAGATGTGCCTGATCTAGCTCCTGACTTGTTATGGGAGAGAATTGGCTGAACAAAGACCTGGGATGAAGTCTACGACTGGTGAGATGAGAGACTGACGGCTTTACAGGATGAGATGCTTGACCCAAAATTTTCCCACCTTATGTTTTGCGGTAAGAATAACTTTTGTATCATTCATTAATATGGGAATTTGAGACTGCTCCAAATTAAATGCACCAATAGACATAAATAGCATAAAAAGCAAATGTGACAGATATTTTTCTGATAATCTTTTTTTTTTTCTATTTTTTTTCCTGGTAAACAATGTTAGATTTTCTCATTATGAGAAAACTTCTTATCTTTTGTCGCAATTTTTCTTTTGTCATAATTCTTTAGTTGATATTGATATTTTTGTATTTTACTCTATCCTTCAAAAGGCTACCATCACTGCTGTAAACACAAATTTATAACATTTTGAGGGGAAAAATGTTCATGATGAGCAACTCCTCATTTATGTTACATTATCAGTAATGATAGAAACTGTTGGGTTTTGGGTATGTTGGTTTGGCGCTAACTTTTCTACATTGTGTTGTACCTCTAAAATTTTGATGCACTTCTAAGAATCTGGGATCCCTCACAGATGAGTACCTTAACTTTCCTTATAATTTAGACACAACAAAATTTTCATTCTATCATGTGGCCGAATTCTTAGTATGCTTATCAAGTATGTCCAAAATTTTAGGGCCAATGTTAGTCTTTTACAAGCTAAACTTCAAGTTTCATCATCAACTCCTCTCCTTAAGAAAAATATCAGAAGACTGGCAAATCTTGAGCCAATTAAATGATTGTAAGAATGCATTGGATGAGATTAAGGTCAAAATCAACATAGATTGTTATATACCTGCTATCAAAATGACATCAATATGTGCTAATTAATCCTTAAAACTTAATGACATAAGAAAATATTAAGTTTTCAAGATCACCTTTTTAAAATTATTTCAAATCCATCATTTGACATAAGCATGAAGTGGGCTTATGTGTTAATTGAGACACATGGTGACTAATGGTTGTTCAATAATCAATTAAGGGCATCCCATTGGTGAGGGGATCATGCTGTTAGTTTTAAAGCGATAATTTCGCAGTCAGTATTGCTGTGAAAATAAGGCGTTATATTTCTAGTAATATTATTGATGATATTTAATAATCCATTTGTTTTGCTTTTACATAACTTACTATACGCCACTTGTAAGACAACAAAACTATTTAGTTTATAAATGAAGATCGATTTTTTTTCAAATTGAAACAAAAATTTCAATTGCAACCAATTTTACATTTTTTCTGCAGCTCTTTAAGGACATAGGCAGATTGGTTTGAAAGAACAGACAGTTTGTCTATAGTATTTCCAAGGTTTGCAAACCCTTATGTAAATTTTATTGAGAAAATTGCCAATATTAGGGCAAAGGCCAATAAAATGTCCTGGGAAATGACTTGTCTGCATGATTGTATATAAACATTGTGCAGGATCTATCATATGCCAAGTCTGACAACCTTTATACTTATCTGAAATAAGTTGGTGTATAAAAATAAATACTAAAATGGAAAATTTGATATCTGCAAATAAGGATGATTTAATGTTGTTAACTGCTGCATGGTCGATTGATCAAGATAGCAGACTTGCTATTGGGGTCCCATGTTCAGTCCCCAACAATGCAGCTGGCTTTGTGGAAATTTTCTTTGGCAAGACACATAAAGAGCCCTAGCCCAGTACTGGTTAACTACAGGAAAGCCTGTATATAACTAAGAAATTGATACGGCAGCTTAATACCCTGTACCCCTCATCTGCTGATGCTTTGATTTGGACCAGTTACTAATTGGTCAACTTCTCATTTCGTATGAAGACTCATAATTGGTTTATCTGAATGTTTGATGATGTTGATTATATCTATTCAGGGCTTTAGATAATTTTGACTTGCATCTGTACCGTACTGATCAAAATGAAATTTGATCAGTATATTATATTTTCAGTCAGTACACAAAGTTCTACCTGTCGGCCGGCAGATTCCACTTATGTAGCTGATTTAATCCTTCAACTGATAGACAGAGTCAAATTGTTGTATATTCTTCCAAACTGATACATGATTTAGGATTATTACTAAATGTCCATTTACTTAACTATACATTTTGTTGCTTAACATGCAATAATTTTGATTTATTAGAAACTTTGATAAAATTTAAATAGAGTAGCAAATCCTAGGAACTGTAGAAAGAAACTCAGGGAAGATCCTGATGAGACAGTTTCTACAAAACTGTATTATTTATGTCTATTGGGGTGGGGGTGGGGAGGGTATCGACAGGACCAATGCCGAACTTGAAGAATTCCAACAGACTTTGATTTTTGATGTTGATATGCTAGAAGGGATTGCATTCTTCTCTTTTTTTATTCAAAAATACAAAATACGCAGGCACATAGGTTACCATCCATGGATGTGGATTCAGGATTAAGTTAGGGGGTACTTTATGATGAAGATTATGTTATGCCAGTCATTTTGGTAAATACGGGAAAGTTGCGAGTGTTTTGATGTTGCTCCTAACGTATGATCATTTTTTACTCTTGTGATCGTTTGATCAAACACACATAGGGACCGTTGTAAGTGTGATATTAATTGCTCTTTGGTAAGTGCACTTAAGACATTAGATGAAACAGATCCCTCGTTATTTATCCAAGAAGTAGAATTGAAAGTGATTGGAAAAGACGTGTTTCATGATCGATGTTACATGAATAAATATAACTTTAATCCCTCTCTACTTTGGTTTAAGTCACATGAGTAGAAAAGCATGTTTCCATGGCTGAACACAATTCGTATGGGCATATGGGAAATCAAGACATATGTATTTGTTCGTGATAAGGCGTTGATCAAAATTGTACAAAATATTGTTTGCACAATGCTAAAACTCAATTAAACGAAACTTACAACACTTGACATAGTTAACAGTAGTTATTTAATTTAGTTACCATCAATTGCTGCAGAGACTCAGATAAGGGGGTGTATCAGTTGTTTTAAAATTTTCCATGAGCAATTCTGTAATTTTGACAATGTTGACAATTCTTATGAGTAACCCCAATATAGAGTATCAAAAAGGATTGAAGAAGCATGAAAGATATATATGATGCTAAAATCAATTGTTTCTGTAGTATGTATTAAGTCAAAGGACAAGTAACAAATCTACTTTGCAAAAATTGTTCCAAAACTTAATTAGTCCACATGTGTTCCATTCCATAGACAGCAGATTTTAAGATATATTAGCATTGCAAGGTCTAAATATAGACTGTTTGGCGCTGTATCAGATCATAGCTGAAGGGATGCAACTCTTACTGAAACTCAATACAGCCAAGTGGTAGTAGCTACTGTTATTTGCTAATAATTTTCTTGTAAGAAAGCAGATTAACCCTTTCCCAAACAACAAATTTTCGACTGTCCCAAATAGAAAGAGTTTGCAGACGACATTTCAAAATGTGATGAAATTGGAAAGTAATTTTCTGATAGGGCAGAAATCATTGTGCAAAAGGAAAAATTGTTCGTTACGAGCAATTTATCATTTTCCCACAATGTTTTCTATAGTCGTCTGCAACAAAGTGGTTAAATGTCGTTATTGTTTGGGAAAGGGCAGTGTTAATTTTAGAAATGAAAGTTATCGTGTCCTTTTGGACATACATCTTTTGAAACTATGTGTCCAAGGGTAAAACTATGCGTTCGAGTACCAATGATCCAAGCTTTAAGATCATGTCAAATAGTATAACACTTGTTATTAATGATAATCTTAGCTTAAATGACTCAAAACAATGCCGATTTGATAGAAAGAAAGCATAAGACAGCATGCTTTATGATGTTTACTACATTGTAAACATTACTTGTGCTGATGAGAATGCTTCCAGCTGGACACATATCTTTTGAAATGATGTGTCCCAGGCAATTTTTATGTGTATATGACGCGGGACGCAGAGGTAAAATTATCAGTGAAAGGGTTTATAGTTCTTTGATAAAATCACCTGCAGTTTGACCGGAATCTAAGAGCATAGATGAAACAAAGTCTCATCTATGCATAGAATAAAAAAATCAAAATTAGACTGTTAGAAATATGGCATAATAAAAGCTTAGAAAAACATACCTGCAATTTCCTGTTGGAGAGAATCCTACATCATCTTGTTAGTGGAGTACATCCAATTGAATTGCATAAAATGATAAAGGCCTCAAAGAATAACAAAAGAATTGATCATGAGCAAATCTATGTATTATTTCAACCTGATCATTTATCGACTGTTTATTCTGTAAGGAAACATCTAGATGGTTTCTCCTAAAGTGATCTTTTGGTGTTCAATAAACTGGTCATTGTAGTTTACATTTTTGGTCATATAAAAGTGCTTTATATTTTTCAAGTACATTTTTTTGCATCTTTTTTTTAATTAGAACAATTTTGTAAAAAAACATAATTATGTTAGATTATTGCATTTAAGTTATTTGTTCTCTTGCTTGTGTGTTCTATCTGAATAATGATTAGGATGGCAAACAAATTTCTATAATGAAGAAGATGTACAAAGTTTGTATTTGTGATGGTATTAGTTAATCAGTTTCAACAGTGGTATATCTGGTTAAACATCAATTTGGATACAGCGACTTTTCAAAATCTGTCAATTCCAAGTTCTTTTTATTAGTTGTTCTATCCACAACTATTATTATCCTGGGGTGGCAAAATCAGATTTTAATTTACTTGTCGGTAAATGCCAAATCCTTTTTATGTGAGCAAAAATTCTTGGGTCTGTTAAAGATACTCACTCAGAGATGTGTGCTTTCGGAGTAAATCAATGCTAAAAAATTTATATTCACAATCCTCGTCACTAAACCAAAGACCCTTTTCAAGTTCTTTACTTATAAGTTGCTAAAACCCTGTGTTTTCGTAAATTGAGCCTTCGTGCCTGTCTGTTCTCCATAGGGAATGCCGGTTTAAAATAAATTTGGGAATTCTTTCTCACGCACCTTGCTATCACATGGCATCTAAAAATATTCTACGACACAGCAACAGCAACACTATAGTAGCAAAGGGATGTAATTCAGCGCAAAATCCTCAAAATTCAATGTAGAAAGTGTGACTATTTTTTCATATGCCTTATCTAATTGAGAAAGGTTCTATATATGAAGGTTAATTCTGTTTGTTTTCCTCCTCGCTCTTCCCATTTTTGCCTGATGGAAATAATGTTTGCGACCATGCTTTTGCGTGGTAAATGTTTCTGAAAACCCATGTGATGACGGTATCTAAAAATATCACCTTTCACTCTAAGTAACAATTGTTGTTTACAAAATAAATCCGTTTAAACGCCCTTAGATATCTGTGATTATAATGTTCTAGATCTTTTTTGTATGGTTATGAGCAGGGTTGGGAAGCTATCAATAGTTCTATGTTACTTCAGAAATCTTTATTGTTCATTTTACGATAGCAGATGATTTATTTCAAAAAGTTAAAATCTCCATCTCTGAAAGAGTATCTTTAAGGCTTTTGGACAAGCTTGGCTATACATACAGTACGTTTTGCGTCTGTCTGATATTGCTGTGGTTTGATAAAGACAGAAATGTAGACCCATAGCCAGTAACTTTACAATTGGTTTCTTTGTTTCAAAAATTTAAAGTAATTGAATATAAATCCTATCATTTAATTCAATATCTGAGTAGAAACATTTGATCAAAAATACATTTCCTCAGGCCTACTCTTTACCATATTTGACTGCTTTTCTTCTCTTATTTAATGTCTGATTGTCTGAAAAGGGTTAAAAAATGTAATAAATGAACCAAAATTCATTCTGTATAGATTCCAATCCATTTAACCTTATAGCTTTTTGTGAAAGCCTTAATAGAAAGAACAGTCAGATAGTTGTACTTTGATTCTACGATTTTAGAAAATATGGACAAATTAATATCCCTCTTCATTCATTAACACCTAATTCCATATTGACTTTCCTCTGATGAACATGCAGCAGAAAACCTAAGAAACCAATCAAACGAAGGTGAAACTGCTCATAAATAGAATTGCTTAAAGTAAAATGTCCTTAAAATATTTCTTACAGCTTGACATTTGTCACATCAAGAATTAGGTGCCAAACCTGTCAAATACCTTGACTAACTCCTATCAGTGATATAGCTATGATGCATTGAACAAGGTTTTGACTTAGTGATTTTGTCCAAAGTGTATTTCCAGGGAAAATGGTAAACTTTTGCGTTAGTTTTACACCTCCTTGTCAGAAGCAATATTTAAAATTTTGAATTTATTGCCAAAAATCTTTTTGGATCCTGAGCTTTTCCTCTGCAACAGCAAATGAAAACTAGGAGCAGTCTAGTGGCCTGAATAGGATTGACTTTTATTCTATATGAAAGAAAATCATTTTTTAGATAAACTGATATGACCAAACTTGGGTGAAAGTAGTAGAGTTCATGTCTAGTTTCAAGGTAATAAATTGGAATAAATTTGATCTGAGTTGAAACTCTTGAAGTGTTCTCAATCTTTGATAAAGTCTTGGAATTGTGATTTATTTGTCACACACCATTGAATGATTCAGTTGATTTGGCAAGAGAAGAAATTTTTAAGTTTATGCAAAATACAAGCAATATAGAAAAGTGCACGGACTATGATGCTTTAACTGGAAAACTGTTGAAAATTGCTTAGCCGTTAAGTATACATATAAAGAGCCAGACAATAAATTTAAAGAGTGATGTTATGTTGTATATTTACAGACTCTGATGCTCGATAGAAGTCCCTAGTTGTGGAACTATGTCAAAGATCAAGCCCACCTTTAGACATCACTTGCAGCTGAAGAGAAGCGGTAGGATTGGTTGACCTGTGGACCGAGTTGGACAAAGGCTTCTTCAACTTATACTTGGTGGTAAGCTCAAGTTTTGTTTTTCAGTTGATGTCTTTTCTGTAGATACCCTTTCCCTTATACACACTCACTGCAGAAATCAATTAAAAATGATCTGACAAATGGATGATTGGTTTATAAATGAGTATGGGTTAATTTATGAGTATCAAGTTCTCTTTTGAATTTGTATGTACTAGATTTGAAGGCAAAAGGCAGAAATATGTTTGTCATGAGAAGCAAGTCCTATATTATTGTGACAATTGTTGCCATATGTATTATGGGGTCCTGCGTGGCTCAGTGGTGAACTTAGAACTTGGGTGTCCTGCGTTTGAGCCCCACCGACGTCTCTGGTTTCAGGGGAGGTTCCTTTGGCAAGTCACAAAAGGGGGAAAATGTTGACACAGCGTTGAACACCTTGCAAATAAATCAACATGTGTATACAAGGGATGTAGATAAATAGCCAAATTGTGTTTATTATGAGCATCAAGTCCACTTTTTGTGACACTGGTTTCAAAACTAGGGATGAAGACAAATGGCAGAATTGCTATCAAGGGTTAGGGTTAGAAATATAAGATGAAAAACGCAAAAGAAAGGAAGAAAAAAGGCTTAAAGCTTTGTTCAACGCTTTCTTCGGAGACTGAGGGAGTTGTTCCTCTTGTATGTCGCCTTGCGTGATCCACCTCTTGTCTTGCTGTATCCAAAACCTTTTACCCTTATAAAGTATCAGATACTATTTGGCTTCAAATAAACGACTGGGCAGGGGTGGAGAAATCAGATATTTACTTGTAGGTAAATTTTTACTGCACTGATCCATATGATGGTTATATAATAAATTTCACGAAAACACCACTTGCCTGTTAAGGCTTAAGGAAACAGAGTTTTGAATAGTAGTGAAGTGAGTGGATGGGACAGTCGACTCTTTCAAATGGGAGTGAATTGGAATAATCCAATTAAGAATAAGACAATTTTTTATATTGAAAAGCCTCTGTGACATAGTGTTTAGAGAACAGAACTTGAAATCACACGGCCCCTTTACATTTGGGTTTAAATCCCGGCGACGGCATTTGGATATTCAAGAGGGGCAGTATCCTAACTGACTTACTAAAAGCCGATAGTTCTGTCGGCTTGACAATTCCTTATGGTTCTTTGAGTATGGGATCTTCTCCCAACTTTAAGAGTCCGCATCACAACATAACTGATATAATGTTGAGGCAATGTAAAACTTGAGTAAATGAATTCATTTGAAAAAAAGGAGGATTACAATCTACAATAGCAAACCATAAACACTGACGTTGAGCATTCAAGTTTTTGTGAGATTCAATACATAAGAAGTTTCAGCAATGTATACAGTGGACCCGCGATAATCCGAACGTCGTTTATCCGGAATATTCTCCATCCGAACAGAATTTTGAGGGAACGGATCTTACCTTCTTCAATTTAACTGTTTAATGCGGAAAATCCGCGTTCCGGAACCGGACAAAAATATTCGGGAACCAACAGTCACTTTTCATAGTATATGCGTATGGCTAGTCCGGAAACCAGTAAAATCGTTTATTTTGCGGTTACAGTTGCGAATGAAGGGATCGGTCTTCTGTTGTAAACGGCATTCACACGTTTTGCAAACTGTCATGTATGCTTGACCATATCATGTCACCTAGTGTAGTGTACTGGAAGGTGTTGATTGTTTGTTAATCGGTTATTCTGTCAGTTGATTGGTGTTACATTATTGTAATTACGGTCGCATGTCGATAGTTGAGTTTGTAAAGGTGTTGATTGGCTGCTTAGACAGCGATCGGGAGACAGTGTCTGGCAATCATTTTCAATTATTACTCAATCGATATGCTCATTTTCCCTATAAATAAACTCTGGACAATCCCTACCTATCTCATTTCTCAATATTGAAATAAAAAGATACAACTTGAAGATGTCTACACCCACAGCCAAACGAAGACAGTTCTTTTCAGAGCTATCTTAAGGAATTTTAACTTCTCGAAAGACATTGCTTCAAATTGTCATTTTTTTTAAAAATCGTGTTGACCAAATAAACACTTCTTTAACACACTTTATATTTCCCTTCAAAAAAAAAAAATTGTGTATTTCTTACTTCATAGTAATGATCATGATACACCGACACCGTGTAGAGGTAAACATTTCGCTGTAACTCGCATATTCTTTATTCCGGAAAATTCGTTAATACGAACATTTCTCCTGGGAACGAAAGTGTTCGGATAAACGAGGGTCCACTGTACATTTCTTTCGGTCTAGACGGCATTATGAGCAATTCCTCTATTGTCTTTGTACTCCCTAAGTCGGATGGCTCCTATTTGATCCTGTGATTACGGTTTAGGACTCGTGATGAGGGGAATGCCAGGTTCAATCCTGATCTGTGGCTCCTTGATTGTTCACTGGGAACGTCGTTTGTCAAGACATTTCAGAGCCCTGTTGTGCTTCTGATGAATCCAATAAACTAACTGATATACTGTTGACAAAGCGTTCAACACCATATAAAGCGCTCAACACCATATAAAGCATTCAACACCATACAAAGCATTCAACACCATACAAAGCGTTCAACACCATACAAAGCGTTCAACACCATACAAAGCGAAAATCGTGAGTTGTAGGTGAATCAAAATGGAACTTTGAAGTAATTGGTTTACCAGCAGCTGCTTCCCTATTTTGGGAACTTGTGATTGGCCCGAATTGAACAGAAGACGATCAAAAACAACAGAGAAAAATTTATTTTCTTTTATAGAATAGAAACGAAAGTGACATAATGATAAACTGCTCACTAAGAGCAATTTATCCTTGTGTTACCATGGTTTCTAAAGAGGCAAAATGAGGTATTATGAAGTAATGAGTTTTGTAAACCAGCCAGTGTTTGTCCACCTTCATATCACTCTGTTGTCATATCTATTAGTTTTAAATTCTCTTAACCCTTTCCCAAACAACAAATCTTTTGACTGTCCCAAATTGAAAGAGTTTGCAGACGACATTTCAAGATGTGATGAAATTGAACAATGTTCTTCAGAAAGAATAGAAAACCTTGTGGGAAAAGGAGAAATTGCTCATCACGAGCAATTTCTCCTTTTCCCACAATGTTTTCTAAAGTCGTCGGCAACAAAATCGTCAAATGTCGTTATTATTTGGGAAAGGGTTAATGTTGTTATGGTCTTGTCTCATGGTTTGATATTTTCTATTTACAGACTGGCCGGAACCTCCAGGAACAGCTTCGTTATCCAGAGAAACTGCGACAGAGGGATTCAGAAGACCAAGGAGATCAACAAGGATTCAACAGTGAACATTTCAGTGGACACTCGAAAAACATTTATTCGGACGTTTTGAGGGTTCAGTGCAATACTATAGTAATTGCTTCACAAATCACATTTGTGAAGTAATTACTATAGTCTTGAGCTGAACCCTCCTTTTGTTTTCATCTAAATCTGCCAAGGCAACATCCTGTAAAGAGTTCACATATAGCCAAACAGCGCTAGGTGGCATTTTATAAGTCTGCATCAAGGGGGACTTGTAATTATTTTGGAAAAAGAGCATTTGCTCCTTTGAGAAATTTGTCCTTTTGCCAAAACAATTTCTATCCCACTAAAGAGCAACACTATCTGTATTATCATCTGCAGAGTCTTTCAGTTTTGGACAAATATAATTTTAACAGTGAAATCTTAAGCGGACGCTAAAAAACATTTATTAGGATTCTTACTTTTATTCATTATCTCCAAGGTAAAATTTCAATAGAGTCAATACATAACCAATCACTACTAGCAATCATTTTACGAGTCTGCAACAGAAGTTTTTGAAATTATTCTGGGGGAAAAGAAAATTTGCATATTTGACAAATTTGTCTTTTTCCCCTATGAATGTTTTCTATCCCACCAAAGGAACTTCAGTACCATCTGAATTGTCATCTGCAAGTGTTTTCAATTTTGGACAAACCGAAAGTTGACAATGAACTCTTTAGGGGACTTATAAGGATGTTAATTTTGTTCAAAAACTTCTAAGGGAGAGAGTCATTTTCAAGGCTTTTTTCAAACTGATCTAGTAGTTGGCAAGTCACTTCAGAGCACTAGCCTAGTACTGGTGGATCCAGGAAAGCCATGACAAAACTGAAAAATTGTTGATAACACCATACAAACAAGAAACCGATATGGCCAATTGATAAACTGTCTGTTTGTAATAATCAATAAGTCACAATGATATCTGCCCAGCATCATGAAGCATGATCATTCTATTTTATGTCTTGCTATCTTTTGTCATCTGCTGTTGCTTTCAATATGGACCAATCACAAAATTCTACATAGGACAATGGGTTAAATAAAAAGCATGCTCATCTAAGAGAGTATGAAGTTTGCAGAGATTTAGGTACAATGCACTTTCCCTTAGCCAACTTTTTTATTTTATGTAATATTTTATTCTAGAGTAATGTTGGGTTATTTCGACACTTTTGGCTGAAATGTTTAATATCCCATACCCTGTCAAACTGAAGTGACTACATTTTTCTAGAATAGATTTCCTTAAAAGGGGAAAGTTTTGTGAAATACCGAATTTTGAGATTAACATGCATTTAAAACCCATAATGCGTAGGGTAAATTCGATATATTTTGTCCAATTTCCACTATCTTGTTTTATTTCTTTTTTTCGACCACTTATTTTTGACTTTAACAACATAGATTGTTTGAGACAATCACGCTCATACCTGGTAAAAGTCTAGATTTTCTGTGTGATCTTTGAACTGATGGGCTAGAAATTCTATATTTTATTAGATAACGCTGTAATCAGGTTGATTATAGAATAGCGATATTTGCTAATTGGAACGGGCTTGCCGAAGTAACTGGTTTTACGCCTAGGTGTTTGGTTTTGGCAATATGGGCTTTTCAATAATTTAGGTCTTCCATCTATTTAAATTGAGCTGATCATTGTGATATCACTGGATCGCAGTACAAATACTTCTTTCACATGTAGGGGTCCTGCATTACCTAGTGGTTAAGGTTGTAAACTTAGATTCTGGGGTCCCTGGTTCAAGCCCCACGGACACCTTTGATTTCATGGGGGTGACCATAGGCAAGTCACTTAGAGTCCTAGCCTAGTACTGGTTGATTCATGAAAGACTATACATAACTGAAAAATGTTGATATGGTGTTGAACATCATACAAATGGTTCACATGTCGAATTTATGCTGTGGCCCAAGATATATACAGTCAAATTCCACACCTGAATGGGTGACATAAAAATGTAGGTTTCTTGTGTATAAAATTCTTTAAAATGAAAATTAACCACATTTTAACACAGAAAGAAAAAAATGCTACTTAGCTTTATTGAGAAGACTGTTATTGACGGCAATAACAGCTTTATGTTTTACAATGAGCCGACTATTTTGTGAAAATAACAAAAAGGACGCTGGTCTTGGCTAACAATGCCTCGCTGCTATCTCATATATACACCATATGTCATCAATATACAATTTTTTTAAAGATTCAATAAAGTTACTTTGAAATATAAACGTTCTTAGAAGAGTGTCGAATTTGAACTTCTGTCGAAGTTACCCGATGTTACTCTATATTTTTTTTCTGATTCATTGATACAGATGTGATGTATAGAAATTGCCGACTTTAGTTCTCTTTCTCTAAATTCTATATGTTGGGTACACATTGAAAACGTCCAATTGAGATGTTTCTTATAGGTTCCCACAAAGAAAGGGTTTATTAAAAAGACTTGAAATAATGCTTGCATCATGCTCTAAATGGCCTTCAAGAATTTCAATTACTTAATGTAAGACTCTCATATGCTTATTTATCTAGACCTGTGGATTTTGACTCTTGTTTGATTACTATTTGGCTCTTTGAGTTATGAACCAAACACAAGCCAAAATACACAACTCATGCCATTTATTCTTATAGATTATCTCACTATTGCCATCTTTACATATTTTGAATCAGGCTTTCCACAAAAGCATTGCAACAAAAGGGGATATTGCTCAAAACATGCAAGTTTTCTTTTGTCATAATGTTTTTCAAATAATGTAAATTATCAGTAGCAATTTCTTTATACTAACGTCTGCTTATCCTTGAATATTTCTATCCATGTTATTGTGATTGAAAACTTTTTACTTGATATTTTTACTTCTGAAAGAACGAAGTGTTCTTTTGGAAGTTATTGTGATCAGTTTTGATGTCCATTTTCAGGATGACTCAAGTAATTCTGATGGATGATTTTCTCAGCAGATGTTAATGTTTTCTTGATGAATATAAGTTTGATACAGTTTAATGACAAAATAGCTCAAGCTGTAGGGTTGGAATCCCAGTTGGGTCTGTTTTGGTTTCACCCATTTCTTATAGGAACAGTGTATGACTGGTTCAATTTGAAAGCAGCAGACAAACTGCAAGAGAAACATGTTTTCTTCCTGATTAATTTGTTGAAATCATTGTGATAAAAGGATAAACCCCTCATTAGGGGATAATATCTTTTTGTCATAGTACTTTCTAAAGACTATTGTAGCTGATGTGGGAATGCACCGATATGTTGCTCACATAGTTAACCTAAGGAATCATCAATACACATATTTCCAATACTTCCTGGGTTTTATTTTATCAAGAACTTACTTATATCTGTAAATATCAATGACGCAACTTAATGGTCTTCTGTTGTTTATGGAAGTCCATGTTGGCATTAAGTTTTATACCTCTGGTGAAGAGATCCAAGGTGTGTTACTGTAAAAATAGTGATATGTTATTGTCAAACTAAGAAATATACAAGTCACCATTACATGAATCATGTGGGCGTATTTATATATGTAATTTATGTACATGTATGTGTAAATTTTTATGAGAGACAGACCTTTCCCTAATCCATTGGTTATATATGAACAGCAATTGGGACTTTTGCTCATCATTTTAAAACATAAGCATATGATTTTTTAGCTGAACGGTGATGAACATTTTCAATTGATTTATATAGGGTTAAATACCATGTTAACAGCATTACTGTTACATAACATCTTTCTTGAAATCTACCAGTAGTTAATCTGTAGCTCTGAAGTGTCTAGCCAAAGGACACCCCTATGAAGCCAGTGGTGCTGGTGAGGATCAAACCCATATACCATCTGTGTTATAAGTCAACCAACTTTTTCAACTATATGCCATTGGTCTTGGTATACGAAAGAAACAAGTTAAACCTTCCATCTTTGTTTGAGAAATGGAAATGACATTCCTAGATTTCACAAATGATAACTTTAGTTTAGTATTTCATTTACCGTATATACTCGACTATAAGTCGCCCTTGCCTATAAGACGCACCCCCTACTTTGATCTAAGATAAGGGGAATTCAGCATTGACTCGACTATAAGACGCATCTACTTTTTGATGATCGTACAGATTAATCATACACCGATGAATGATGCAAAGGTTTTGTCAACTGTAACGTTGTCTTCCCACATTATTTGATATCTAGGGATACGATGTTTTTTAATTAGCAACTAAGTCATAAATATTCTGTCAATCTTCATCATTAATCGGCATTTTAGCTGTAGTAAGAAAGCAACTTACGATTTCACTCTAGTTTTATTTTGACAGGTGGTGAAATTTACCTCAGTTTCAGAGGGTTGGAATAGGGAAGACCGGTATGATCCGGTTTAATCCGGGGAATTATCTATAATTATAATCCAATCAGACCGTGACAATCCAGCAAATTGGAAGGTGCTATAAACACAGTTGTTAGTTTAATCAAATTGCATAATGTCAAACTGTCAGATAATGACCCTTATCCCTGTTTTTACAATGTACATCACAGTTTGACATCCGGTGTTATAAACACATGGTAAGTGTTATCTTATGCACCTGGAAGTCGGCGCCGTTT
Organism: Cerastoderma edule; assembly: GCA_947846245.1. Taxonomy (NCBI): domain Eukaryota; kingdom Metazoa; phylum Mollusca; class Bivalvia; order Cardiida; family Cardiidae; genus Cerastoderma; species Cerastoderma edule. The sequence goes on along the minus strand of OX401416.1, from coordinate 35,643,412 downwards.
TAATGTCCAAACCTTCCATAGTCACGGAAACCTTGACAGATAAGAAGATATGACTAATTTAACTAATAACTGATATATTCTACCGATGTTCTCATTTTGATAAATACTCATTAACCGTACCTAAGCTATACCGGTATATATTCCCAACTATCCTAGTTACTTCCCTTATTTTCAAGACCGCCATTTGCAACATGTTGGACAAAAGTAAACAAACCTGCAAATCTCTCTAGGGAAAGGTAAAATAAACAAAAATGTCGCTGAAAAATTATGTGATGTTGATTGACTTTGCTTATAAGACGCACCCCCCACTTTGTCATCCAAATTCTATGTAAAAAAATGCGACTTATAGTCGAGTATATACGGTAAATGAAACTTTTGACTTTTGCTGTTCATTATATATCAAAGGTTTTTTCATGTGCTCAATTTTTATTTTGCTTTTTCACTCTGAATTTTTGAGTTTGATAGAAAAGACAAAATAATGAATGTACTGGTTTCTTGCAATGAACCAGGATCTGAAAATTGAATTACACAGTTTTAGGTCATAAATAAGATATTTTCCAATTTAGTGAGTACTGGTTTATATCCAAATAAGGGTCCTGCAATGATCAAATGTTACCAATGGGGAAATAGGTGGTGAAACTTCTATATAATTAGGAGTCTAAGGTGTGTGCTTGTCATATTTTTCTTTCTTTGTTATTGGTACTTAAGCAATTGCCTTCAAGAGGTAGTTGTAATGGGTACCTCCAACATAGGTTTCAGTTAGAAAATCTTCCAATACTAAAAGCTTTCCACTCTCATAAGTACTGGTCATATCAACCTAGGAAAGTTATAAGTAGTTTCAAGTTATTCACCCATACTTGAATTTATATGCATTCAAACTGATTAATAATTTAGAGGTCATTGTGACAAAAGGAGAAATGATAAATGAAGTATTTTCCTCTTTCATGAATTGCTTTCTACCAAGCATAGCAAAATGTTGGTTTTTTATGCTAGAAACGTGTCGACTACTGTTGTTTCCAATTTTGACAAATCACAAAATCCAATATGAGGGGTGGGTTAAGATACAATATTTTTCAAATGGGGTTGGATGGGTTAAATAATATCAAAGAAGTTTTTATATGAATTTTATCAAATTTATGTTTTAGTAGGCTTATTTTTCAGTGGAAGGCGGTAGAAAGCTATTCACAGAAGTAAAGTGCTTTCTATTCTCTTACACTGAAACTGTAAAGTGGCAGTGCAGAATAATACTGTATGGTGAATGTTTAACCAATGCAGTTATCTCCAGGAGATAGTCACATGGAAGGATAAAGTATCATATAAGGTTGGTCTATATGGACAGTATGCGATCTGACATTTAAAACAGATTGTTTTTCAAATTTTTCATTATGCACATTCTACGCAAGTACTGGTTGTGTATCCAGGAAGCAGAACCAAAAGTTTAAATTGTAAGAACTTGTTTCTTAATCTTAATCAAGAATATAGTGTTTATGCTTCAGATGTTTAGGGAAATTGTTGTTGGGAAAAAAAAGAGAATTCTTCATTTGAAGAATTTCCCTTTTATTCTTTCAATGGTTTCTATCCTTGGAGAGGAAATTGCATATTCATTTTTTATTTCAATTTGAGTTTGTGTCCGCTATTTCCATTTCAATTTGGATCAATAAGAAACATTCCATTTTAACTTTTCTGATTAATACTTGGGGACTTGTTGTTCTTTGTACATGTATGACTCAATTATTTTTAAACGTTTTTTTTGTTTGTTTTTTTTCAATGTATTAATTCATATCTAGGGAAAAGGTCCGTCTCCATCTTTGTTGTACATCATTGTCGACTATGTCGAATTATTTATTTGTTGACTTTTCCTCACAACCAGAGGCAGGCCCTTTTCATTTTTACCTCAATTTTTCCAAGCACCAATTCTTAAGTTCTCACTTAGGCATCAGTGTCACACATTAATGAATGTTTTGAGGTTTTTACTGCAAGTTTGTATCTCATTAACTACCAAAGGGCATTGATTGAAACTTCACAGTAATGCACTCTAGATCATAATGTTATACTACTGATTTTAAGGTTATATTTCCCCTTTATGTACTTGTATATTCCTGGTTTAAGTATTTACCTGGAAGTTGGTATCCCATTAACTAACTACTGAAGGGAATTCATTAATGTTTCACACATACTCTCTTGGTCATAATGCTAAAATATGATGAAATTTGGCTCATATGTTTAAGGTTAAATTACCTCTTTTTCTATTTGGATATTCCTGGTTAAGTATTTACCTGGAAGTTGGTATCCCATTCGCTAACTACAAAAGGGAATTAATCAAATCTTCATACATACTCTCTTGGTCATACTGTTATACTTATGATAAAATATGATGAACTTTGGCTCAGATTTTTAAGGTTATATTTAACCTTTTTGTACTTGGCTATTCCTGGTTAAGAATTTACCTGGAAGTTGGTATCTCATTAACTAACTCACAAACTTCACTAAGTACTGGGGTCATTGTGTAAGATCATTGATTATTCATCTAAATAAGCCTGGATTTGAAGCAAGTTCACTTTTTCATCTCATTTTTTTTTTCTATCAAGCTTTTGAGGCAACTTCATGTCTCAAGCAACAAATTGTTCATCACATTGTTCAACACGTTTGAATGTCTTTTACCAATTATCAGCTTTCTTTCTTATGGACAGCTCAATCCTCGAATTTGGTCTGAGATACAAATATGCTTTATAACCACTAATATTCGTCAAGGCACATTTGGGTCAAAAGTTTTATTGGTCAAGCACTCTTAAGAAGTCTATAATTGTTAATGACAACATACTGAGCTCTGACTTTTATTAGTTGAGACATATTTATGTTGGACTATGGTCAAAGCACAATTAGGTCAAACTATCGTTGATTGATTGAGGCACCCTTTGGTCAAGGCACACATGGATAGGACGTTCATCTGTTGAGGCACGTTTGTGTTTAGCACAAGGTAACTGGTTACACACCCAGGTACTTACCAAAACGGGTGAAATCTTGGGCCCTGATGGACTATTTCACTTTTTGAAAGTTTTATTTATTATGGTGAATCGTACTCCAAACCTTAAGTTAATTTTTTTGCAAATGTGTTTTATACAAATTATACTCTGTTGCCATTTTCTTGCAAGAAAAGGGCGAGTTAACCCCTTGTGGCATGGTTAGGATTAGGAATAAGAAAGCTTAATTTTACCAATTCAATTTAGCAGTCATTTCTAGGATAGGGCCTGCCTTGTATTTTTGATTCCATGTTTTTGTTAAGATTACGCTGCTGTTCACTTATTATGTATGTTTGTCCTTACAAGCACGCAGTGAGCTCTTCCAGGTTCTGGGCATGCATTCAGTGTTTGTGCCGCCAGATTAGTGGTGACAACTCTGCTCCAACATAGAAGGTGGACCGTTAGAGCAATTCTGACTGTTTGTTGTAAGTAAAGTTAAACTTGTTCTCACATAGTCGTCACCAACTTTGTATCTTGTCTGTGAAAGTTTGTCATCTCCATTGAATAATGGCTGGAATGTTGTGTGCTTACAGGGAACCATGTGTAGGTGATTATTGAAATGTGTATCAGCTCTCACAGGGTTCGTTGTGAAGCTTGTGTAAGTAATGATTTGATAGTCTATTTGGTTCATACTGAAGTCTCAAATTTCTTTGGTAACTCCAAGTATGAGGCTGGCGGATCAATGTTGAAAGTGGCTCTGCTCTCAGGAGAAACAAGGATTACATTCGAATAAGTTAATTTGCATTGGTTAGCGCTCACTGCTCACTGCACCTTGTGGGTAGGGAACAAATTTTCGATGGGTGAATTTAATTTACACGACAATGCGGCTACGGCCTCTCAATTCATTTATATAATCTATGGCTGTTATACTTCCTAGGTGTTTTCTATTTTACAATAATGTATTCATTGTATATTAAATAGGAAAGAATGATAATTTCTTTTAAATTCAAAACTAATTTCACAAAAATGTATGATTGTATGTTAAAAAGGAATGAATGATGATTTCTTTTAAATTCAAAACTAATTTCACAATAATGTATTTATTATACATGTATTAAATAGGAAATAATGATGGTTTCTTTTAAATTCAAAACTAATTTCACAATAATTTATTCATTAGACGTTAATTCAATCAAAGTTATAAATATTATTGAATGCTTAATCAAAAAAAGTAAACCTAGTTGAATGTTTCATTGTTGGAATATTTTCGTTGATAAAAAATTAAATGTTGTTGGTAGTCTTAAGATAAGAGGTCTATGGGTTAGAATCCCAGATATTTCTTCATTTCCATTCAAGTTCTCATTAATGGCATTTACTGGTTATGTATCCAGAATTAATTCAATCAAAGTTATGAATAGTATTGAATGCTAAATAAAAAAAAAAGTAAACAGTTGAATGTTTTAATGTTGGAATATTTTCGTGATAGAAAATTAAATCATATGTTGTTGGTAGCCTTAAGACAAGGTCTATATGTTAAAATCTCAGAAATAGATGCATGGAACTTTTCATTCAAGTTCACATTAATGGCATTTACTGGTTATGTATCCAGAATTAATTCAATCAAAGTTATGAATAGTATTGAATGCTAAATAAAAAAAAGTAAACATAGTTGAATGTTTTAATGTTGGAATATTTTGGTTGATAGAAAATTAAATCATATTATTTTGTTGGTAGCCTTAAGATACAAGGTCTATTGGTTAAAATCTCAGAAATAGATGCATGGAACTATTCATTCAAGTTAAAATTAATGGCATTGGCTGGTTATGTATCCAGGATGATTTAATCTATATGATAACTGTAAACTTGTCAGTCTATGTACAACTGGTGAAAAACATGCTCACTTCTTTAATAAAAGTGCAAATGCTTTACTAATTAAAACAAACATGCATAGTTGAATGAGTTATGTAAGCATTTCTCAGTCGAGAGAATGCAATAATACTGTCAATGCTTCCTATCAGTTAATTTTATTAGGTAAAACTTTGAGAAAAATATTAACATTAAAGCTTTATGGTTCTCTGATCCAAGTGACTTAAAGCCATAACAAATAAATACCTCATTGTGGAAAGCAAACAATATAAATTCTTATGTGATGTAAATTCCATAATAATGATATAAATCGTTTTTAGAGTTTATACTGAATAATTAAACTTAAATGGTAGCATGGTATCTTTTACCTCAATATAAAGAGCAAACAATAGAAATTCCATATGAAAACTCTTCCCTTATATTTCAAACCAAGTCAACTCTCTGGACAGTCTATGCTGAATAGTTTAGATTTGAACAAGGCATGTAACATGTGGGAAAGCAGCCAGAAGCTTGGAAAAAATATTGTGCAGTTATGCAGAACTGGTTGGAAAATACCAGGAGCATAAATAGATGTGCTAACACTTCTGTTTTTACTGAAATAATGTTAAAAACTTTGTAAAACCTGCTAACTCCTCCGTTATGACTATAATAGTGTTGAAAACTTTTTAAAACCAAAATTCTACCAACTTGAAAAAAGTATGCTATCTGCAAAACAAATTGTTTTAAAATTAAATTTGTAAGAATTGAATGCAATATGTAACCTTATCTTAACATATCGTTTTTAAAATTGATTATGATGAGCAATTTCTTCTTCAAATTCAATCATAAGATTTAAAATTTCCGCTGCTAACCTGTTAATTCTTGAACTGTTAAGTAAGGATTAATTAAAAAAATAATCAAGCAAATATAAAGTCCTTTTGGTTCGATTCGGGTTTAGTAAATAATAATAAAAAAATAAATGTAGGAAATAAATACATAAAACAATAAAATAGATTGAAACACTTTTAATGAAAACAAATAGGAAATATGTGTAACAGCCATTTATATAAATTACCAACGATAATTAAATTCAGATCTTTCGTATTCAAATGAGAATCATCCATGGACGGTGTTCATCTAAAGGTCCTTCGTTACAATAAATGATGGAGAAATATGAGACAGTCGAGTGTATCGACTTATATAGTATGAACATAACATTTAGACTATCTTGTTATTACTTATACAGGCCTCACAGCGGATCCTGAGGTAGTTGGTATCCATTTCAATAATTGTTTACACATGCTTCTTTGCAAGTACATGATGTTTCAGCTATTCTTTAATGGAGACGGCAAACTTTCACAGACAAGATACAAAGTTGGTGATGACTATGTGAGAACAAGTTTGACTTTGCTTTCAACAAAAAAACAGTTAGAATTGCTCTAGCAGTCTATCTTCTATGTTGGAGCAGAGTTGTCATCACTTATCTGGTGGCACAAACACTGAATGCATGTCCAGAACCTGGAAGAGCTCACTGCGTGCTTGTAAGGTTTTAGAAAATAAAAAAAATATTCTTCTAAGTTTTTCTTACAATATGGTGTATTCTCCCCAGCGTTGGCCCTGTGTCCCATTAACATGCAATCTCCCCCAACATGAAAAAATTGCACGACCAACTCTACATTACCCCTGTTAAACAGTTCCAACACAGTTTAGTCTCAAGAGAATAAAACTTTACAAGATCAACTCAAAGGCAAACTCAAAACTCTAGCTCCTGATTGGTGAATCAGAATCAGGAGTGTTTAAGTCGCTCTCTGGATTAAACTTGTCGAGTTATATCACCCAAAGTCAGACCCAGCAATATATGAGTTAATCTTAGTGAATAGTTACAACTTGGTATTTGTCTGATCTGAAACATTTGTTTGCAAATAGATTCCAGGATGCCTGAATACAAAATGTGCATAGCAGACTACACAAGTGACTTAAAGTTAACACCAAGTTGAACCTTTACACCAACTGTATCATAATTGCAAATAGCTACTTTTCCTTCGACAGTTATACACACTTAGCCTGTCATATACATTCTGTCAAACCTACACATTAGTTCTCCTTAAGTAAACATGCTCATCAAACAGTGTATTTTCCCCCTTTTCCCTTAATACTTAAACAACAGATAACTTAAGCCTGGGTTTTCCTATCCAGCGCTATTCCATCAAATTCAATCTTTCTAAACCACTTTCTATTTCAAGTCTGAGCAAAGCAAAGGATAACTTAAGAGCACAAAAATAACCAGTGTGACAATAACTTCATCATTAGACAGTTTTCTCTCCTGAAACTTTGTTTTCTTTGAAGAAACTACAAATATAAGTTACACTGATAGATTGTTTGAAAAGGGATTTGGTTGACCAATTGCAATCAAATCAGTTGTATAGAAAAACCTTGGTGACCTACAAAACCCATTGACAGAATGCACGTTAACATTAAGTATGGTAAACAGTCAAGAAAAAGAAGCTATCAACAGTGATGTTCAAGATCTCCCCTAATAAGCCTATCAATATTTTTCTCCTAAAATGTTTTCATGTAATCCTATCAAGATTTTAATCCCTCTTATGTTTTCAAGCTTCAAATATGAGTAAGAAAAACATATTTTCTTGTTAGATGTAAATCATTTCTTAAAAAGGAAAAATTGCTCATAAGAGCGATTGCCTATTTTCACACAGTAATTCCGAAAGATGCAGCAGTCTTGACATCGCAGTAACTAAGAGAAAAAGAATCTAACAAAATTCTCAACCTCATTACTAAATATCACAACCCCCATCCCCTGGATTATCGACCAGTACTAGAGGCAGTGAACATGACTGTATGAAGGTGTTTGTAGAGTCTTACTTCTCACATGACAAACTAGCAAAGATTGGTGGTTAAATGCAATACTAGTGTTACTCCATTAAACTCATCAACTTGGTGTAATATCATTGTAACACATCTATGATAAGTTTGAGTTTAAACTTATTTAATTTTACATTGATTGTGACGAAAGGTTGAAGCTTATAATTCACTCTCTAAGACTGCTTCCCGGGCACATAACCAGTACTCACATCAGATTGTGGGTTAGTCCCAGTATTTTCACATAACAGGAAACAAACCCAGAACCTTCAGTAACGTCTACTTTAGAGTGAAGAAGCAACAAAAATATTCCCCCAAGCCAACAAGTTCTTTGATGTGTGAATTCTAAAAGTTTCAAAAAGAGAAAAGGGGGTTTGAACATCACTGTAAGGTCTGAAGACTAAACCTGTGTAAGAACATAAATAACAAGGCTGTAATAAGAGAGAGTCATGCAATGTTATTCATGTCGGTTACATTCAACAAAGATCTGTATCAGCCATCTCTACTTGGTGGTACTCTTCATGTATCCTATCTTATTTATTCCTTATTTATTTAGTTATCTGATCTTTTACTTGGATTTAATGATATAAACACTAATTCTGTTGTTCTAATGCAACTGATCACCTATTTGTGTTTCCTGGGATATACACCAGTATGATTGCAGGATAAAAGGTTGTCATGTGAAGGTTAGACTAAAAGCAGAAAATCTGTCTCATTTACAAGTGTTTACAGATTGTTTCCCTGCATTGGCATCCTCAGGAAAACAAAACCTGCCCAATCAAATAAGGGCAAGTAAAGGTAGGGAATATCATTCATCATTATAACTGTAAGCGTTTTAAGTGAGTTTTCTATGTGTAACATGTAATATCTGTCTTGGCACAAGATTATTTTTAACTTTGCATCCTGGTTTTACCTTACCAGCACTTCACGTTATTTATAGTCCATTTAGGAACAAAGAGAAGTGTTTTGATGTAGTGTTTTAAAATTGTTCTCCAAATATATTGCCTGTGAATGCATTTATCAACGAATACTGGTGGGTCATTCACATTTCTGTTCAATAGAGTTTTGCGCTGTGTCAACAATTATTCAGTTTCGTTTCAGCTTTTCTGGATCCACCAGTACTAGGCTGAACCCCAAAGTTCTTAGTTCCCCATCTTAAACACTAGGCCACATAGGACCCCTAATATCATCACTAGGCCAAATATCCAAGCCTCAATCTGAATTTGTGTTCTTTATATTAAGGAGACAATTGCCTGACCAGGACTAAAGTTTGTTTTAAACCATTTATCTCTGTTTTAACATTGTTTTCAAAACTACAATGTATTAACTAAGCCAGAATCAAGTGACTGTTTTCTCACATAGAACAAATCCATTGGTGAGAGAAAATTGTAAACAATTATATCTATCTTTTACTAGAAACTATCGACAGAAAGTATATTGATCTGAGAACCAACTTACAAATATATGGATGTGACAGATACCTTTATTAACCGGATACCGTAATTATCCAGATACCTTAATTATCTGTTACAAACCTATTTTAGTTTTTGGGTTACCAGCCAAGTTTTGATGATTGATACAGATTTTGTTGAGTGCTGGACTGCACATATCTAATGACACACAAGGCCGAATATCAAGATGAATAACAAACACTGCAAGAACTCCATCAATACCTTTTCAAAAGTTAGATATGCGACGAGTCTGACATTGAATCATATCATTAACTTATGAGCTTATTAAATATGTAGCTTATTCATACATTACACTGGGTAATCAACCAGATATGTATGCTTAAAGGAAACTTTAATCATCTAAAGGCTAACAAATTGGCAGCAGTATTTCAATTACATTAAGAAAACAATTTCCATGTTCATGCAACACACTGGGTTATAAACCAGATATGTATGCCTTAAAGGAACACAATTTTATCAATTAGGCAACACATTTTCATCAGTTTGTCAATTATATTGGGACAACAGTTACCATATCTATGCATGACACTGGAAAGTCAAACCAGTACTATTGCTGACAGAAAATATGCCTGTCCCTTGATGATTGGATCAAACAAGGAACTATGCTCAGAACACCACTTTAGACCATTACACAAAGTGGACACAAATCAAACACAAGGAAAGGTATCTATAACCAATGCTTGTAAAACATATGATGTTTAAAAATTGTTTCAATAAAACCCCATCTAATGAATGATTTGTTTGTTTATATGGAATTTAACGCCATGTTAACAGTATATTAGTTCTGTAAGTATATTAGTGATATCACAGCTTTCCTAGATTTCGCTAGTACACGTACTAGTCAAGGCTCTGCAGTGTCTTGCCCAAGGACAATCCTACTCTAATTCAAAAAGTTAAAAAGTAACAACGGCTTTTAATGACAGGTTGAAATATGGTATTGTGATAGGAGTCCTTGCAATGTTTGTCATAGCTGAAATACAAAACAACAAACAAAAATACACAATAAGAAAAATCAAGACAAAATGAACGCAAAAACACCAAAATGCACAACAAAGAAATGAAGAGGTCTGTGATATATGACTTGAGTTAGCCCTCCCCAGACTTAAACCCCAAAAATACCATTGAACGTTTTATTGCTTAGTTTTAAGGGACATGACACTGGAAGGGAACCACCCGTTTTGTCTTGAAATGATCATTTGATAGCTTATTACATAACCCAAGTTTTCCTTTGATCTCTCTTAAAGATACAGAAGAAGTTTTCCCCATGTTATGAATGCTTTCATACACTACATATACCTGTATGGCTAAGTTTAAAGGTACACAACTTTGAAGAGTGCATCTCAAAGAAAGAAAACCACCAAGCACAGGTTCAGTACATGGTGATGAACATATTACTGGTTTCATCACAATCGCGTCCTTGTTTGGTTGGGTTTAAGCACAATTTTCAAAACAATTTTAACTATATTCTGCTCACAGTGCACTTTTCTATATTTCCTTGGAATTCTACCAGTACTTCTCTAGGAAAGAGTGCCTTGCCTAGGGACATTCCACAATGAAATAATCAAAAGTGAAGCTAATTCCAACCCTGAAATCCAACATGATATCCCCTCATATTTACCCCCAACAAAACCATCGATCTGTTGTTAATTCAAAAATCATTTGTAGACAGATCCACCTACAGACCAACTTCAGTATAAAAAATGTAACAAAAAGTATTCCAACATATCAACCAACCCATTACTACATCTCAAACACATTTATAACAGGTTGTATAATAATAACTAAGTATGAAAAAATACTATTGTAATTCCCTTATTAGACAGAAATCATTGTGACCAAATAGAAAAACTCTCATTCAGAGCAAAATCTAATTTTATCACAATAATTTCTGAAGTCCTCTCAATTACCATTTGCATTAATCTGCCAAATAAATTCAAATTTACAGTAAAAATAAAAATATCTTATCATTAGTAAAGGTTTTCTGCCACAAAGTTGTTTTTACACCATGTGCTCATCTTAAAAAAAATCTGTAATCTTGATAGAAGCATACAATAATTTTACATTCATTGCAAGTGACAAAACATTCATGAGAAACCGAAATCATTGAAGTCAAAAAGAAATATTGATAAAGATCAGGAAAATCCACTTTACCACAATGTTTTCATGTAAACTTACATTATAAGCATTCCTCTATACATGTAGATTTGTTATATATGCTAGTAATTGGGTACCATCAAGCGTTTGTTTATCAACAGAGAACTACAGCCTGACTTTTCCTATCCAGTGCTATTCCATCAAGTTGAACCTTTCTACATCACGTCAACATTTTCTCATACGTTGCGATGCCCAAAAATTAATGATAGAAGAAAACCCCATACTATTTACCCATTAGGTCCGGTCAAGCAAGGTAGAACCATCGGCATTCAGCAAGTCAGTCGATTGTCAGTCGTGTGATTTCAAGTTCTGTACTCTAACCACAAAGACCCACCATCAAACCTACATATACCAGAGTTAGAGTAATATTGAAGACACTTGATGCCATTTTCAACACTTGTACAGTTGTATGGTGGAATCAGTTCACCTATCTATGATTCCTGGATCAAAACCAATACTGCCTTGTTTGATTGTCTTGAACTTGCTTTCCAGTCGTAGGAATATTGTTATTACCAAAAGCCTATCAACATTTTTTTTTGTATATCCCAGTCTTTAAATATTAACCTTGACCATAAGTAAACCATTCTCTCAGATGTGAAGTTAGGTTAACAACTTTGTGACAAAAAGGAAATTTGTTCCAATTATAGTCACTTACATTTGAACTCTAATTGGTTTAGTAGTATTCATAATGATGTAGTAATGGGTTTTACAGACATATAAAATGATAAACATAGAAAAAAATCTTTAACAGAAGAACAATAACATGTGTCAAAATGTTTTTTTGAGAACCTTCAGACAATCAAACTCTGAACATACTTTTAAAGTTCCTGGACGTCATACAATAAAAAAAAAAAAATATATATATATATATAAAGTGAAATTGGCATATGGTATTCAGAAATGCTTCAAACTAATATTAATAAAAAAGAAAGTCACCGAAATTGATGATGTACATTGCCAACCGTATGTTATTCTGGCTAGTTTAAAGTAAACACTTGGATGCAAGAGTGTATATGCTTGTTTTCAGTGTGTATTCTGAGTATTGCATGACCCGTTATTCATAGTTTGATGCTTTATTTAGATTCTGTCATCTTGCCATGGGATTTGTATTAACTGAAAAATGCCCAAATTCATCTTATATAATATTGGTTTCTCTGCTGAAATATAAGATAAATGTGTATTCCTTTATTTTCGTAAGTTCCAAAATATTAATCCCTTGACGTCCAGAAACTTTAAGGATTGGTACAAAGTATTTTGGAGACTATGTTCAAATTATCTATTTCTCGTTGATTAAAGTTGTGTCCAGCTGACATCAAGAATTAACGAACTATTTATCATAACTTCATTTTTGCTCTTTTTCATAAAGTATTTAAACTCACCCTAAATAAAAAAGCATGACCTTTTTGTGGAAGAAATTTGAACAACTTTTCTCTCAATGCTTTCAATGGTGATTTTGCCAAGTTAGTAAAACTTAACTTATAGGGGATTTTCCCTTAAAAACATTTCCTTCAAACTACAGGCTGGTAAAAGTGCCAGAAATATACCATCGATGATATGCATAATTGCTGATTTTTCTCTTCTTTTGTATGGTGTTCAATACCATATCAACAATTTTTCAGTAATAGTACGGCTTTCCTGGATCCACCAGTACTAGGCTAGGGCTCTGAAGTGTCACACCAACAAAGCCAGAGGTTAAGGTGGGGCTCAAACTTGGGAACCAGGAGTTTTAAAGTCTGCAAACTTTACCACTGGGCCACGCAGGACCCCAATTGATGATTAATAAACATGGAAATTGTTGAGGCATTTGGAGAATTTTCCCATAGTGTCGCAATAAATTCAATATTTATGTTTTTGAAATTGCAATTTTTTTTAATGGTTCTTAGTTTTTGTTTGAATACCTTTTGTTTCAAATCACAGGGAAAGAAAATGACAGAAACTTAAAAACAAAAATATAACCATGATAAGACACATTGATTGATAACTGAATATTGAAAATATCATGGCATGAGGAGTGCTTTCCTATGGTGACACAATAATTTAAATATTTACTTCATGTAATCGAAAATTCTCATAATCTCTATTTAGTGTTTTATAGGCTGTTTTTAACGCTGACAAAAACAAAAATTGTATTTGAATAAAAATAATTTAGTCTGTCTAAAGCAGACAACTGTAATGAAGAACTAAGGATGTGATCATCATTATAATGTGTAGAAACTTTTGTGGCAACAGGAGAAATTGCTAGTGACAGGCATTTTTATCATCAAGCCAAGAGTTTCACAAAATCTGCTGGTTTCAACATTAAAATAAGTTGAATTAAATCCTGGGGTTAATATTTTTTTTATGCACATAATTAATTAAAGCAAAAGGTTCAGTGAAAGACTATAGTGAATGCACCACATATGTGAAGGACTCACTATAGACTTGCATTGAACTCTCTGTAATTAAAGCCTGAACACATATGAATTGTTTTTCACTTATCAGTGTCTATTCTAGGATGTGCAAATTACCTCTTTTTTCAAAGATAGCGCTTATTTTCAATATGCAGGCAAGACAATCATGCATCGGATATCCATACAACTAATAAACATTGGAGTTGTTAAAATCTGCTCAGCTTATTTGTGACAGAATGCTCTTAATCAAACGGGACAATTTTCAGATACAACTCTAAACAGACAGTCACAGAAATTTGGTCCAAATTTAGCAAGGGAGGTAAATCTTCTGAGGAAACATACAGCAGACGATTTTTTATCAAGTATTTCAAGGAAGCGAATAACAGACCTGCCCCCCCCCCCCCCTAATTTAAAAAAGATCCTCCCTTATTCTAAAAGTGAGAGTGAATTTCCCCTCTTCCTTTGGATTTCTAGAATAGACACTGCACTTATAAGATTATTAGTCTTAGCACAGAAGAGTTAGATTTAATCTACAGCTGTAGCTTTCCAGGAAGGTCCAAATTCATTTCTGGTCATCAGGTTATGTAAGCTGTATGAGACATCAACCATCACTGAAAAGATAAAATAAAAATCCATACTTAGATGTTTGTTAGAACTTTGTCTTGTTTTTTCTTCAACTTACCTCATAAAATAAGCATACAGTGACTCTACAGCAAATAACAATCACAGAGTATGAGAACAAACAATTTATATTCGTTACATGAGGTAGAAATCATTGTGCCAAAAGGATCAGTTGCCCATTACTGTGTTATAAAGATTATCAATAACACAATGTCATTTTTTATCCTATTTTTCAATTTTTTCATATGCTTTTGCCTCTGATTCAAACATTGAAGTCACAAATTTCCATGGGGGGTAGGGGAGGGAATGGGTTAACGGTGAACATAACAAGAGCACCTTGTTGCAGGTGCTCAAGACCTTTGAGAAAGCAAAATATATTTTGAATTCCCATTATTAAAACACCCATTATCCAAACATCATGTTTAATCCAAAGAAGTGTCAGGCTGTATCCTGATCCTGATTAAATTCTAATTTCTCTCAATCGTAAAATTGATTATTTCATTTCTGAATTTTCCATCATTTCCAGAATGTTATCTTAGGTATCATCAACTTCAAAGAACCTTAGACTATTTATAAACAACGGATGATGAAAATGTCATAAAACACAATTTTTAGAAATTTATCATTTTCCCACAACAGTTTCTACCAAATATCATTGAAAATAAAATGCATTTTTCGCAAATTATTTTTTGTTGTCTGCTTTTGTTTTCAATTTGAACTAGCAGCAAATTCTCATGAGGAGAAGGGTGAGCGGTAAAATGGCATCTCCTTTTATCTGTTCAAATATGAGCAATGGTGAGGTAGAATGCATATTATACTGGAGACTTGCATATGCAAATACTTAAGGACGTTCTCTGTAGTTTTTTCTGCGCAATTCATCTGCGCATCCAAGGGAGATAATAATCTGTTACCGAAAAGGTACTTGCATAGTAGTCGGATAAACGATTTCATTCGGATGAAATTTACTGTAAGCAATTTTTTCAATGAATAATCATATCATCCATAAAACTATAAAAGGTTTTTAACATTATTTTATTTTTCTCATGCATATTAAGTCCCCAGCTTCTATTTGTCAAGTTTAAAGTTATTTTAGTCGTTTTTAGAAATGTTCTTCAAATACGGTTACCATGGAAACTGTCAATTTTCAGAAAAACTACCTCGTCAACATATACTTTTGTTTTGTGTTTTGTTTTTCAAGATTAAATTTTACTTCACGTACTGAAAAATATGAAAATTCTATGAAAGGAATTTTTAGATATCTTCATTTATTATTAATATACATATAAATTTTCATTGTTTTTGTCGAATACAAAACTTGAAAAACTAGTTTGGATTACCAAAATTGTTCAGATTGTAATAATTTATGGTGCCAATGAATTATAAAGTATTGAATGTATGATTTCATGTTTTTTGTGTTAATAAACCTTTGAGAAACTATTTTATTACCTTTGGAGATGGTATGGTCATTTTGACATTGCCCCAAACCATTACCATAGAAACTGTCATTTTACAAAAAAAACTAACTCGTCGATCTGCATTTTTCTTTTCATATTTGAATTCACAATAAAATTTAAAATAGCATATCAAAAATTTAGAAAATTCTATGATTTTCTTATAAAACTGTAGAAAATGTCCTTAAGCCTTTTAAAGGGTTAAAGCCTATGTTTGAGAATCTAAGGTGATTATTTTGAGTGTTCATAATATAATGTTTTGGAAAGAATAAAGAACTCTTTATGTAATTAACACAAGGTGCAGATACAAGGCATATTCCACTAGTTTACTCCTTTATTGCTTCCTTAAGCCCTAGATTGTGGATATCCGTTAGTATCATTTGATTAAACTGTTCCTAATGAGAACCAACAATGCAGAATGTGTCCTTGTTTTTTTTGGACTAAGGGTGCGTCAGCACCATAGTCCATTGAATTTACATACCACATTTTGAGGGACGGTACTTTATCGATACACAAACAGCAGTCTGACCCCAATTACTCACTTAACATCCGCCTTCACTGTGCGGACTAATACCTTCTTGGAACTAGGAATGTAGTCCGCATTTAATCGCTTTGTTTTGCTTTATACTATTATTACGGTTGCCACATGGGAAATTGTAAAATGTCCAGATGTTCGAAAAATAGACTATCGTTCAGTCTCTGTTCACAGAAATAATAATTATAGTAAAGGAGGCAAAAGGAACAGCTGTTTGCCTCGAGATGTTGCCAAAAGAAATTTTCAAATGTATCCTCAATCATCTTGCTTCGCTTTGATTAATTGCTGTTTTTAGAACATCCTTCCATGCCCTCTTATCTGAACCACTAATACCACACATTTACCATAAACAAATCAAAACTTACATCATTTTAAAGATGATAATAATGATGGTATTTCTCCAACCCACAGTCCAATCCCTGGTCTGTCCAGTTCTACAGGAGGTAATGGTCTTTCCTCCATCTTGACATCACACCAGCTCCAGTATCAAATGGCTGCTTATTGGTGAATAACCATTCATCAGTCATCCCGATTGTACTAATGGGCAATATTTAGGGCTGTATCTGAAATTAAGTGTTTAATGGATGGATAGATTTATTGGGTAAAAGATATCAACAACATAGAAAGATAGATAGATAGATTTATTTCAATATTGGGCAACAAGACAATAATCAACAACACATACATTCAAAATAAGCAATACATTGAGTAAAATAATGAAATTTAAATGATTGTGTTATGAACCATGTCAGGATTTCAATAACATCAATATCAAGGATAAAACAAAAAAGAGAAAAATCTTTTATTTTCATTGTGGAATAAATCAATAGATATGTAAAAACATTTATTCACAAATGCAATAATGCTGAATAACCATGAATGCACACCAATTTTTTTTTATTACTATAATTCAAGATTTGATAACAGATACTTAACTGATTGAGTGATCAGCTAATCATCTAATCATTTATTCGTTTCTGTACCAAATCTATTTTTATCATTTAAAGGGAGATGACGGTGATCTTTGGTATAAAAAAAAATAATTTCTAAGTTCACACAGGGGTCATAATTCTGTCCAAATGCAATCCAGTGTTAATTCATAAGTTTGTATACAGAGTACCATTACCATAGTTTACAAGTGTATGGAGATTAAGTCGTAAAATGGTAATTTTGAATGGCAGAAAATAGGACCAAAAGAGTTACAAAAACGTTTTTACAATCTCAAAGAAGGCTACTTCTATTCTAATTTCTAATTTCCATGGAGACTCATTCCTCGCAAGGTAAATTCCAAATACCTGGAAGAAAATATTACTTCCCAACCTTTAAAATTCATTTCATGTAATGCTTTTAAATTGAATGCTTTAATTAAAACATTACTACATGTATAACCAGTGGACTGCTAGATACCAGTGCAATGCTCTTATTATCCTGACATTAGGTTGAGCTTAAATTCACATCTTAACCCATTCCTTAAATGGGAATTTGTGACTTTTTCAAAATGATACGATAAAAATACATTGATTCTTTCTCCCAATAATAAATAGAAAATACCCACCCCAATAAAAGACCATAGCCATGATCTAGATTCGGACCTCTGACTGGATATCTGTATAACCACAGTATCAGTACCAACGATTGTACAGCTCTCCATCTTGGTATTCTAGCCAGTATCAGTCAGGTTGGTTGTTGTTCTGTTTTCAGCGCTGTATCTGAAAGGAAATAGCCATTCATTTATTTCTCATATACGTTTTCTACAGGAAATATTTCCCTCTCCAACACTATTTTTATTTTAGAATTGTAATGGGAAGCATAGTGAAAATCGAAGAAATGTATTTTTGTAGTGTTTTAAAAGTGTTACAAATGAAATATTAATCTTTCACAAAATAATCATTGAAACGATTCTAATGAGTACCCACTGAATAGTGGTTGGACAGCAATACTGGTACATGAATGTGCTAAAGGAGGATACCTCTTTGATAAATATCAGGACTACTGGTCATCTCTTGACTCTTTACATTTGGGGAATAACAAAAACATATCATTAGGTAAAGAACTTGTTCAAGGTCCTCTATCATCTTTATCATTTTCATGTAATAAGCAAGCCATCATAAAATGCCTAGATTACTCTCATTCTGGTGTTCAACTTAAGGCCAAGATAAGGCTTCTGTGAAACCATTGAATGAAACATATGATAAAGCACTCATTAGACCACTCATCTAGGTTCCTTTTCTACACTGAAAGTTAAAACAGGACCACTATGCATTATCATGCCTCATCACGACCTAGAGTTATGTAACTTAGCATCTCAATGCAATCTAGAGTTATGTAACTTAGCATCCCAATGTAATCTAGAGTTATGTAACTTAGCATCTCAATGCAACCTAGAGTTATGTAACTTAGCATCTCAATGCAATCTAGAGTTATGTAACTTAGCATCTCAATGCAATCTAGAGTTATGTAACTTAGCATCTCAATGCAACCTAGAGTTATGTAACTTAGCATCTCAATGCAACCTAGAGTTATGTAACTTAGCATCTCAATGCAATCTAGTGTTATGTAACTTAGCATCTCAATGCAATCTAGAGTTATGTAACTTAGCATCTCAATGCAACCTAGAGTTATGTAACTTAGCATCTCAATGCAATCTAGAGTTATGTAACTTAGCATCTCAATGCAATCTAGAGTTATGTAACTTAGCATCTCAATGCAATCTAGAGTTATGTAACTTAGCATCTCAATGCAACCTAGAGTTATGTAACTTAGCATCCCAATGTAATCTAGAGTTATGTAACTTAGCATCTCAATGCAATCTAGAGTTATGTAACTTAGCATCTCAATGCAATCTAGAGTTATGTAACTTAGCATCTCAATGCAATCTAGAGTTATGTAACTTAGCATCTCAATGCAACCTAGAGTTATGTAACTTAGCATCCCAATGTAATCTAGAGTTATGTAACTTAGCATCTCAATGCAATCTAGAGTTATGTAACTTAGCATCTCAATGCAATCTAGAGTTATGTAACTTAGCATCTCAATGCAACCTAGGGTTATGTAACTTAGCATCTCAATGCAACCTAGAGTTATGTAACTTAGCATCTCAATGCAATCTAGTGTTATGTAACTTAGCATCTCAATGCAATCTAGAGTTATGTAACTTAGCATCTCAATGCAATCTAGAGTTATGTAACTTAGCCAACACAGTCCCATCATGATAGCAAATTTATGAATAGTCTGATTGAAAGCAAATGCTAAACAATTTTGGAAAATAAATTTCTATGCATAAAACCAAACCCTATGATCTAAGTTAAAAAGGGGATATAAACTCTGTCTTCATACATCATAATGAAACTTGGTTCTCACAGTCCCTTTCGGTAGTAAGATCCTGAAATCTTAACTCTAACACCTCCCTGTGCTTTTTAATATATCTAAATAGGGTCTGCAAAATCACATCTCAAATCATGTTTTGAAAATGTCTTTACTAGCATGCAGTAATCTGAAAGTTTCACAAAACTTGACACAAATTGAGTCTACACATTGTTAAAAGAGGATCCATACTAAACCTTCTGATAAATTGATTTGTAAATGATAGTGGTAGGTAATAGAGTAATGTGACTGTGGTTTTGACAAGTCTCTTAGCATGGTTCGTTACACAGCAACACAAATGCGAGGTGTTGAATCCTACAAGCTACAGGATTCTGAGAACGAAGATCGTCTCGATTAAGGATTTACCATTAGAAAATAACATTCATTGGAATCAAACTTGCAACAATGTACACATCATCATTTGTCTACAAGAAAACAGTTTTAGAGCCGTGTATCTTACCTTGAATACATTTAAATTGAAGTTAAAGTGAAATCTCAAACAAATCATGTTTACTTTGCCGCCATGTTTTCCCGTGCGCAGGAGACACGAGGTCACTCCTGTCGATGTGATTTACAGAGTTATTGTTCGTTACGATTACAATGAACTTTTCTGAGTGTGAAAGAAGATTGTTGGATATTGTTTCTAACTTTGTTCGTCCCAAAACGTATAAATTAACATCTTTCTCCATAATACCAACTGTTGATGAGTCTGCAATAGAATCCCAAAGAAAATTATGTAACGAAAGAATAAACTGCTCGTAATTAGGTGAGCTTAAACAGAGAGAAACCGATAAAGGAGAGTGTCTTCTGATCTAAAATTCAATGTTGGCCTACCTATTTTGATTGACCATTGTTGAAAGATATGCAATTCTACCTTGGGTTGAAATCATTACAAGAAGACGACTGTCCTGTAATCAAGCATTGTGGAGGACATTTATAAAACATGGCGCCTACCCCGTTATAGCGCGATTACGGAAGAAAAACACGGCGCCCCCTATTAACTTTTTTATTTGTGGATATATCTCAACAAACTTGGTACCAAACGAAAGAAGACACTCTGAACTTTCTGGTGGTGTTTGAAAATCTAAAATATGTTCACCAAGTACCGAGAAAATGCATGTCAAATATGGGCAATATTTTTTACAAAAATGTCGCTTAAAAATTGAGCTTGAAAAACACGGCGCCCCCTATTATATTTTTTGTTCTAAATAATATTTTTCTAACTTTGATATATTTTGAAAATGCATAAAATTACCTTTCAAATGATATTACATATTTGAAATTTGGACGAAAGATGGCTGAGAAATGGCTGTTCAAACATGAGTATTACTCCAGCCATTTCGACTCACTACAGATTCAAGTTCGGAAAACACGGCGCCCCCTACTAACTTTTTTATTTGTTCAATGACTGTACATTATGTGATATGTTATTTTAGAAGACACTTTTTCCTTTCATATGATGTTAGTTTTGTTAAAATTGGTTGATTGATGACCGAGATATGGCCTGTTAAAGATGGGCGTTTTTCCGTACGTCCCGTCGCAAAAGATTTTGCCGTTTACAGTTACACAAGAAAAACAAGGCTCCCGTATTAACTTAATTATTTGTTGAATTTGTAGAATTTACACAACAAACTTGGTATCAGATGAAAGAACACACATTAAACTCTTTTATGGTATGCAAAGAACTTAAATATATGGACGAAGTACCGGAAAGAATTGATGGCGAATATTGTTAGTGTTTTACCAAAATGCCGCTCATGGATTAACCTCGGAAAACATCACTCCCCTATTTTCTTTTTCGTTATTTGTCATATTTCTTTAATGTTAACTATGTTTCATAAAAACATATGATACACGTTCAAATGATGAAATAGTTCAAATGATGAAATAGTTTTAAGATATGGATTGCAGATGGCTAAGAGCAATCTTTGCAAACATGAGTACATAGGCGTAGGAGCGTTTTCAACATTGGGGGGGCCAACTTCAGATGAGGACCGGTCTACGAATAAATGTTCCTAAACTTTTTCATGACTTTTCATGCATGTACAAATTCAATAACATTATAAGAATTAAAAGAAAGCGCATGAAAACATGTATCTTTAATAAAAAAAAAAAAAAAAGGATATGCCAGGTCTCGATCTCACGCGGAAATCAATTGTATTGAACTAAATAAAAAGTGGCAGCGACCAGACTGTCACAGCCACCGATCCAACTAAGCTCTAGCTAACAATTAAAGATAATGCAGAGTCTGACACCTTTTTAAGAACATGTTTTACACCACTGTTTCCGTTGATTAAAACTTCCCGGGTATTCTAGCGAGCTGAGTTTTCATTGGATAAACCCGATGTGTTCAGATTGCCATTTGCGATGATGACGTCAAAAAGATTTTGGTTATTGTTCGTAACAAAAGGCGAATTGGTATTACATAGAGCACAAAAATACACATTTATTTTTATTCTGCTGTTAAATTTCGTTTCTTTCATTTTTCTATACAAATATCTTCATTTGCCACTGTGAATATTGGGGGGGGCCAAAGTATTCTCTGGCCCCCCCAGTCTGGATATTGGGGGGGCCGGGCCCCCCCTGGCCCCCCCTGCTCCTACGCCTATGGAGTAGGACTAATATTTCAACCGTTCCATCACTTGACATGAAATTTCGGATCACTCTACCTCACCATTAATGCGTTTGATTTCCAAAATATCCTGCAAAACGTTAGAAGGCACATACTTTCCCATTTGGTTAGGTATTAATTTTGTTAATTTTGGATAAATAGTGACTGAGAAATCTTCTTTCTGCCATGGATCTTTAATCCGTACGTCAGGTCGCTAAAATATTTTATTTTGAATTAGTTGCATGCCGCATCTGCTTGTTTATTTCTGTGTTTAATTAACATTACCATCTTTTTCCAATTTAACATTGTCATTAAGTACATATATTTCGTTTTTATGCGACGTAATGATATTAAAATTCAGATGATAGATGGCCGACAAATATGTCATTTTTAAACATGAGCAATATTTCAGCCATTGTAGTTTGGAAAACACGGAGCCCACCGCTAAATGTTTTATTTCTTAAAAAAATATTCAATATTGAGTCTTATTAAAAGCATGCTCTATTATTCAATAATAATAATACCAGGTTACTCTTTACATACATATGTCATGTCCATAAACATCTTCTGATGAAGAGTGTTTCTTTAACCACTGTTAGGATGAATTGCCGGTAAGTTACCCTTTAGTCACAGTAATATGTACCGAATATATCAATAAATATAATGATTCTATTTTTGAAATAAGTATTGTCCCCTTTTGTTTGATTTTGAGCCAGTTACAAATGCCTGGTTGGGGAATTAAAATAAACGACTTGAGGTTATTGTTGATAAGTCACAAGAGCTCGACTTGGTATTTTCTCGTGTTAAAAGGCGCATATTCTCAAATGAAAGGAGATTAAAAATAATTTGTTTAAAACTACACAACAGATGTACTGTTATATTTTACGCACAGTTGAATATTACATCTTTTTTTTTTTAAATTTTATTAAGTGGAATACTGTGAATTAACATGTTTCTAACTCCAAAAGCGTGGCATCGCCTTCGAGATCTAACTTCTTCAACTGTATATCTAGCAACACAAATACTGTATTGTTTCATTTTACGTTGGTTTTCAAATTAACTCTTCTGTGAACAAGCGCCTTTTACATTTTACAACTATGTGGAATATTTCTAAGAGGAAGGCAATCGGTAACATTTATAGGAAACAAGTATCATCCGCAGAAATTAAAACTGGTATTTTTTTTACCTGAAGTCAGGTAATATGTCATTTGAGGGCATGAAATATATTTCAGTTAGCATATTAGGGTAACATTCCCAATAACCGTTTCTCTTGTTTTATATCGATAATGGCATTCATAGGGAAATATCCGGAAATAACCTTCACAGAATTGTTTGTTTGAACAAATTTACCAGCAGTCAAATTTCATTTAAAACAATTTACCTATTTTATGGCACATAATCCGAACGGTAGCACATTGTTTCTTTTCAAGTAGAAAGGGCTGACCCCTTATCTGTGGCCCTAATTGGACATCGTGCTTTATGACCAGGTTACACAGGACTGCTACTGTCCATTTGCTAATGCCCTGTGGCGCTCTGGGGAGATTAAGACCACGCGTGTTATACAGGTATTGTCTTCTCGTTACGATCACATTAATATGTATTCAAGTCGATCAAAGAAGCTCAATCAATAATAGGATAATATGAATCCATTAGAACAAATAGTCCTCGTAGGGATCTTTATCTCAGTGATTTCCCAGCAGGGTTCACGTTCTAGAACGAACCAACAGTGTACAGTACAAATAGCTCAATAAATCACGCATCCCACAAAACACGTTTTTATTTTAATCTATTCATGTTTTATCGAGAACACAGATTACAAAGAAAATTGTCACTTTATCCATTTTATACCCGGTACCACTTTCAGTATTTGTCACACATAGATATTTAAAAGGTATTTCATATAAAACAACAACAAGAAACAAACAAAAAACGATCATAATTGAATTGGACGTCTTAGCTTTAAAGGGCCCGACTTCTTTAATCATACATCATTATCCCCCGCATGCATTTATGGTAGAGGAATTAATTCGGACAATTAATAATTACTCTGTTTGCTACACATTGAATGATTACTGTGTCGGCATTATTACTTACTTTGTTATGCAAATGAATGGTTCGAAAAGCGACAAAACATTCGAAAACTGCCTGTTCAATTACTTTTGACAAATAATTCCAAGTTGTAATTTGCAATCGATAATTGTTGCTATTATCAAGAACGGAAAGGTAGGACGGAATAACCCTTTACAGAACAGAGCAGAACAAATCTTTATTTTGACCCAAGAGCATAACATACACTTAGAGTTACACTAAAAGTAATAATAAAAAAAACCTTTCAAATTGAAAAAGAAATCTCATTGGGATTGATAGAGCGGGAGAGAGAAAAAGAAAGAAAGAAAGAAAGAAAGAGCGAGAGAGTGTGAGAGAGAAAGAAAGAGAGGGACAGAGAGGGAAAGAGATAGATAGATAGATAGATAGATAGATAGATAGATAGATAGATAGATAGATAGATAGATAGATAGATAGATAGATAGATAGATAGATAGATAGATAGAGAGAGAGATACAGAGAGAGAGCGAGAGAGAGAGAGAGAGAGAGAGAGAGAGAGAGAGAGAGAGAGTGAGAGTGAGAGAGAGAGAGAGAGAGAGAGAGAGAGAGAGAGAGAGAGAGAGAGAGAGAAAAGAGAGAGAGAGAGAGGGAGAGAGAGAGAGAGAGAGAGAGAGAGAGAGAGAGAGAGAGAGAGAGAGAGAGAGAGAAAGAAGAGAGAGATGGAGAGAGATGGAGAGAGAGGGACAGAGAGAAGAGAGAGAGAGAAGAGAGAGAGAGAGAGAGAGAGAGAGAGAGAGAGAGAGAGAGAGAGAGAGAGAGAGAGAGAGAAAGCTTAGGGAAATGACATTTCGTTAAGAGGACACATGTTCGGATCAATATACGTTTAATCTAGCAGTATCACGGATAAGAAGCTGTGTAATTTATCCATGATACTATAGCATGAAAAAGGAAAATAGAGAGAGACAATAGAAGAAAAACCAAGTATTGAATGATATGGTTAAAACAGAAAACAGTGTAATTATCAGTTTAATTGACGCATATTGTTCTCGGAAGGGCTATTCTCAAACAAAAAACATAAAGTGGTCAATATGTTGGGAATAAAAGCCGTTGTTTGAAAGGGAATTTCTGGGTCACTAGTAAATCAAAATTAACATTACCTTTATAATATATGTTGATGAGAACGTGAGAACCACGTCTTAAATATTCGAAGTACTCAAAAGTCCGGTGCGCGCCGTGTTTTCAGATTGGACTGACATATTACTCATGTTTGCAAAGATTGCTCTTAGCCTTTTGCATTCCAAATCTTAAAATCATCCCATCATTTGAACGTGTATCATATGTTTTTTTGAAACATAGTTAACATTAAAGAAATATGACAAATAACGAAAAAGAAAATAGGGGAGTGATGTTTTCCGAGGTTAATCCGTGAGCGGCATTTTGGTAAAACACTAACAATATTCGCCATCAATTCTTTCCGGTACTTCGTCCATATATTTAAGTTCTTTGCATACCATAAAAGAGTTTAATGTGTGTTCTTTCATCTGATACCAAGTTTGTTGTGTAAATTCTACAAATTCAACAAATAATTAAGTTAATACGGGAGCCTTGTTTTTCTTGTGTAACTGTAAACGGTTTCCAAGCAAAGTCTTTTGCGACGGGACGTACGGAAAAAACGCCCATCTTTAACAGGCCATATCTCGGTCATCAATCAACCAATTTTAACAAAACTAACATCATATGAAAGGAAAAAGTGTCTTCTAAAATAACATATCACATAATGTACAGTCATTGAACAAATAAAAAAGTTAGTAGGGGGCGCCGTGTTTTCCGAACTTGAATCTGTAGTGAGTCGAAAATACTGGAGTAATACTTATGTTTGAACAGCCATTTCTCAGCCATCTTTCGTCCAAATTTCAAATATTTAATATCATTTGAAAGGTAATTTTATGCATTTTCAAAATATATCAAAGTTAGAAAAATATTATTTAGAACAAAAAATATAATAGGGGCGCCGTGTTTTTCAAGCTCAATTTTTAAGCGACATTTTTGTAAAAAATATTGCCCATATTTGACATGCATTTTCTCGGTACTTGGTAAACACCACCAGAAAGTTCAGAGTGTCTTCTTTCATTTGGTACCAAGTTTGTTGAGATATATCCACAAATAAAAAAGTTAATAGGGGGCGCCGTGTTTTTCTTCCGTAATCGCGCTATAACGGGGTAGGCGCCATGTTTTATACCTGTCCCATTGTGGATTGAATTAGTGAGAAAACATTAAGGCAAACAGCGGTTCTCAGGTGCTTCTGCTGCAAGTGCCTAAAACCCCGAAATGGTAGCGACTCTAGTTACGCCCAAGAGAAACATAACTGCTTTTATATATAAGAGCGGATACATGTGTCAAAAGACCCACGGGAAGATGCTATCAAGAAATATCTTCCTCTAAGTTTAGATCGTTATTAACGAAATAAACCGTTTGTTAACAAGAATGCTTTGCAATATGTGCAATAAGAATTATCTTTATCTTTTCTATAAGGTTATGATGGGGATAGGAAAGCTGTGTTACAACCAGTTTTGAAACAAAATACCAGTTTTAAAGTAAATTACTTCAATTCTTGTATCTTATTTCAAAACTGGTAGCGATGTCTTACCACTTTTGAAATAACCAGTTTTCAAATAAACTAGCATGAGAAAGCTGATTTGAAACAAGCCAGAACAGATTGAATTAGACAACTTTTTGTTAGCATTTATTGATGCTAAATGATTGTAAGAAGAGTTCTCTACACAAAATGTACCTTCCTGAAAGCCATTTCGGGCTAATCAGCAAATGTTGAAATCAATCTCTCGAACATGACTCCTAAAATATTAACTTGGCTAGACAATACTTTTACAAGTCAAACTCTGCTAAAATATCACCATATGTTTGTACTGAATTCCAAAATCGGGCTTATCAGCAAATTTCGAATTCACTCAATATATTTCAAAACTGGTAGCGATGTCTTACCACTTTTGAAATAACCAGTTTTCAAATAAACTAGCATGAGAAAGCTGATTTGAAACAAGCCAGAACAGATTGAATTAGACAACTTTTTGTTAGCATTTATTGATGCTAAATGATTGTAAGAAGAGTTCTCTACACAAAATGTACCTTCCTGAAAGCCATATCGGTATGGTTTGTCTAAAATTGACTAGAAACTACTTCTACAAGTCTAGACATATCGAAGTTCAACCAATGTTTATTGTTACTATCAGTTTTGAATTAATTACTTCAATTCTCGTCTTTTTATTTCAAAATTGGTTGAGACCTCACAATCAGATTTAAAATGAAATACGAGAATTGAAACAATTACTTGAAATGTGGTGTTTTATTTCTATAGATTAAATAAATATGATGAGATAAATAAAAACACAATACGCTTTAACGTGTATTAAAAGTAAAAACAAACTAGGAAAATAATTACTGCATGTTACCAGATGCAAGGTTCGAACCCGCGACACTCAATGGGATCATTGCTGAGTGTTGATTGGTGTGAGGAACACTTTACCGATTGCGCTACTATATAGCCTTCTATAGCAAGGTATGCAATTTGTGTTTCAATTAAGAAAGTTGGAGTCATTAAAGGGAAGTAAAAGATTATTTATTCGTTAAAACAAATGACATGCACGTGTGGTAATGAATGCACTGTCGTTCGTTCGATATACACATGTCAAATTTTAAGAACTTGGGGTAAGTAGGAAACTAGTTAAGAAAATGATCAGTTCTTTTTAAAAAATAATCAACCCATGCAATATTAAGCATTATGTGTATAAAAATTGACTACAATTATAACGTAACCAATGAAAAAGGACACAATCCTTTAACCTATGCCCTCCCTCAAGGTAAACCTACCCCGGAGAGAGAAAGAGAGATAGAGAGGGGGAGATAGAAGGGGAGAGAGAGAGAGAGAGAGAGAGAGAGAGAGAGAGAGAGAGAGAGAGAGAGAGAGAGAGAGAGAGAGAGAGAGAGAGAGAGAGAGAGAGAGAGAGAGAGAGAGAGAGAGAGAGAGAGAGAGAGAGAGAGAGAGAGAGAGATCGTTGTTGATGCAAAAAGAACATTACAGAAGTTCACAATTTCAATGTCTCTGTGTAAAGGTAGAACACCCATAGTCCACCATTTTTAACATCTCTCTTTCGTCGGATTATTTCGGTTGTTCTCGGTATAAATCGGTCGTGGCCGGAGCTATTCGTTGTTACTATTCGATTAACACCGAATAGTTCCGACCCCGACCGATGACTACTGAAAACGACCCGGAAGTATCCCGAAAAAAAAAATCAAAATGGCCGATAATGGGTTTTCTACCTTAAACAATGTCTGTAATGATGGAGACCGGTTGAGTAAATTAGCAGAAGAGAAAATACCCATAAATCATAACTGTATCTTAAACTCACATCGATTTCGCGCGCACGACATTTTAATTGGGTAATTAGCTGGTCGTTTTCCCCGCCGATCATTGCGTATTACAACTTCTTTGTCAGATGGCAGGCTTGTGATAATTGCGCTTA
This sequence comes from Cerastoderma edule, assembly GCA_947846245.1. NCBI lineage: Eukaryota > Metazoa > Mollusca > Bivalvia > Cardiida > Cardiidae > Cerastoderma > Cerastoderma edule. The sequence goes on along the minus strand of OX401416.1, from coordinate 35,614,549 downwards.
TCATACGTGGTCATCGAAGGAAACATTAACAAAAATACAAGATCTGTAAACAAAATTACAATTTTTTGCACACGAAATTCGTTCATTAACGATTTGTGTTTATCTTTTTTACATATAGAGGGTTCAGCGCAATACCACAGTAAGTGCTTCATGTTTTTACTTGAAGCAGACGACTTTAGAAAAGCTTTGTTAACATGTGCAAAACCTTTCAGTTCTATTGTTGTGATATGTGTATGGATTGAAAAAGCATTGTGGCAAAAGCAAAGATTGCTTGTGACAAGCAATTTCTCCTTTTGCCACAATGCTTTTGAAAGTCCTCTGTTGCAAAACGAAAAAATGTGGCGTTGGTTGGTTGTGTGTTAATGACATATATTATCATAGAACGGTACATGACATTGACGACATCTAAATACAAGATAAAACAGAGAGAGAGAGACCGTATTGGAAGCCACTTCAGGACCAATCTATTGTATTAAATTACCATCGTAGCAAAGCTCATCTAACTTTCGTCTTTAGAGGGCACTACTCAATACAATATGTCATTTGTACATTAGATCTTTTTTCATAACTTATAAATGTGTTTGTGATTTATTGCATTGAGTACAAATATATCTTTAACACGCAGAGGCCTAATTTTTTTCCTGTTTCAAAGCATCAACAAGCGAAAAATAATAATACGAACAAATATTTTCTTTATTGTATTCGGTAGAAACTATTGTGAAAAAATGATGAATTGCTCATTATTATTTAACGACATATTCATTAAAGTGAGATAACATGGAATAAGAGCTCAAATGAAAATTGCTCTATGGATAAAACACATATAATGTAATGAAGGAACAAACATACAAGCAAAAAAATGAAAACAGGACAAAAACCCCAAGATTGTGCCCAGTAAAGAAGGTTGTTCAAGCACGACCTAACTTGGTAAGATAAGCGTCTATTTACGGTCATAATTGACGTTTGATTATATCTGACGACATTTCTACCCCGGCAAAAAACACCAACCGTCAATGAAAATCAAAGTACCGTAACATATTGATATTTCTTGTGTCGCAATGTAAGAAAATGGCACCTTCCAAGAATGGGTAAACCTTCAGTTAAAGTTAGTAAATGCCTTGTTTTAAACGTAACTTTATTCTTAATGTTCAATGATCTAGTCCAAAAGACTTACACCACACAATGAATAATCATTATCACGTACCATATCCATTTCTTTTAAAAAACAACTGATTCTTGAGTGTGTAAAATCAGTTTCGACTGTTTGATATATGCAAAGACGTATGTTTCTAAAGACGACACCCAAAATTTCACCCGTAAGCCAACATGACTTGTTTATCGAGGTAGCTCTTGTATAAAAATTAAGTAAATAATGATATCGTTTCTTATCACAATTGCAACCATCAAAAAGGACATGATATTCACCATCAATTTTAGCATGATATCATTCATATGACAGTAGTCGCATATTCTTTCTTTATATTTTGATATGTCTGAGCGTCTATCAAATTCAACTCCTAAAATACGCAATTAACCATATACTAGCATTACGTGGTATGTCATTATTAATCGACTTTCCGTATGTCTACATGTTATTATTCATATGACAGTAGTCGCATATTCTTTCTTTATATTTTGATATGTCTGAGCGTCTATCAAATTCAACTCCTAAAATACGCAATTAACCATATACTAGCATTACGTGGTATGTCATTATTAATCGACTTTCCGTATGTCGACATGTTATTATTCATATGACAGTAGTCGCATATTCTTTCTTTATATTTTGATATGTCTGAGCGTCTATCAAATTCAACTCCTAAAATACGCAATTAACCATATACTAGCATTACGTGGTATATCATTATTAATCGACTTTCCGTATGTCGACATGTTATTATTCATATGACAGTAGTCGCATATTCTTTCTTTATATCTTTGATATGTTTGAGCGTCTATCAAATTCAACTCCTAAAATACGCAATTAACCATATACTAGCATTACGTGGTATGTCATTATTAATCGACTTTCCGTATGTCTACATGTTATTATTCATATGACAGTAGTCGCATATTCTTTCTTTATATCTTTGATATGTTTGAGCGTCTATCAAATTCAACTCCTAAAATACGCAATTAACCAACACAAGCATTACGTGGTATATCATTATTAATCGACTTTCCGTATGTCTACAAGAAGGTGTATTGCACGGTTCATGCAGTTTGCGTGCAAAATGTTATAGGTTTTGTAATGAAGTCATGGAATTTCAACAGGCAATTAGCCTCTGTCATGAAATCCGAGTTTGTGGGTTTGAACTCTGGGCTACGAATCTTGTGCCTATATCACAATGGTTCGCGTGAGAGATTTCCTCCTTTCTCAATCGCCAAATTTTCGACTTTCCCGAATTGAAAGAGTTTGCAGACGACATTTCAAAATGTGATGAAATTGGAAAGTGATCTTCTGATAGAGTAGAATTCATTGTTGGAAAAGGAGAAATTGCTCATCATGAGCAATTCCTCCTTTTCCCACAGTGTTTTCCAAAGTTGTCTGCAACAAAGTGGTCAAACGTCGTTATTGTTTGGGAAAGGTTAAACGTTCCGAATTTTTGTGAGACAAGCCCTTGGATCTTATGACCATCATTTTGTTGCACAATTTCTAGTAACATATTTGACAACCTTTTTCATTGAACAAACATATGCGTAGCAATTTAAAAAACAACAACTATTTGAAGTCCATTATTGAAGGAATTTGCAGACGGTATTTGGAAGTTTAATGAAATTGAACTAAGTCACTACAATCGTATATGTTGTTGAAAATGGAAAACTTCTGCCTCTTCTCATTGATGTCATTAGGACTTTAGGAGGTATGGGATGGTTACCATTGGTCACAATTGTTACTATCAAATAATGTTAAGGATTTATATTCGTATGTCGTTGCTTCCAATTCAAAATTACGATATGATGATATGGATTTAAACACCAATATGTAGCACATCAGACGTCAACTGGTCGAGGCGAAAAGTTGAGAGAATTCATTAGTGGTTGGGCGTTCGTTTTGGTTTATTATTTACATCCCATATCAAAATCATAGTAAATTGAAAAAAGATAACGTATTCAAATGACCATTCAGAAAAAATCATTCACTCAATCAATATCAAAAGAATGTGTTGAAGTTTCGTCCCTGAGTCAACAATTCGTTTAATAACGCGCTCCACTGAAGCTTATAGACGCTTTATTGATGGATTGATCTGGATCATTGCACTCTATATTCACTCCGCACTCGGCGTTAACCCTTATAGTACTGGAACCAACTTTATGCTTATGCAAACAGGTTAGATCCAGGCCAGCCGCCAAGTAAATTGAGGGCTGACCTGTGATCTAACCTGTTTGATACTATGAGTATCTTTCCTCGTCAAAATTAAGCAGATATTTGGAAAGCAGACGATACAAATATCTATTTTTTGAAAATTACCCATCATTCTAAGGGTTAATTCCCAGCATGCTGTTCGCGTAACGAGTACACAACAATACACTCATTCGGGTACGACTGGTCGCCTTGTGTACCATCCATTAAACTATAATTATTCCTTAATGCATCGTTTAAAATTCGTCTGATGAAGAAATCTTTAAAAACCAATGTTAAAAAACGAGAAATTGCTTGTCACAAGCAATGTATCATTTTGCTATAATAGTTTCTACCAAACAGTCGAAATTTAAACATTTCTATTTGTACCATCCTTTAGTCGTCTCCTGTTGCTTTGGATTTGAACCGGTCACAAGTTCCTAGCAGGGGAAATGGGTTGTTAACACGTGGGTTTGTTCCCACTCTACTACTTTGAATTACAAATAAAACACGGAAATTGATCGAATTCCAAGCAACAACCATGTGAACAAAAAACCTTTATAGGAAACAAAGCGTTGACGACGGGCTTATTTACTTCTTCACAGAATTCATCACGTTTTTAACAGTTCATTAGTTATCTACCCTCCTATCTACCCACCCAAGTGAAATCTGTAAGGCTAGAAAAAATGTCTTACCCGAAGGTGAAGCAATGGGCCGCTAGTGTGAATCAGACCATTTTTTTAAATTTCTGTATGACGTTCAACGCCATGTTAACACTATTTCATTTATCTTGTAGTTTTCCACCAGTTCTATATGCAGGGCTCCGTAGTGTATTGCCCAAAGACACTTCCATGAAAACTGACCACTACACTTAGACGGATGGATAATACTTGATATGTAAGGGTTTAACATCGTTTCAGTGATCTTCAGTTACATTGCAGGAATGTTCATCAACCAATGTCTTTGTTTTTCAACCAATATAATCCTTTGTTCTTAACTGAATTAGAACTATTTGGTTTAACTCCCAAACAACAGATTGTAATACCAGTTATGGGTCTGAACCCACACCTTTCCGCACCCACCTCATGCCCATACAAAAAGAGCACCCACTTCCACAGAATGTTCCTTAACGAACGTAGTAGTGCCAACCACAGTATGTATTTGGTCTTCTAAGGTCCAACATACAAAACGTGAGAGAAGTTTGTCGGCCCCACAATTTTGCGGCGTATGAACAAAATAAAATTACAATAGGACCATGCTGCGTACATGCATTTTTAATTGCCATTAAATGTTTTTATCAAATATAATAAAAAAAAAACTTCTTTATTTATTTCCATCTTCTGTTTTAACTTTCAATTTTCACTTGTCCCAAAGTCCCGTTTGACGGAATGGGTTGAAAACGCTTCTAAACGTTATCAGCACACTGGAAAGTATCGCTTAACTGGTCAAAGGGAGACAACCATACATTCCATATTGGTGCGACATCTCCGGGTTATTTTTTCTATAAAACGTGTAAGCTCCCTATCTCTTGAATTAGGCCCCTAAGTTCTTGTAATCGATTGGATTGGAATAGCATATTTATAGTCGATTGATGGCGCAAAATCCAACTTCATTTGTATCATTGTGAATGTGTTTATTGTTTATAAATATTTAGGGCTTACCTATCCTTGCATGTAATTATATGTGTACAACTGTACATGTACACGGTAAAGGGTTACACTCACTTTACCACATACCGTTACACAAACATTTAGAAACAATTGTGACAAAAGGATAAATTGCTCATGATGAGCAATTTATCCTTTTGTCACAATTGTTTCCTCCCATTATCGGGTTATTTTTGTGTCGTCTGCTGCTGCTATGCATTTGGAACAGTTACTCAATCCAATATTGGGAAAGTGTAAAGAGTCATTACAACCGCCTCATATGCTGATTCAAATGTTGATAAAGGTTGAACCCGTGTGTTTAAAAACATGTTTACATGTGAGTATGAGGTTCGGAGGGCATCCGACTCTATGTTATTGAAAGCTTAGCTTATACACACGAAGGTTAGTTTGTTTTTTTCATATTTTTTGTAGTGTTTGTCGCTGAAATTATTTCTCTAATCACTGCGCTTTTTAACCCATTCATACATCTGTAGCTGACGACCCGAGCAATGATTTCGACACATAAAGACATTGCTTGCAGAAACTATTGTGTCCTTTTATTCACAATGGTTTCTACAAAAATCAATACAAACTATCGTATTTTTCATACTTTATAACTGCTGTCTGCTGTTGCTTTCAATTCCATTCGTCAACAAAACACCTTTTCAATATATGGATTCGATTTATTTCAATTCACTCTATCTTCGAAGCAGAAACTATCTTTGATTGCTTTTCGACGAAGCGAAAGTTGTATGATCACCACAGTGGCCCAGGGCTAGAGCGTCGGCCTCCGGGCACAAGGGCCATGGGTTTGAATCCCGTGAGTGGCGAGATCTGCATTGCGACCGTCCATTAATCCACATTCGGCACGAGTACTGGTTATGTATCCAGGAAGCAGAATCGATAGTGATTAATCTAAGTTGTAGGTACTTGTATCACAATCGATGCGCAATAAATAGGTTTTAACTAAATTAAAAACCACATAGTTCTGTTTCTACACCACAGCTAGTCTCAAACGATTTTCTTTATTTTACAGCAGGTTTTTATCACAAACACACATACTTGTTCCTCTTTACACGCCGATTCTATACATCTGTACTATAACCAAAGATTGAGATACACTGTATGCAGTTCACGTTTTATTTATAGTTGGTGTCTTTGCTTTTTTAGTTTGATTGTTTGTTATCTAAGATAATGTACTTTGTAGAAGTTAGTAAAATATAAGTTCTGTTCATATATCCCTTATAGGGTCGAGGATTTCATACAAGCGTATTCACAGCAAGGTTCCCATTATCGTTTCATCTCTTAATTATGTACATATATATATTAATTGAATGACGTATGCTCCTATTGCACACACATGCATCTAAATGTTTGGAATAAGGCATCGGAAAGGTTATGTATTTGGGCTTTCTAACATGCAAATGTACATGTACTTGCAATATGAGATTTGCAATAGCTATTGATTTCTTGTTATCTTAAAAACCCTATTGTTGTTCAAATTGTTAAGTATCCAACCACTTAACCCTGTTTTCCGAGTTCCTGTCTATCCGAGCAAAAGCTTAATATCCTACATCATATAACAACATATATTTGAGCAACATCCGGGCAAATGAGTATTCAAACGTTAGATAGGCTTTAATCATTCAACTACAGCCAGAACCGTTTTAAACTTTTCGGTAAAAAAAGGGATATGCATTGAAAAATAAACGATGAACGGGAATATAGTTCCCAGGTTCACTACAAAATAAGGACCCATCTATAGCTATTGGCAAACATGTTTAAGTGGTGTTCCTAGTTCGCAATTATCCTGGGTTGCCGACTCATCTTCAAGGTGTTTGATTTGTAACAGGAAAAATTAGTTTTCTCCATATTCGTTGAGTTAGATGAATTAAACATATTTGCCCAGATATAAATGTGAGACAGGTCCAAATTGAAAGCAATAGCAGACGACACAGATAACAGGAACAATACACATCTTCTCTGTGACATTGGAATAAAATGAAAAGATGTACATTTGAAACCATCCTTAAATTGAATTTTCATTAGGGTATATCAAGATGGGAAGAACAATCGATATTCCGTATATAGTTAGTCTGTTGGCTGGAAGACTACCTCTCGTCTTAAGACACTGGTGATTAAACATGGCCAAATAGTCAACCATATACTTTTCAGACAAGAAAGATTTAATTTAAAGAATAATGGAGGCGGAGAAGATAGCAAACCTGCCAGCAGAAATAGTTGCAGCCAGAAAGAGAATTAAAGACCATGTCCTGAAGACGCCACTCATGTTTTCACACTATCTTAGCCAATCAGCAAACGTTTACCTGAAGTTAGGTAAGTTTATCTTTGAACCATGTTTGTTTGTAATCTCATGGATATTGTACATAAACGTGAACCTTTTCATACCTATCTTATTTGTGAAAACAAAGTACTGTTTACATGCTTCAAATACATATAAATTTCTATTTAATTCCGTTCTGTTCCTGTCCTCAGGTCAAAGAAAATGAGTATTTCCTGGGCTGAATTCTCCACCTCTTCTCTAAACTCTACATGCCGAATGTTCATCAGAAATGTCGTATTTTGACAATTGTTATGAGTAAACACAACATAGACTTCATCATAATGCATTTAAGATATTGCATAAACACGATTGTTAGTTCGTGTCTTAATTGGGCCAATTTTGACATATAATTCTGATCACCGATGTAACAAACAACATTTACGATATTGTCAGATGAATGAGAACTTGCACATTAAGAGCAAAACGGTCTTTTTTCATAATGATGTCAATGTCCAAAAGATGGATTTTAATTATGGGATTATTTTTTCTTCTTAAGAATTCATGACAACCTTTTTGAATGAAGAAAAAAAAAAGAAATCTTTTCATACATCTTCTAAGCAACACAAACGTTTTAATTTTCGCGCCAATAGTACTTCCGTTATAGTGCGAAGCCAGGCTTAGTTTAGGCGGAGGAATGAATATGTCAAGCTGAACACCTCATACGGATTGCCAAGCCGGGTAGTGTCATAAGTATTCCGCAAGTCAGTCCGTAGAATTCCCCCTATTAGAATATAAAACATACCACTGCCGGGATTTGAAATCACACAAATAAGGGCATTGTGATTCAAAGTTCTATACTGCAACCACTTGACCACAGATGATTAAGAAGATTAAAGGCACATAAGAGGAGATTAATGCTTTTTCAAACTATTTTATTTGGTAACCTTTTGATCAGATTCAATTAGTTATCACCAATAAACCCCATCAGCAAAACTTGAAAACTTGAACGTGAAAGTCAACCAGAAATAACCCAAATTAGCATGTTTAATAATTCAGATTGCCTCATTCTTCACCTCTGACCTTGACAGTTGATACACAAATATTTGAACTGACCAATCAGAATTCGTTATTTTGAATATGTAAACAAACAGGTTGTTGATATCGTGATTGAATTGGAGACAAGTATATTTCAAGCACAAAATATGTCAGAGAGTCTTTTTAATAGGATATACATGCATTTGTAGGTTATTCTGATGGCTTTTATGAAAATAATAAAAGAACTCCATATATGTTTTCAGTAATTTATTTGTACTTATCTCCTTCTATGTGCCTTTAAAGAAAATGTTTTTCTAAACATGAAATGCTTAAAATCTGCGTAAGTTCAAAGCAATGTTCCCTCTTATTTCGATATTATTCCGATATTGTAATGACCAATATTGTAAAAAAAAACATCATTGGAATCATCTCTTCCAACGACATATCACATGATAACATTTTAGTTTTATTTAAGATGCTATCCATGTGTTTCAGTTTGACTTACGCAAATATTTTTCTAAAGTTGTTTAGTAAACCGCTACCCTGGTTTATACTCTCTATAACTTAGATGTCCACATTGTATATTCAAGACAACGAACAAAAAACCGGCTCATTTAAGCTGAGAGGCGCATTCAATAAAATGTTGACGTTACAAGAACGGGAACCAGAAAAGTTAGCCAAAGGTTTTACAACGGCTTCATCGGGGAACCATGCTCTGGCCTGTGTAAGGTCCTTTCATTATTTTCATTTTTATTTTAATTTACAAACCCTTTAATCAAATAATTAAAATGATATCAACTAAGTCTTTGTTAAAAGCGTATCTATTCTATATGGTTATTATCTGGCCTGTTTAAGGTCATTTAAAACGCTTTTCTTCAATTACCATAAGTTTTAATCAAACAATTAAAATAATATCAAATATATCTACGTCTTGTCTTTGCCAAAACGTATCTTTTTTACATGGATTTAGAAACAAGTTTTTAGAACTTAGATCAATCACTCTCGATTCTTATTCCTGTATACACAATCAGTAATCGCGCTGAATGTTATTAATTAAAAGTCGCAACGTGCACTCCTAAAGTCTATGGAATCGAACCCACGACCATTGTGTCCCTAAGTCGACGTTCTATCCAAGAATTACTGCGCAACCACATCATTTTACGTTGACCAGTTGGCTACACAAGGGACCATTTCATGACCTTTTACACACAACTATTTTAAAACTGTTCGGCAAATTCCATTATGTTTGTACTCACCAGACTCCTCCCGTTAAGAAGGTTTTAATGAGAACCCACATATAGGATTTAAATGAAGTTGATAAAGAAAATGTTTAAACAAGTTCTGGTGGCTACTTAGATTTATCACTCTCGATCCTACTTCCTGGAGAAAAAACGTCAATTTGTTGGTTATTCCAGGTATTTTTACCTCGTCGCTACCGGGGTCGATCAAGTGTCATTCCCTTTTATGTTTTTTTGTTGTTATCAAATTCAAAGTACCATGCAAATTAAAAAAAAGAATATGACCTTTTGATTATGAATTTGGGTTAAGAGACAAAAAGCTCAGCACAAGGTTGGTCTCTTTGGCATAGTGGTGACGACACTTGACTTGAAGCATATAGCAACGTTCATTTCAACGTTGTCAATATATCATTCCGAATAAGAAAATGATTCCATTATTTTTAACTTTCTCTTAAATTGTTTTCAGTTGACGGCATCAAAGGCCTGTAAATGCCAGTTACAGCTGTACTGTCCAAACAACGTATCCAGTTCTAAGCGAGAACTGTTAGACTTTATGGGAGCGGACCTTGTACTATTTGGCAATGACTGTGTTGAGGCGGAGTTAAAAGCTAGGAAGATCGCAGAGGTTTGTTTGTTAACCGATTATTTCATATTGCATAGGATACATGACTTGTAAAAAGTAATTTGTCACTTTGTAGCAACGGGTTCTACAAAATAAAGTCACCAGAAAATGTTGTCTGTCAAAATGTAAGAAACTTTTGGCACAATCCAAAATCTCTTGGGGTTGGGGCTGTTTTAATATGATTCGTAAATTTACGGCTATGTTTGCAGAATTGTCGTATTATTTCTATCTCAGAGGTAAGTTTGTTATTGAGAATGAAACGATATACATGCGTTAAAAAGTACGCTATAGATTTCAGATGTAGGACTCGTGTTTTTGTTCATGTCCAAGTTAACGCTTTTCCAAGGTACTATTTTCATCTTAGTACGTTTATGAGGAAACCTGTGTGGGACAGGTGAATCCAGATTTTGGCCATGAAGCTATGTCAAAAACACTTTTTTTGATCGATTACCCATAAATACACAATCAAAACATACCAATCGACCTTGAAACCACTGTGGCAAAAGTGTAAAGCAACTATAGATGGTTATTATGAGCACACACGCACATGTAATCTAGTTTGTCTAATAATTAACAAGCCTTGCAAAATACTACTAAACGCTCCTTCTCTTGATCACTTGATCCCATAATTCCATGCACTTGTATAGAGGAATGGGTTGAAATATGATTGTATATCAATATAAATAACAACTAGACTATTAATACATGTATATACCAAATGACCACACCTATTGCAGGAGTGCGACAAGACTTACATATCACCATATAACGACTGGGATATCATAGCTGGACAAGGAACCATAGGGTATGGATGATTTTTTGAAAAATAACTAAAACCAGTCTAAAACAATTTTCCATAACAAGTCTTACTACCATACTAATTCAGTTGATTATAACAAAAGAACCGAGCAAAGAGACATTAAAGGGCACGCTCACATCCGTTTACTGCGAGACATTTTTTAAGGTAGATTACCTATAACCCGCCATTTTGAAACTTATTATTTTGTCGGATTACTTCGGTCGTTTTCGGTATACATCGATCGCGGCCTGAACTTTTCGCAATAAATCTAACTTCCTAATTTTCTCACATCTGTGAACACCTTTAAAGGGTAACTACGACATAAAGCTACACTTTAAATTATATTTAACTAACAATCAAGCTTAACCAATTAGTTGTTTGCTTCAGAGTCGAAATCTTGGAAGATCTCCCGGAAGTGGATTGTGTTCTAGTGGCCGTGGGGGGAGGGGGTTTGGTTGCTGGAATTGGCTGCTACTTAAAGAGTCAGGGTAAGGATATTGAGGTAAGCCTGACCCTAACCGAGTGTAATAAGCAAATGTTAAGAAATTTGTAGATTTTCATTGCAATTTGTGAGATTGTGTTTAGATATCTGCCAATTATTGAAATAGTACGGACCAATTAAGAACGGCGGTAGCGGCGTCCATTCTACTACCAGAATTACACCATTTTGAACAAGGCTGCGCTAACTATTGATATATAAATTATCGACTGTACGTATTTTATTTTGTCTCACGTTTCGAGGGGTTAAATCCTTCTTCTTCAAGGATTGTCAAAAATAATATGACAATCCTTGAAGAAGAGGGGTTTAACCCTTCGACAAGTTGGGCAACATAAATTGTGTACAATGTACTCTTCTACCATTTTGACGTTGGAGTTTTTCTGCCCTTATATCTATTATAGGTTATAGGTTGCCAGCCGTCTAATTCAAAGATAATGTTCGACTCGATTCTCGCTGGAAAGATCGCACACGGAGAGTCCTATGAGACCTTATCCGACGGAACGGCAGGGGATGTGGAAGACGGTTCCGTAAGTAAAACGTACAATTTTAGAGAGGGGCAATTTTTTTCTCCTTATTTTGGAAAAAACGAGATGATTATTTCCTTAATACGAGCTAGTAAGTCGACTTTTTGTTCGGTAATAGGTTAAGTAAAAGAGTATGCATTATAAATTCTATTGCAAGGAATTAAGAATTTGGCTCTGATGTAAATTACGTTCGAAATCATTGATGAAAAACAACAGCAAATAATGCGATTGTTTCGTTTTCAATCAAAAGTTTCAACATCCAAGAGATGTCGTGTTATTCTACTTCAAAGTGTCACAATTCTCAAGCAAACTCATAAAGCCTGTCAATGAAAAGTTGTTACATCTTTTCAACCAGATGCTTGTATTTTCGAGACCAATATGGCAACAGCAGGATTGTTTACAATGCGCAATTCCACACTTCATTCAATTTCAATTGTTATCTTCGTTTAATTACGGCTGATACTAACATTTTCAGTCTATAGTGATCTTTATTCAAATTCTATTGAAAACAACGACTATCCGTCAATTAAAAGTAAATATCTTCTTTCTCTCGCTATTTGGGTAATTGGCTTTCCTTCGAACCTGTCACAAATTCTCAAATTGTTGAATGGGTTAAGTTGGCAATGAAAGAGATTTGTCACCTATGTATTGTTATATGAAAAAAAAAGAAGAAAACATTGCTTTTTATATCGCTATCTGTCGACGGCTTTTCCTTTCACTTCGAACCAATCACAAAGTCTCAAAAGGTTAAATGTTGGCAATGCGAGAGATTGTCACCTATATAATATGAAAAAAAAGAAAATCGCTAGTTTTAACGCTATCTGTCGACAGCTTTTCCTTTCACTTCAAACCAATCACAAAGTCTCAAAAGGTTTAAATGGGTGAAGTTTGTATTGAAAGAGTTTTGTTCCATTTTAAACAGATCACATTCCCGTTGTGTAGAGATTTCGTAGATCGATGGATCCTTGTCAGCGAAGAGGAGATAGCTAAGGCTGTGTTTTGGGTTCTTGATAAGCATCACAAGGTAAAGTTGGGGTTAATTACTTTACCAAACGCCCAATTTTCGACTGTCCCAAATTGAAAGAGTTTGCAGAAGACATTTAAACATGTGAGGAAATTGAAAAATGATCCTCTGGTAGGGTAGAAAACATTGTAGGAAAAGGAGAAACTGCTCGTCACGAGCAATTTCTCCTTTTCCTACATTGTTTTCCAGAGTCGTCTGCAACAAAGTGGTTAAATGTCGTTATTGTTTGGTAATGGGTTAAGTGCGAATTGCAGCAACCTTTAATGTACAACCTAGATAAATTCCTATACTCATCAAATGCCAACAAACTACCTACAAATAAGTAGATCTTATTATAAAGTAGATACATTTCTAAAATCTTTTCGCTCGACAAAGTGACAAAACACTCTTGGTACCTTTCCTAAATTCGTTTAAGGTTAAGTTTGATTTACAGCAAGCTTTGATGTACAACCTAAGTAAATTCCTTTACTCATCAAATGAACAAAAAAAAAGATAAAAAAAGTTCTAAATGCATACGAATTGTACAACTTAATTGAAAACCGCTTATTTCTTTGATAATTGAATATATATTACAATCCTTATTGTAGGTGATAGAGGGCGCTGCTGGTGTTGCTATGGCAGCGTTCCTTAGCGACCAAGACAGTTTTAAGGGCAAGAACGTTGCCATAGTGATATGTGGAGCAAACATCAGTACAAAAAGTTTAGAGACTATATTACAAGTCTACGCTTGATCATGTGTCTCTATGACAGCAGCCAGGACCTTGATTCAGAAAGGTTCATTTAGGGATTTTCAAATAGCATGTTTCGGTCAGCTGCATGTAGTGAAATGGAAGCAACAATTTTTAAAGATGCTACAGGTATTGTATACATGGCATTGTTCTTCGGGAGGTGAACAAGAAAGAACTCGTTTGTACAGTGACCTCATTAGGACCTTCTGAAATACAGGTTAACGATTAGAGCAACCCATATTTCAAATATCCTCCAATAATTGGTATCCTATACCAACAACATTAACATCTTCAAGAATATGTTTGACAAATTCTGGTGAAATCAAAGTGTATATGCACGATAAGAACCGGAAGTCAAATTTATCGCGAAGAATGTCTGGCATCTGACATAGAAGACATAGACAAGATCCGCAAGGGAAACAATCATAAAGCATCATTAGGTATTAAAATATCTTGACAAATTTCCTGATATGAACATTTATGACTGCAACGGTGTTTTTCTTATTGTTTCATTCAGATCGGTTTTTGCTTTCAGTTTTGACCAGTCACAAACTTTCCACTGGTAATGGGTTAAGAAATAATCTGTTCAGCCAAAAAATACTAATGATAAATGACATGTGTTCTTTAAGATTTCATCGCAATTTTTGGTTAATTGTGAGTTTGTGTTAGGGATCGAATAAAATGTTACAAACTGTGTTAGTACTTTTTAATAAAAACAAACATTTAATCAAACCATTATAAATAGTTAGTACAGAACTGTAATTAAGCTCAATGTTATTATGTTTGACATTTTTTATCCACCTACCCCAAAATGTTTTTTTTGTAATAAAAGCAACAGTAGCAGACACTGATAATGTATGAAAAACATTTCCTTTGCCATACAGGTAAAAATACCATGATAAAAAGAGAATTGTCTAAAGAGTAGTTTCTCCTTTGGCAATTTCGCCTTTTGACAAAATATATTTTCTTCACTATGTAAAATGGTGTTTGATAGTTTCGTACTTTACTGTATAATGTTGAATCTTTTGGCAATTATTAAAACTCAATAAGAATGAATGGATCATTTTTTACGTGCTGAAAGGAAGGTAGGATTATCCATCTACTCCATAATTCCTTACACTGATGTATTTAAGGAATACTATAAAAATCATCGTGGCAAAAGGGTGAATGTTGTCTTCCCAATTTAATAAATGAACAAGATGTTTCTTGTCATTTGTTTCTGTGGTCTGCTGTTGATTTTTCAATGTGGACCAGTCCTTACTTCCCAAATGGGGGTGGGTAGATGGGTTAATGATTAAATATGTTCGATAATATCACATGCAATAACTGGTTGGTTTAACGCATCACGTTCAAAAACTGTGGATAACACTTTACTTGTTGTATTGCTATCTGTTGTCTGTATCGTACGGATTTTGTTGCCTAGCAATCGTTCACTGTACACTTTGTCTTGATTCTGGAAGGTGAAGGCCATCTTGCGGGGTTTCCGCTTGTTTCCATGGTTACAGGGTTTCTTCTGAATGTTTGGCTGATCACTGATGCCATGCTCTTCGTTAGCTGTAATAAACAATTAAGACTGAATGTTTTTTTTTCTTCTGTCACAACGATTTTTATGTAACAAGAATTAACTTTTTCTCTCTCAATTACAGGAGAACTATTTTGTGGTTTTTTTTTTCAAACCAGTGACTCTGTTAATTTGTATGCAAAAAACAAAAGAAGTTTACTTTCTACACTTTGATTGTTAACTGTGATTTAAAAGTATTTAAGACTTATCATTATTTAACAATCTACACAATCGCTAACTCAATAAGACCATTCTTTAATCCATCTACTGCAGAATCTCTGTATCATTTCTGTCTCCTACCATTGTATACCAGTTTGGACCGGCCCCAAGTTTTCATATTCGGTTTGGAACACAATTTCACTTGTGTAAGGTATTATTACAAGGCTTTTAACTAGTAAAATTACTATGAGCCCATAACCAATTTGAAATGAAAATGTTTGTCTTCTGAAAACGGTATAACGAAGAGTATTCTATCCATTTACCAAAGTAACGATTGAAAGAAGAATGTCTGGACTTTAATTGTAAGGATATTGCTGTGATACATGTACCAAAAGAGCGGATTTCATTAGTTTTAGATAATGGTTTTCGATCGCTTACTCTATTAATAGTGCTTGTTCACAGATGTGAATAGAATTTGAATGTTTAAAGATTTCTTTAAAACTACACAACAACTGTACTGTCGTTTCTGATTCTTTAAAGTGTTTATGCACTAAATTGTTATACATTTCAATCCAAAAGCGTGAAATCGCTATTGAGATCTACTGCATATACACTGTACATACATAGATAAATGGACCCTTACTGAATTAACTATGCGTTAAATTACTACTTTTAATTGTACGTTAAACAACAATGCAAAAATCGTAACAACAATCTAGTTTGACTTTCAAATTTTCTCTTCTTTGACCAAGCACTTTTAAGCTATTCGGTTTGGTGCGAATAGTTCCGACCAAGACTTATTTATAGGCCTACCTAGAACGACCGAAATAATCGGACGAAAGATTGAATTTCAAAATGGCAGATAGACGAGTCAATGTAAGAAACGTACACACATGATCGGGCCTACGGATAACAAAGACAAGTATCTTACAAAAGACGTTGGTATGATGAAGTAACTATTTGTTAATATAGGTAATACGATGCATGCAAGATCTTTCAATAGTGAGACAAAGGTAATGCATCACTACTATAGAGACTAAAGTGTAAGAAAGTCTTAGTATATCCATGGTTGTTATTCAAGACACATACACATATTCTTCACATATGTAAGTACTTGGAAGTTAATAGCTATTCATGCAGATTAAAACAGATACAAACAACAGAGTCTCACTACACATATGAAAGCAACAGGGATACATATTTAAACAAAAATACACTACTTGAAGATATATCAGGGTGAGAAAATGTTAGTCTATTGATATGCGTAATCAAAGAAATACAACAGATTTTACAAAACGAAAGCATTAGAAGTTTCAGCTCGGCTGTGTCACTAAAAAAATATATTTTGTCGAAGGCCTGTTCATTATTTTGTTTGTAAGGGGTTTGGTTGTACTCACTAAGATGATAGCATAAGAAAGCTGTCATTTACATAGAATTACCAGATAAAATGCAACAAGTTATATGCAACGATTCTGAGTCGATCTGCATTTGATTGATGATAAAACAAATCTACCAAGTTGAAAATCGCATTTTGGGGAATAAAATGAAGTATCAATGGTAGTAGTTTAGCGCGCTTAACATCATGCTAGCAGAGACATAGATATGTTATCTATGTCTCTGATGCTAGGTAAAAAACCTGCAAACTATTGACTTAGAGGTGTTTCAAATCTAAGCACAAACATGTCTAAACTTGTTCGATTGAATGAAGGCGAATTTGAACCGGGGTTTGCACTTGTCACCGATGAC
The DNA here is from genome assembly GCA_947846245.1 of Cerastoderma edule. Lineage (NCBI taxonomy): Eukaryota > Metazoa > Mollusca > Bivalvia > Cardiida > Cardiidae > Cerastoderma > Cerastoderma edule. The sequence continues at coordinate 35,597,341 of OX401416.1, read as the reverse complement.
GAAAAATATCACCAATCATCAAGTTGACAATAACAGGTATTTGTGAGTGGTTTTAATTGGAACCAAATAGCAGCCGACCTAACTAGAAAACGAACATTGTCATTTTAATCATGAAATTTTATAATACTGCGTTTTCGATTGTTGAGTATGTTTTGACGAAAGATAATAGTTCGTTAATGAAATACGAGAAGTATTTGGCAAATTTTAAAAGATGCTTCTTGGTGTGGGAATACTGTGACTGTTCCAAATTGAAAAGCAGACGATAACAAACAGCAATAATGAAACAGTTTCTTCACGATATTTTTGGTATAAACCACTGTGGCAAAGGAATAGATTGCTCGATAGGGGCAACAAATAGCACATCGGTCTGGTCTCGGAACTATTTAGTTCAATGCGAATAGTTCCGACCCATACCGAATAATACCGAGAACGACTGAAGGTATCCGACGAAAGAATCAGTTTCAAAGTGGCGGATAATGGTTATTCTACATTAAGATGCCATAACTTCACCGCCTTATTTCTATAGGGAGGGTGAACCAATGGGGGAACTATCAATGTACTCAAAATACAAAGTAAACACCAAAGGGAAATCTAAAAAATCGATCACTTGGATAGTAAAAAACGTCACGAAAAGAGGGAGGAATAACGTATAGGAAGAAGAGGAAATCCAACTTATAGTAGACATGTTGGGTTGTAAATCTAGAAAGTGGAAATAGTGGAAACACCGAGAGTCCACATTATTATATTCATACTGACCAAAACAACTGAATTGAAGCATGCAATTTGCGGCTAGTGCGTTTGATATTACGCCAGCCACGCACTTGTGTACTCGCGCTGTTTGACTTCCCCTGAAACATGGAATAAACACAGACAAACCATCAAACACGTCACAACATATGATGCGGTTAGTTAGACGTATAATTGAAAATAAATAACACCAATTAACTCCATTTAGTATGTTAGTATTGTTATCGGTATAAAAGAGTTTCAAAAGAATCCAGATTAATAGTTCGCTCATCGCTGTTTGTTTCCAAGGGTATAGTTGGTATTGCTGCCAGCTTTGGTCAAATCTCATTTAAATTACCACCTGTCTTATGATACCATATATTGCACCGAGAGTGATAAAAATATCATTATGATCTTTCTAAATTTTATCTAAGACAGTTCTTGCCCCAAACATTTTGATTTTACGTTAGCAAACGTATAGAAAGTAGAACAGTTTCTTTCACCAAATTTTAAGTTCAGTATTTTAACCAGAGATGCACGAAGTTCCTGTCCAAGCGTAAATCGTATACGACTTCGTCAAATCTCAATAAAAACAGTGTCATAATTACATTCCATTTCTATGAGCTTTTGAATACACATTGTAAAATCGCGATAAGAGCGGTCTTTTAGAAGATTGAGTTTTGCCAACTCTGAACATAACATATATTGAGGTTGCAATCAACATGTTAGATTTTCTTTTTCTAGAAACTTGTAGCTAATCAACTGTGTAATTCACGTATTTCAAAGTGAACATTTCTATAAAGTAAGTTAAAGCATTGGGCCAAGCCGTATTGCATCTTAGCTTCATACGATATGGCAACAAAAAATATCCAAACTTGTTATAACAAAATTACCTGAAGTATATGTGGCATGCAAATATTTCCGAAGAAATCATGACATTTGAACTGTTAGTAGAATTAAACACCAGTTACGTTAAATACATATATAAGTATATGTCAAACACACGTGTAATATGCATAGCATGCTTACGTTGTTAGTGAGTAAAAACTTTTGTTAGTAATATCATACGTGATAAACTTTTTACAAAATTATAACTTAAACTTAAGAATTAGCATTTGTAGTTTTATTAGGAAGTTATGTTCGGAATAAATAATGCTTAAATAAAGATCGTTTTCCCTTGATAATAAAATTTATTATCTCGAGAAAACGGAATTGGAAAAAAAATTATTACACATGTCACCTCAGTGCCACCGTATATTTCCGTTTCCCGAAAATATTTCCAAAAGATCGGCGCATTGATTCGTAAAATAATGACTAGATGTTTCTGCTATGAAATACATCTACATTCATTTTAATATCTTGAATTATCTTGAAGCTATTTACACAACTATCTTAAATGCTCCATTATATCTTAGTTTTTTGCTTCTGCTCAAGAAAACTTTGAAAAGAAAAACCACTGTGAACAAAGGGATAAATTGGCCATCATGAGCAATTTACTCTCTCCTTTCAATAGTTTTAAACCTGATATAATGAATTAAAATGGGGGTTTCACTTGATGTAAGAATGTGTTCGCCTTTTTATTTTTCCTTTCCATTATGACCAGTCCCAAATTTCCAAATGGGGCAAATAGTTAAACACAATCAATTGAATAATCGATGAAAATTCAAAATCGGAGCTAACCGACATTTTTGTAACGACCTCAACTTAATCAGCAACAAGTTGTTAGTGTAAACTATCTGTAATATGTTAGTAATATATCAAGCCATGCATTGCAAACCATTCCGTATAATAACGCAGTAATACATAAATGTTAGGTACAATCAATCTTGCCTATAGCGACCATTTAACAGTACTCCAAACGTTATTTGGTCTGAGCCTATGTTAATACAGGACGCAAGTCATTTAGAAAGCTCCTACTGAAGCTTGCTGAATGACTGGCGTTTGTATGAAGAAGTAAGTTATTGTGTACACCACTATTCTGGGTCATTTTACTATTATCGCTCGACAACAAGATTGGCTGTACATTTTATTAACATACAAAGGGCGTTCAACGATTGGCTGTAAAAGTTTCAAACATGTTTCAACTTTCATAATCATATTTCAAGCCAGTAATTAACAATTCATCCTTCGTGACACTGGTTTGAACCCAACATCACCAAAAGATTGATTTCTTTTAGCACCTTTTTATTGTCTGCTGCATATAGTAATATGGTCCAAGCACTAATTCAGCGTTTTACTTATTCATATAAACACCTGTAAAATAAACTTTTCGTTTAGTATATAACTGTAATCTAACACTACACCAGACAGTGGGTGGGGTATTCTTACCAGGTGTACTGATATTATTAAGGATAGACGAGTCGTTGTAGCTGGGTTTATGCAGACCGTCTGTTGTCGACATGTAGCTCTTGATGGCTGAGTCATTCATGAGGGGAAGGGTTTCTCGAAAACCGCTTGGTCTGTGGAAGTAAAAATTAAAACAATAGGGTTAATACTGTATCGCAGAGATGTCCTAAAATGTGTTAACTTTCTTTATTACTATCCTAGATTTTCAAGTGATACATTAGATATATCTTAAAGGCACATCAAAGGAGAGGAGTGCAAATAAATTACTGAAAAAATATATAGAGTTCTTTTATTATGTTCATAAAAGTCATGAGAATTAGTTTAGGAATGCATTGAGACCCTATTAAATAGACTCATTCAAAAAAAGTTATTTTGTGCTTGAAATATAGTTGTCTCCAATTCAATCATGTTTATCAACAACCTGTTTGTTTACATATTCAAAATAACGAGTCATTGTCTGTCAAGGTCAGAGGTGAAGAATCAGGAAATTTGAATTTTTAAAACTTGCTAATCTGGGTTATTTCTGGTTTACTTTCACATTTAAGTTGTGCTGATGGCGTTTTCTGGTGAAAACTATTTGAATCTGTCCAAAAGTTTACCAAGTAATATAGTTTGATATAGCATTAATCTCCTTTAATTGGGCTTTAAGGATGATTTGAGAGATACCTAAATGAGAAATTGTGAGTCAAGAGAAATATTAAATGGTAAATTGTGACATATTTGAATTGTAACTATGATATATGATATATCTAAACGATACCTGGTGCTATATTTATAATGTAAATTGTGAGACCTGATATATCTGATGGTTGAGAGAGTGGTTGTGATGGCTTTCGTCCTTGTAACTTCAAAAGGTTGCAACTCTCATTGAAAAAAATATATACAACCATCTAGGATTACGACGACAGACAACTTGTGAGCCACCATAAATTTGCGATAACTTTTTGACTTATTTCTTGTGGGCTTTCAAATACAGCGACAAAAAAACACCAAACCGACAAATTGACAAACAACTTTTGGGTCAACATTCAAAGAGTTATCAAACAAACATAACTTGTGGTAAAAATGACCAACGAAAACTATTGCGACCAGCAAAGTTACCAACTTCTTGTGTATCTCCAACCATACACTAAAGCCTTTTGACTAATAACTAATATCCAACGTGTTTTCTGTCAGGAACGAACCTCCCGTTTTCAGTGGCGAGTGAATCTTTCCGTTTGGCGATAGGCGGATCAGCAGGACCACAGTAAACACCACCGAACGCATCATCATCTTCGTCTTCTGGCTCGAAGTTATGACGGGTGGTGGACGATCGATGGCTATTGAAACGTTTTCTGGGAAAGACAAAATAGGGGATTGATTGGTTGGTTAATATAGTGATTTATTTGTCATTACGAATTTATTGATATATTTATCTTTGTATCTTTTTATCACGTCACTCTGTTGTCAATGGTGTTATAGTTTTCCGCAAAAACGAAACTCTTTTATATTAGAAATCCTGAAAATTACATATTAACTTAACTTTTGAAATTCTGAATCACGCAAACGATCCAATCAACCTTTGGACCTACTGAGTAATATCTAACGTTGACCAATATGCTGCCGAAGACTTTAAAAAAAAACACTGTCTCAAAAATGTGTCCTTACAGCGCTTTCATTATGTCACACTTGTTTCTGCCAAATATTAATAAGACAAACCATTTTCGTTTACTGTTGCTTTAGATTTGAATCTATAAAAAAATAAACCGGTTATACATCTTCGTATGTTAAGCTTTTGATAAAAGGATTCATAATGTTATTTCTTAAAAAAAAAACTGAAGAAAAGTAATCTATTTTGTCTTATAAATGTACTTTTTTGTGTTTACAAATGTCACAAATCAGTACAGGAAACAATCTCTGCGTAAATCATAGGTAACATTCAAGTTATACTTTTGTCATTTACTATTACAGAAACCAAAATTAGACTCACCCGTAACCCTCGGTGCTGTCTGTAAATGATATGTCTGTACACGTGGAGGTGACCGACTTGGTGCCCTTTAACTGTACGTGAAGTTTGTTCACCAACGCCTTGCCCACCGACCAGGACGTCGACTCGTAACTGGCGTCAGATAAAAAGGACGCGTCTTCAACGTCAGACGATACTAGAAATTTGATTAAAAATACAAATGATAGAATAATTGTCAAAATAATAATTCAAAATAACTTGTCATTTCTTTGGACTTAACTTGTATTTGTGATTCTTTCACATAACGACTTGTGGCAAGAGACCATATCGTTAAGTCATAACTCAAGTCAGATAAAATGGACGTGTCTTCAACTCAGACGACAATAAAAGTAAAAGATGAAAATATTATTGCACAAAAAAATACAATTCATCTTGTTATTTCTTTGGCCTTTTCTTGCACTCGCGTTAATTGGCGGATATATTAATATCGTTTTATGCATCGCATTAGAAGAATAAAAGCATTCCAATGAATATCCAAAATACTGATTCTATATGAACAGCTAAATCGTATTAATACTAAGTATTTAAAGCATATACATGTACATACTTAAAACTTACTTTAACCCAGTTGCTGTATTGTGTTTTATGTATAAATGTAGGCTAGTATTGGTCAGAGGCCTAAATATGCTGAATAAACGATTGCATTGTAACTACTCTTCCATAAACGACTTGAGTACAAGAACCTTTACCTTACGTCAAAGCTGACGTTAGATTAAATGGGGCTTCTTCAACATCAGGTCAGCAGACAGGGTAGTGGCATTGTTTCGGCTACATGATACGAGGGTCTTGGGTTCGAATCCTGTGAATGGCGGAGGTCATCTCGCAACTTTTTCATTCATCTATATTCGGTGCGTGTAGTGGCTATGCATTTAGAAGGCAAATGAAAAATTCGGATTTTTTCCGTAAGAGAATGATAACATTTGTGCTTTACGATGATCTTTCAATTTGAAATTGTAACGGACTGCCAAAAGGGATTGTGTTAAAACACCAGTAAATGTTAATTTGTCGCGTTCACACAGTATAACTTACACGAGGACAGCCGACTAGGTGAAGTGTCCGCCACTCGCAGTTCGATAACTTTCCTGTGTATGGGACTTTTGCCGATCAGCTTCACACCATCCTCGACTAGATAGTCATCACCCAACTGCTCCATCAGTGTCTGTAACACTCGCAGTTTCTGTAAACACAAAATATAGAGTTAATTGAATGTAACATAGGAGACTTTACGCACAAACAACCATGATGGTTTAATCCATTCCCATTATTAGCTCATTTTACAACCAACAAATAGACGACGAAAAGTAACCTGCAAAAAGAAAATCCTTTTTCTTACAATATTTGTAAACCTAATTTGTATGTACTCATAATCGGCTAGACGATTTTTGAGATTACGCAAAATATTTCGATTTATCGAAAATGTCTTTTTAAAAGTACTGCTTCTTTATAAAGGCCCGCTTGATAGATCCATATAAAAACGAACAAACACGAACCGTACCTCAGGTATGATATTTCTGTATTTGGTATTCTCCGCTTGTCGTCATTCATCTACAAAACCTGTATTATAGGTCCTCATAAAGAACTAGAGTGCGTTTAACAATCAATTAATCGAAAATGTCTTTTTTAAGTACTGCTCGTTTACAAAGACCCCTTGGTAGAATGATATAATTTCGCACAAACACGATCCATACCTCCGCTATGATATTTCTGTATTTGGTATTCTCAGCCTGTAATTCTTCGTTCTTCTTATGAAAGTCCACATGTTGGTCCTCGTCATCGGCGCTGTGTTGCTTCTTTGGCTTCTGGAGCTTGGCTCGAATCCTTCGCTCCTCACCCGTAGGGTCTCGCTTCAGCTCAATAATCTATTATGTGGAAGGGATGATTAGCAAGTATGTTTGTTAGAGTTTTATCTTGCGTCAATAGTATTTTATTTCTTCTGGTTATGATGCAATGCCCGGCTTGTAGAGTGTCGCATTAGCTCAATAATTTATCACATGGAAGAAATTGTTGAAACTTATTATTTAACATCGATTGTGAAGCAATCACATCACATCACAAATTGGATTATTCACTTTTAATTCTGTTTCCTTCATACATAACCAGTACTCGCGTCGACGTTGATTAATGAACAGTCGCCATGTGAAGCCTGCTAGTCAGGGGATACGACTCCATAACCCTGTGTCATAAAACCGACGGTTCATCGCATTTACGTTAAAAGAATCGTTAGCATTTTTGTTAATTTGAGTATTACATCGTATTAAGAGTGTTTCATTTATTTAATTCATGCTGTGATGCTTGGATTGTAGGGTCTCGCTCTAGTTTAACAATCTAAATATGGAAGGAATGAACAACCATCCAGTTTGTCTTAGCAAAATTTCAGTTATTTCAGTTGTGTTGCCAAACTCATTGCATTGGTGTGAATTAAATAAAATGATCTTTTTTTTATATATGGGTTTTACATCACATCAACATTATTTCAGTTATGTAGCGATGCCAGACTCTTAATGATGGAGGAAGACCCCATACTCAACTGCCCATAAGGACTGGTCAAGGCGGGTAGAACCATCGGCATTCCGTAAGTCAGTCGGGAGACTGCCTCTCATGAAAATTCATATCCCTCTCAGGATTCGAACCCACGCGGAGAGGGGCCATGTGATTTCAAGTTCTGTACTCTAACCAATAGGCCACGGAGGCCCTATAAAATGATCTTGGTCACGCTCATTGAATTACGAAGAATAACACACTTTTACCCGTCTTCTAATAATAACTATCGACTCTTAGACTCACTGGTTCAAATTACCTTTGGTACAAAGACGAGACAGAGGGTGATGGTTGTACAGAAGATGATGAAGAAGCTGATAATGACGAAGGAAGACGTCGGTCGATCGTTGATAACAAACGAGACGGCGGCTCCGCATACACACATGATGACGACATTATAGACACTCATACCGATATACTTGGAATCATTGAGGGCCGGGATGCTGACTTGCCTTGTCTCCCACGCCAAGAAGCAACCGAACACCTGTAAAGGGAAATATTTTAAGTTAAACGGAGATTTTAACCCTTTGAATGCTGAGTAATTATCTAGAAATAGAATTTCGTGTCGTCTGATTTCCAAATCCTTAAATATCTGCTCAATTTGCAAAGCAGCTTAATAATACATTTGTGCATGGGAATAGATTACATACACAATAACTTAATCCTTAGAATGCTGGGTAATATTCTAAAATCATAATGTTTGTGTTATCTGCTTAACCAATAAAACCTAATTTTGGCGAATCTGTTGCAGAACACTCAATTATACTTTAATTAATTTACAATTCTCCTCTTTTTTTTTTTTATATGGGTTTTACATCACATCAACATTATTTCAGTTATGTAGCGATGCCCGACTCTTAATGATGGAGGAAGACCCCATACTTAACTGCCCATAGGGGCTGGTCAAGGTGGGTAGAACCATCGGCATTCCGTAAGTCAGTCGGGACTGCCTCTCATGAAAGTCCATATCCACAATTCTCCTCTTGTCATAATGGTTTCCGATATCATTAAATACGTTGTTTTTATGATTTACATTGCGTTGGCTGTTGATTTTGACCAGTTATTGGGATCCGGTTAATATTTTGAAAAGTCATCACATGAATAATATAAATCATTATTATTTCTATTATGATGGAAATCTAGATTCAGAAATGCATCTGTTGTATAAAGAGTGCATTGGTTGAACGTAAAATCGAGAACATTTACGAAAAGAATTTCAAACTCCTTTTCACTTAAAGGTGCTTCTTCACAGAAGGTAAAATTTGGAAGCCAAAATAAAAAGTCGTTAAACAATACAGTTATTGCACTGTTGTTTGATATACAATAACAAGTAGCTATTGAAAGCATGATTCATTCAGGAAGCGTCAAACTATCAAAGTATGTACAGTTTATAGCCGGTAGATCTCAAAAGCGATGTCACTTTTGGATTAGAATACAGTTTGATTCACTGTATACACATTTTAAAGAATTAAAAACGACCCAATTTTGCTTCCAATGACAAATCTTCAATGCGTATCATATAACGGTACATCCGTTGTGAAGTTGAAAAAATGTTAATTTTAACTTCCAAATTTCCTCTCATCTGTAAGCAAGGACCTTAAAATCCAATAACCCAATGTTTGTAAGTAAAGCAAAGCAAATTTACGAACCAATAACAACCCTTTGTATACATAGATAAGACCGAGCCAGATGGTCATTTTGGCACTTCTACAGGATTCGACAACCGGAATTATGTTCAGGTCACCCTCAAGCTGGAACATAAGACGAACATACACGTACATAAGTCATACTTTTGATATAATGCTTTCTTGGTTGGTACAATTTTGTAAGTTGGCACAACGACATGGAAATCGCTCAATTAAGTTTAAACATGTTTCATTCATTCTTGTGTTTTAAGATAAGAGGTGATAGTTGATGATAAATACAATCATATAGTCAATGCGAACTACGAGTTAATGATCAATTAAGCATTATTCAATGAGAAACAGAGTACATAGGAGTAAAAAGGAAACGTGTTCATATAGAAGATGGTATTGCAAATAACTTTTAAAAGGCCACCCTCAAAGTAATCGTAGTTACCACATGGTATATACTGATTTTCTACCTGAGGTTTCTTGACTATATTTCTAACTGAGAACCATCAGTTGTTCGATCATGGATTAGGACGTTGAATACTACAACACTGTACGTAAGCTAAATACTCCAAAGAAACGCACCACTGTGGTTAAATTCTTAGCGGCGGTTTGCAGGGGGTCGAGGATCTGCCACGAGACTAGGATACATGCGTCGATTACCAGTAGTACAGATACCAAGAAAAACAGCTTATAATCTTTGATAACCTGAAATAAATGTAGTAAATGTAATTAGTGTATTCCTTTTAAAACCTTAACTTGAAGTCAACATATATAGTGTGCAATACTTTTAAACATAAAACTATGGTCAAAGTATTTAGTGTACAGCATATAACAGTTTAAACGCGCAGTCATGATATATAGCGTATACTATTTCGAGATTGAAACTTGTTTTAAAAGTATATAGCATACATTATTCGTTAAACTTATTCTGTAGTCAAAGTAGGTAGTGTACAGACTTTTATGACATGAAATTATAGTCAAATCATATAACTACAGTCTTTGGTATGCTGTAATTGAAGTCAAGGTGAAGCAAGTAAATCTAGAATACTGCACACACAACTGACAAAAGTGCACCTTATTGTATGGGTTTTTGTTTAAGTTTTCTACTGACATTATATGTGGTCAAACATTGCTTATTTCCACGTAAAGTGATAGGAAAGTGTTTTTTATACACATCAAAAGCTGTCTATGCTGTCATTTTATCGGTAGAAGACAATTTACTTTAAAAAGTTAAAATCCGAATCTGTGAGATCTGTGAGTTCTTTAAGACTGATTCAATGGGTCGCAACTGATCTTTTTATCATATGTAGTTCGACTGCCGTAATTGTTTTGACTTTAAAAAATATTCTTACAAGAAGATGTTCACATTTGAAGCATACTTTCCAATAACGGACAGTGCCAAAAATGCAATATACGCTATCGCTAATTCATTAAGCTTTGTATAAAGAGAGCGGTTAACTCGTCATGATTCAACCCAACCCAATCATCCAGTTCGATCTTGCATGTAAAAGCAACGCGACAATCTGCACAAACCAATCAGTAGCATGGATAGAGTTACTGACAAACTCAATATAACTTAAACACGGCTTATATTGTGTACAACTTAAATCGAATCCAAGTTAATGGTCATTGAGACATAGTTCTTTGGCAAACTGCGACTACAGGAGTTTGATAAAGGTGAGTATTCGGATAACAGGGCTACCGATGGTTTATTGACCTACCTTTTTATGGAGTTTGATCTCGGCGAATATCGAATGTACTCTCCAAGTCTTACTAAACATGGCTCCGAAGGCGAGAGTAAAACCGACCGATAATACCCAGGCTCTAGACTGTTAAGTGAAAAAGACAACATGTTGTAATTATCATGGGTTGACAGTTTCCCTTACATAGACGACTTAAAATACAACTTTCGAGAACTGCAACTTGGCCACCAGCTCTCCCACTTAACTGCAAACTACATGAAGACGTAGAGGACCTGAAAAAGACCACCAAGTTCATGGGGAGACTGGCTTGATTGTTTAGAGCGAACGTATAGAAGAAGACAGATGTTCGCATATCTATGCTGCAAGTTTCAAAAACAACATTTATACATATGGCATACAAACGTCCAAATCCTTGCAAGTCAAAATAAGCCTTTAATTATATGTAAACATCAATTATAGATCCAATGCTTCCTTTGAATTATGTCTTTTTAATTAACGTGACTGATAGCTAACAAATCTCATCGTTATATGTGTTATTAAAAGCTGAAAGATATAAAGGTTTTGGTTATGTTTCGTATTTTTGGTAGACTAGGTTACGTAACTACTTTTGTAAAAAGCACAACAACTTTCCACTAATAAAATCATATTCATATTTAGAAAACAAAAAAGAAAACGACAGTATTTGTGTTTGGCAGAAAAGAAATGCCCTAATGTACAACATGTGTATTGTCGCATTTTGGCATACCCAAAATTGGACAATGAACATGCTGTACATAAAATATATTTTCTATTCACGATTATTTCCACATGTCAACTATACAATACTATACCGCTTACCGTACATATATGTCCTAGGTAGAGTATAGGGACTGTCCCTCCGTCCGTGCCCAGCAGTATTACACTCAGATACGTCAATATACAGCCGATAATGATGATATTGTTTAGGTTAGGGGACGACATCTTGATGTATCTGTAAGGGAAAAATTTCTTTTAATCTATATGTGTTTAACATGGTGTCAACATTATTTCAGTTATGTTGTGATGCCCGGATCATTGAGGAGGACCCCATACTTTACTGCCCATAAAGGCTGGTCAATCCGGGTAGAACCATCGACATTCCGTAGGTCAGATGTTGGAGATTAGATTTTGTCTGGATAGAGAGTCTAAATGTCGTCACCGGAATATGTATCCTCAAATAGTAGGGTCATGTTAATTCAAATTCTGTAATCTAACTACTAGGCCATGGTGGCTCAAGTAATGAAAATATTCGGAATGTTAGAATATATGACTTCAACAAAGCGCGGGTAAACGGCGGGAGTAGCTATGACTCTCTTAAGGTAGCCAAATGCCTCGTCATCTAATTAGTGACGCGCATGAATGGATTAACGAGATTCCCACTGTCCCTATCTACTATCTAGCGAAACCACAGGCAAGGGAACGGGCTTGCCATTCAAACAGCGGGGAAAGAAGACCATGTTGGTCGTCAGCATTTCTTGTTTTTTTCTACACCATCTTAATGAGTGTGTATGTTCATATGTACTATTGAATACCGACAGATAATGTTATACGCTTATCGGTTTAACAACTGTCTAATATAAACCCAATGAACATATGAAGGTTGATAAATAATTCCAAAGAAAACCCATCATAATATTAATAGTTCGTACCTATGTTCTCGAAACACTATATTTACTCCCAGGAACAGCACAGCAATGATGATTCCCACTCCGGCCAGTGTAGATATACCCAGATAGACACTGATTGGCACTCGTAGATACTCCACATGCACAAGTTTACGGTCTAAAGGAGGGCCTTTGCCTATAACGACAATATAAAATCTATCAAATCGCTGTTTTATGTACAAATATCATTCTGTATTATCTTTCTACTTACCCATGAGCATCATTTGAATGTTATAACTTGATTTCTATTGTACAACAGTAAACGAGGGTTCAATGCAAGACTATAGTAAGTGCTTCGCAAACATGAGGCACTTACTTTAGTCTTGTATTGAACCCTCGAGTAGTTCTGTTATATGCTATGCACTAGAAAATAGGCATTGGAAGCAAAATAAGTTTGTGTTAGAGTTTCAAGAGTTTGTTTACCGCGAAATAAGACGTATTTTAATCCAAAAACGGTGCAACGGTTTTGAGATATACTGCAAATAGACTGTACATACTTAGATATGTTAACATTTCCTGGAATTAATCTGCTTTTAAAAGCTACTTCTAATTGTCTGTCATGCAACAATTGCCGAAATATTTCAACATTTTATTTTGATTTTGAATTTCTCAGATGTGAACAAGCAGTTGTAACACTTTACCAAACGCCAAATTTTCGACTGTCCCAAATTGACAAAGATTGCAGACGTCATTTCAAAATGTTATGAAATTGAAAAATAATCATCTGATACTAGAAGGACAGAAAACATTATGGGCAAAGGAAAAATTGCTCGTTAAGAGCAATTTCTCCTTTGCCAACAATGCTTTCCAGAGACTTCTGCAACAAACTGGTCAAATGCCGTTATTGTTTGGTAATGGGTTAAATATCCGGCCGGTGGCGTAGCTTCCTATAGGCGATTGAAGCTGCTTGTCGGTACTGTTTGGTAATGGGTTAATCATTAGCTGAAATTTTTAACAGGTTTTTTCGAACCTTTCCTAATTTCCGCCTATTGATGTATATGTCATGGTGCTACGTTACCTTTCCAAGCAATCGGTGTGTATCCCTCAAACGTCAGCGTGTTGTCGATTTTATGATACTCTCCCACAGGAACCATCTGCTCACCTGTTAATGGAATTCGAAGAATTGTACCCTTGACATTATCAATTAAGACATTATCCCGCATGGAATTACGTTTAAACATTCAAATACGAAGCATCAACAGACGTTGACGATAAAAGGTTTTTACGCCTTACAATACTGATGGAACACTATTGAAAATGTATAACATTGCATTGCGAGAAATCCTCTCCTTCTGTATCAACTAATTCCCAAGTCATTAATTCCCTTATAAGACAATTGCTCTTATACGTCGTCAGGTTTTAGCAGATGCAATTGATATCAATTGGTTTATAGAGTATCTGTGTACAGATCTTATCAGATACAATTCGTTTATGAAACATGTAATGGGTTAATACGATGTCTGTTGAAGTATCTTATCAGATGTAGTTCATACAAAACTGGTCTAAAAGCATCAAATTTGGGTCTTTGCTGATCATACCAATTTGGTTTATGCAACATTTAATAGGTTAAAACATCGTCTGTTAACATATTTCAATATATGAAGTTCGAAACACATTGGTTTATAAAGCATGTGGCGTGCTTTACCTTGAAATTGTTCGAAGAGAATCGAGCCGACTCTATCTCCACCGTCAAACAACACCTGTCCCTGAAAAAAGATATTAGTTGTTTAAATAGAATATAGTTTATATCGTCTTTTACTTTGATAACTAGATCAGAATAACTTTGCCCTATTAATCAAAATCGTCCAAGTGAATCATTGTAGACTTCTTGCAGGCCACCGCTACTTTTTTTACTTATTAGACATGGCGGAAGTTAAAGGTCCTTTAGAGAGGATAAAATGCAAGTACTTTTGTAATCACCTTTTTTAAGATTAACCATGTTTAGTTTTACGCTTTTAACATTTCCTTTGGAATAAAAGAAAAGCACATTTCTTGAAATGAACAATTGAACTGGTAATCCAATACCAAAGGAATTTTTCATCATTAGAGAGATTAATGCAAGAGGGTCATAAGTCCTTCTCTTCTATGCTTTCCCCATCAGTTCCACAAAAATGTTCATGCTTCATTTTAACGAAGTGGATTCTTTATTTTGCTTCTGCACAGACGCATTTGCGAACATGTGGTGTTTGAATACCTTGTCGGTTGCGTAGCCTCCATGGGGGATTTAAGGAACGTCCATACACATTAATATTAGAAATTATAAAGTAATAGAGAAAAACTCCCGGAGTAGTTATTTTTGAATAGTTATATTCTCAATGGAGTCAAAAAACACGCATGCAAATCAAGGGAAATAACAAACTATGTCTATTATGTATGCATAGTCTGATAATTCCCCATGCAATGTATCAATACAATATTCTATGAAGTCCGTCGTAACGTCACATGCTAAACATGGTCTGTATTTTCGAAAAACTCTTTCTTAGGTAACTAAGAAATATACCCTTATTTCTGCAGTTCTTTATCAAAGTTTAATAACATACCCTTCAATAAATACCAAGATGCATCTTAGTGGTTACGGAACAAATTTCTTCTAAGGTAACGAGTTGCCTACGCATCATGTTAATCCTACCTATACAACTCCTGGACCTAAAAGAAGATTTAAAATACAGAGCATCGACTTACCGTAACTCCTCTAAAATTTGTATCATTAAGCGCGGCACTGATATTATCTCCCCTGAAAATATCACTGGACAGTGGTGACGTCATTTCCGCCGTGTACTTGGCACGCTTGATCAGTTTGTCAACAACCGTCGCAATGACCCAGACTCCGTCGAATGCGTACGCATGATACTTGCTATGGTTTCCGGCGTTCTGTCGGCTGTACTGTCGATAGTATTCGCCAGGTGTCTGCAAAACAAATTGAATAAACATGGGTTCAAGCCCGGACTGACATTAAGAGGTTTCAATGACCCAGATGGCCCTCAGTTGCTCACCTGGTAACCATGCATGTAGGTTAAAATAAAAGTGGACATTTTGAAAAATATCGTTTGTGCACCACAACAATATTGGCTTTAGTTAATATATTAGAGATATATCCCGAAGACTTTCCCTGTGTATGGATATACATATGTGGTAACCCCCTCCCGGAGGAACTCATTTCCACCATAAGGGTATAATTTGATTCAACTATGTAGATTATTTGTAGATGATATCAGATGCCATTTATGAATCATGCGGACATTCCATAGAATCATCTGGTCCCTAAGGTTGGACCTATTAGAAGATATGAGACCAATTTTGTCCCTAGACACATCATTTGAACAATCACGGTAGGTCTCTAGATGATACACTGGTTACCGCTGATGCATGATCAACTTTCTAAAAAAGAAGAGAAAAAGGAAAGAAGAAAATCCAAGGTAGATCTAGTACATGTTCTGGGTAAGAAAGGGTAACACTGATTCGAAACCATAGAGCAAAGACAAGAAAATTGTCGCCATGACATGTTCGAAAATTTGTCAAAAAACGAAAACCAGCAAACACTCACATACATAGATGCTTTACACTTCTTTTGTCATATCATATCTTTGCCAAATTATTAACATACCCAATTAGAAATGGTCTTGCTGTTGTTCCTACTCAGCGGCAGGATATCCGTGGAGATGTAGCCGTTGATGGTTTTGTTCAGTTCCTCGGGAGTACAACTTATGTTCGAGTCCGGGACCCTCCACCAGTCCTCCGGATAGCCACCCAGTATTATCCACTGGTACTTCGGTCCGTACATGTTGTATCTGTACGCCTGAAGTATAAGGTTGTTTATGTTGTTGCATTTGATATGTATTTTGTACAAAGCAAACATATGTGGTAGCGAGTATCATTGTTGCCAATGAGAAAGATAAACGGTCAGTAAAAAAGGCTCTAACAGCATTTGTGTTCAATGTTTTTCAATTCGGCCCGTACATGTTGTACCTATACTCCTAAAGTGTAATGTTGTTTTTGTTGTTATTGACAAGGATTTCGCACCGAGCAAACATATTTGGTACCGGGTGACATTGTAGTCAATGAGAAAGCTAAACAGTTAATAAATAAAGGACTTGATAGTATTTGCGTTCAGAGTTTTGCATTTCGGCCAGTGCATGTTGTACCTGTACGCCTGGAGTATAAGGTTGTTTATGTTGTTATTGATATGTATTTTGTACAAAGCAAACATATGTGGTACCGAGTGCCATTTCAGGTAATGAGAAAGATAAACAGTCATACAAATGGCTTGACAGCATTAGCGTTGTTATTGACATGCAATTCGCACCGAGCAAACATATGTAGTGTCACGCGACATTGTTTCCAATGAAAAAAGACTCTCAGTAAACTTAGAAAACGTTAAGCGAAATTTGCGTCTAATGCTCTTGGGTGCCAGTCTCTGGAGTATGTGCATTATTCTAAAGAAAAGAGATTACGAAATTCAATAAATTTGAATTTGTTGCTATTGAGACTTTACTTCTAAAAATTTTCTTCTGAGAGAATGCCGTGTGTACAGCAATCCTTTAAGGAAACACTAAAATGGTTGACTTTAAGACAACCGTTTAGCAAAAGCAAAAACAAGTGATTCAGTTTTAAGCTTCTTTATATTTTTCTTTTCACTAAAAAACATAACCTGGGCCGACACAGTTAATATGTTTTCTTAGAACCTATTGAACATGTTAACTCAGGTCAAAGGAAATGTTACGGGTGCGACCCTATATCAATAATGCTCTGAGTGCTGCCATTTGTACCCGTCAATTCTGTGTTGACCTCTGGCTCCAATATGATAACTCTAAACTAGACGAATCAAATAACTTACTTACTATGGAACAATTTTGATGCACAACGACTTCAGGAGCAATGGTGACAGTAGAGAAAAATGTTTGAAACAAGCAAAGAGAGTAGACCAACAGGTAAGGGCAAGTTAGTTAGACGTTAAAATCCCTTAAATCCACCCCACCCCTAATAAAGAAATGAATTACTGGTCTAAATCTAAACCAAAACAGACCACAAAAAGCAAAAAATGAATGTATTCCATTTACTATGCTAATAATGAGCAGTCTATCCTTTCGTTACAGTGGTTTCTAAAAAAAAACATGAAGCAGATGCAAACAATCGGATAATATGTAGTTAGGGGTCTTATATAAAAATGTTTGAAAACCATACTTACATGACAGAAGACGTGACGGGCCATGTTCTTATCAAAATTACCGATGACAATTCTGACGTCTGCATTCTGTTAACAAACAATGGAACAATGATGTGTTTTCCATAACTAATTGATACAAGAGGAGTCAAAATAAGTCAATGTAATAGAGAAAATCGTGCTTCATTTCTCGATGTTTGTTAATTGTAAAACGACCACCCACGCTGTGTGTTGTTTATGAATGGTGTTTTAAGACTCATCGGCAATTAAGGTCATTTAGCGTGGTGTGTTGTTCATACAGCAACACAATCGGTAATGACATCCTCGCAGGAAGAATCATCAAGAATACGTATCGCATTCCAAAGATGTATACAACCTATGTGATTGTTGATCTTTATTACAAGGCGTTTGTAGAAGACAAGTCATGAAATATTTGTTATAATATAATGCATTGTTTAGACAATTTGTCATAATTGACCATAACCGCCTAATTTTCATCTGTTAAATAACTGTCAAAACTACATACAGTAATCCTTAAAGTGATTTGGAAGCCCTGGGTTATGCGTATTGCAGGTATAACGACACACTGGTCCGATATTTTACCACTTTCTGACGTTTTTAATTAATTTACTTGTTGTCATATGTGGCCACTTGGCCAATGAAAGATATGGTGAAAGTGTCGGGGTTTGTAAAATCTACAAAGTCAAAGCTACAATATTTGAATGACAACAGTCCAAATCTCATGCACGTAGCCTTAGTGCATTCATACAAATTCCCAGTAAAACTTAAGATAATGAACATTTTTATCAAGAACGAACAAAAGACTAAGCAAATGATAATTACGTGTTAAAGAAACTGCGATGAAATTGTGAGGCAACATTGACACGTTGTACTCACCAATAATTCCAAGATGGCTGGTGCAGGGTCGTTGACAAAGTTTGACGACTTTATGACGCCTATTCCTGACTTCTCTAGCAACGAGACCAAGTGGTTATGTGCCTGCGAAAACGATGGAAATCAAATAAAACGTTTCTCCTGTTATAAAATGATACGCATCAGCTTACGCTAGAACAAAAGATAGAATAGAAAAATCGTAACAAACCGAGCAAATAGACCTATAAAAGACATGAAACTCGTTTAAATGATAGAATATATCGGTTTCTTATATATAAACTCACATGGCAATCAAGGATGTTTTTAAATAAAAGTACGCACTCAAGAATCAACATCATACTGAACGATACATTGAAACAGGCCTCAATTCAATCTCCCATGCAGAGTTATCGTCCCCCGGATACTACCTCTGCAACGGGCTCACGCCATCTTTGCCACGAATCGTGGCAAACTCTGTAATATTGCGATCCAAACTATTATATG
The DNA here is from genome assembly GCA_947846245.1 of Cerastoderma edule. NCBI lineage: Eukaryota > Metazoa > Mollusca > Bivalvia > Cardiida > Cardiidae > Cerastoderma > Cerastoderma edule. The sequence goes on along the minus strand of OX401416.1, from coordinate 35,578,169 downwards.
CATACAATTAAGTAAAACACTATTTGAATAAGTCAAAATTACCTTTAGTTTATCCATACAGTAGAAATTGAATATGTATTTCACTGATTTTTCCCAGAACTATTTCAAAGCCTTTTTACGCTATTGAAAATCAATCCGCGGAATGTTTACATCTTTGGTCTCCCGCTTGATGTATAATAAATGTTGGTTATCGCACAGTTTGGATACCAGTGATGTAAACAAAAAAGATATAGAATTTGGGAACGATGTCTTCACTTTACAACTGTGTTTTTAAAGAGTTTGCCACTTGCAAAGATTAATATCAAAATACGTGATAGGATTGTCTTTGGAATAAGACAAAAGCTTCTTAAATGGCACATTCTAATCATCTGAACGGGCGCAGATCTCTCCAAATCGATGTTCTGAAAACTTCCACGAATGTAAGATATCGATGAGATGGTGGTTTTAAAAAGGTACTTCCAAATAACCCACAAATAAGCTTCACATGCTATGAAATGAGAGCTGAATGAGATAAAAAAAGAGTTGCAGAGAAGATACAAATTATAGGCTGACAGAGTTTGAAACAAAATGGATATTTGTATGATGTGTTCATGGTTTGTGGGGTCACAGGAAAGGCATGAGCATAGAGACAAAGATGAGAGGAAAAACCTATGTTGAATTAACTGCAAGTACCTTTTTCTAACTATGCTTGTGTTTTATTGTATATAATACATGGTTTACCGCTAACTTTATGATGTATGTATGCTCAAACTTTGTGCAAAAGAATAGACAAACCATTAATGATTCTTAAGAAATAAGAAAGCTGTACATCCTTGGTTCTCCCCTCTATAAAACTGCCACAGCTGTTATTCTTCGTGGGGGGTAGGGCTGGGGGGTGGCTAGGATGAGGGGGAGTAAGGACGCGGTTATCTTAAAACAAGTCGATGGATCAAGGCAAATTTATGCTTGATTTAGTGCACTTTGGGGCATTTTGGTAAAACCTCCAACAATAGTGAGAAAAGCATTGGAATAAAGCTAAAAAATGAATGACAGATTGTCATGTTATATCAAATCCCTTTATCAAACTGATTTCTACACTTTTCAATGTTACGAATGTTATCTTTAGTTGCTTACTATTTGGATAATTTTCACTATTCATATCTGAGAGAATTGGTCGATGCTTCTGTTAATTGTAATTTGAACATAACGTAGCATTTAGTCTATCAATTCAGATGTCCTTATATTTTCTCACAATCCTCTTTCTGAACCAATGAATGCACATACTTTACCATGTCAACAATCTTAAATAAGGGACAAGAGACTAACAAAACATTCCATATTTGATTCATTCAATGCAGAAAAAGAATTTCATTGATTACCATGATATAAATTTGTAATAAGAAGAGGGACTCAATTAGAAAGTGGGCCTTTTGCATAAATCTTTTGGACGAAACAGTAACTTGTTAATGATAACTAGGTTTTTCTTTAATCGAAATGCTTTCACAAGCATGAAAATGGGTCACATATTTGAAGCATTGTTATATAACTTAATAAATCATGAATTATACCATATGTAATTTCAGAATATTTGGATGAACTGTATAATGAGCAAGTTTAATTAGTTATTATTAACCTCTCTAATGAAAAAAATGATGGAAAGAATTGATAATTGATAGGGTTAAAGGTGGCCAGTAATATGATTCTTTTAGTGTATAGGATGGTCTAAGGTACATATTCTGTAGATATTTGTTAAATGAAGAAAACAATTAACGATTAACAATTAAGTTTTTGTTTCAGATTTTCACTTTACTTCTTCACATGTTTTGAATTTTACATACATATATCAGCTATAGTTGAATGAACAATACTCATGCTTTGCATCAAAATTAATCATAGTTTTTATAACTGCTAAGCAATGCCAAAACAATTATGACAACAGTTTATTTCTTAAGTTTCTTTCATAAATGCTTATAACAAATTCACAATAAGTGACTAAATGATGAAAGCAGGGAGCATCCCCAGATATGGTTATAATTGCTACTGAGTATTCAAACAGTTGCTTGTTAATAGGAACTTAAAGGACTGATTGTAAGAGTTTAATTCTTTTATAATTCAAATGTATTCTATGAATAATCTTTTAAGACAAAAATATACATGTGTTATTATCATTACAGCATACAACAATCAAAATCTTTAAAAGACAAGTTCTCACCATGAGAATATTACTGTTTAATGATATGATGATGAAATATTGAATTAACAAATAAGCTGAACTGTTGTTTGTTAAAACATTGTCTAGTTGATACATAATGGTTTTCATTCATTATATTTCAAGAAAGATGATGTCAGAACAGTGTTCATAAAAGTTGAAAGCCTTTCAACCATAAATATCATTTGCTGTATAAAATGGAAAAGTAACTAAAGCAAAATTACTCAACCAAATACAGTTTCACCTGAGGATCACCAAATAAACAGAAACAGTGTCCACCATGTGCATTATCAAAGCATGATTGAAGAATATGGTGTAGGTGAGAGATAAGATAGGAACTTTCTTATCAGTAAAACCAAGTGATGAAAAGATGAGTTTGATCTGAATAAAATAACGCTTGAATCTGTTTGATGTGTTAGATCTGGTTAATGATTCATTTGTTCATTCTAATGTCCCAAATGAGTACCCACAACATAGGATTTAAAGAATCAATAATTGCTTAATATGCCTTTTATCTGGACATCTGCTTCACCCATTCCTCCATGTAAAATGTGTGACTTGATTAATTTGAAAGCAAATTGCAGATGTTAGAAAATGGTTTTAAAGCAACTAACTCAGATAGTTGTGTATTGGGTGAAATAAACATTAATAATTTGATATGAAAAGGACAATCTCACAGATTGGGATCTTTAACTTTTAAGAAAAGATTGTCTTTTACAATTGAAATGACAACATATTTTCTAAAGTAAATATAAGACTAGATTATTGACAGCTTTCTAACCCAATCATAATTATTTAGAAAAGATAAAAATCATTTATTTTGTAGATATTCCAAACCATTTAAACTGGCGTTTCTCTAAACAACAATCTTAACATAAGAGACATTTAACCATTTTGTTGCAGACTACTCTGGAAGCATTGTGGGAAATGTGGAAATTGTTCTTATCGAGCAATGTCTACTTTTCAAGCAATGTTTTCTGCCTTATCAGAAGATTATTTTCAATATCATTACATTTTGAAATGTCACCTGCAAACTCTTTCAATTTGGGACAGTCGAAAATTTAGTGTTTGGTAAAGGGTTAATTCTTTCCCAAAGAATAATGACATTTGACCACTTTGTTGCGGACGACTTTAGAAAACATTGTGGGCAAAGGATAAATTGCTCGTAACAAGCAATTTTCCTTTTCCCACAATGTTTTCTGCCCTATCTGAAGAATATTTTTTAATTTCATTACATTTTGAAATGTCGTCTGCAAACTCTTTCGATTTGAAACAGTCAAAAATTTGTTGTTTTGGAAAGGGTTAAACGGTTTGCATTATCAACAATATAGACTGTAAATGTTCTTTATAAACTTTTCTTAACAGTTAAGAATGCTATTGGAAAGCTGTCAATAATCTAGTCTTCTGTCACTTTAGAAATTTGTATTTTCATTTTATGGAAAGAAAACTTCTTATTTTAAATTGTTAAAATCACATGTGAGATAGTCCTTTCAAATAAGTCTATTGAGGCCTAAGAGTATGATCAATGTCCACTTAATCAATGTCTGAACTGACTGAAGGAAGACTTAAACTTGAAATGAAGAGTAATTGGTGCTATTTGTTGTTGAGGTCACCAATATTCTCGATTCATTGGATTTTCTTGAGAACGTTTCATTCTGACTGACGACTCATTTGTTAAACTACGTGGAGGTTTGATTTGTCTTGGAGAATGTATTTTCTAGCTGTCATTCACTTTGTTTTGATCGAGGGGGCGGGTTTCGAGTCGTATGGAGCGTCGCCTCAATTCTACTCAATAAGCTGTTGTTCAAAACACTTCAAATGTAAACTGCTTTGTATGTAAATAAATGTCTTTATTCTATTTCAACTGTCCTATCTTATCTATCTTTATATTGTGATACGACTAAAGAGACTTCTTAATTTGATCTGAGCGTTAGTTTGGAGCTCGCTTTTTGCAAGCCGCTAGATGCAGTATTCTACTACCCGTCAGTTTCGGTCACGTGACCACGCCGGAAAAGTGGTACTATTTTCTGAGCCCGTCACAGAGATAAATGTGGGAGCGTAGCGGGAACCAATTTACTCTGGTAGAGATTGGCCTCAATTGTGTCTAAATATAGCATTTTTGAGGCTATTGACTGACACAAGCGAGGATTTTACTAAAGAACAGAGTACCAGGTTACTGTTTTACTTAACATGTTACACTTGAGATTTGCGTAAGTTCAAAACATTATTCACTCTTTTTTCAATAAATGGCAAAGCAATATTGCAAAGTAACACATCACCGGAGTCGTCTGTCCGAGACGCTTTCAATAACGTGTCTCATTGCAATATTGTACTCTAATTTAGGATACTATCCTTGTTTTTCAGTTTTGACTTACGCAAAAAACTTTCTAAAGTTGCTTAGTAAAACGATTCCATAGAATTCTAACAGGTGTGTGACCATGTTATACATTACATGTCCGTATCTGGCTGTTCCTTTTGACACCCCCTGGAAGATGGTTCCCACGTTCGTCCAATTAAAACGTCGTAACAGCGCCAGTCGAGCCGGGTTAAAGTCGCTATCACACGGAACGGTGCGGTAAAAGTTGTTGTACTTTTTGTCAGACAGCAGAGGATCGGTGTCTGCATAAGACAGCTGTAGGAAGAAAAGAAACGTATTTGTTAGTTTTGTATAATATGATAAGCTTAATGATCCTTTAGAACTATCTCACTTTGACACATCTGCTGCAGAACTCTTCGGAAAGCAATGTGACACAAATGATAAATTGCTCATCATTTCTTCCTGATATCAGGAAATAAACGTCTTTGTCTTCTTGCTACTTTTGTCGTTTTAGTTTGCTGCATGTGTTGGTAGTACTTCAGAAACCAATGCGACAAAAAGAATTTGTGAAATCATATTTAATTGCATTCATTATAGATAAAGTAAATACAATATTTACAACAACGTATATACATTCATTTAAAAAAAGAAGTGAAAAGGCAAAACAATTATCAATATCATTGGGCCACAGGTTATAACAACATCAACGATTGGCCCTCTCCTTAGCCTTTTTTGTAACTTGAAATATATCTCTAAATTTTCAGATTAGAAAACTGATTGATAAGAAATACTTTGAATGAAGTAAACTTATAAACTGCTCGTCGTGCGAAAATTCTCACTCTCGATCCGTAACAAAGAATTAGAAGTTTCACATAGTGAACGACAGGTGCATTGACTTTTTAAAGATTTGGTTAACCCTTTACCAAACAATAACGACATTTAACCACTTTGTTGCAGATGGCCCTTGAAAACACTTTGGAAAAAGGAGAAATTGCTCATTAGGAGCAATTTCTCCTTTTCCCATGACGTTTTCTACTCTATCAGAAGATAACTTTCCAATTTCATCACATTTTGAAATGTCGTCTACAAACTCCTCAATTTGGGACAGTCGAAAATTTGGTGTTTGGTAAAGGGTTAAGACACCATTCCTTACAAACCCACAAACATACACAACTTTATAACTTAAAATAAAAACATGATGTTAATATAAATTGATACATGAGGCAAACACCACAAAGTGCAAATAACCAGTTTCGTTGAGTGTGCGATTTTGGTTTTTATGTCATGAGGACTTGAAGCACGGAGACAGTTTATTACACAACCCCTACGCAATCTCTGTCCTCAACGTTAGGTACAAATTAAACTTTAATTATCTTGTATCATGCCGACATCACGTTTACATCGCCATTCTCCAGGGAACATTGACAAGACTTTTAGAAAAAGTGAACACGAATGTTATATACAGTGGGTAACTTTAGCATGGTGGGGGTATTTGGGAAAAGAAAAGTACAATGCAGTACGTAAGATCACAATGAACAGTGGGATTCCTTATGATTGTTTGGTAGTTTGCGAGAAGGAAACGTTCCAAAGGTTTAATGCAAGACAATAGTAAGTCCTTCACATTTGTGAAGAACTTACTATAGGCTTACAATGAACCCTCGATGCATGTTTGAATTGTTGTCTGTGCACGTCTGGGTTAACTAATATTACACTTCATATTTCATGTGTATTAAAGGAGCGTCTCTAATTCATGTATTACCAAAATTGTCATTCGTAGACAAGGCATCTTCCCCGGTATTCTATTGATAAAAGAATTGAAAGAACGCGCAAATGAAATGAGAAAAACACATTGTTTTTCTTCACAAAAAGAATGATGCTTAAGGGAGTAATTATAGGCATATCGGTAATCTTAGCAAAACACATGTGTGAATTGCAACTCTACCCAGAGAAAAATGAGGAGAAAAGAAATAAGACAAAAAATCCGAGACAAAAATCAACCCATGTGAGAGCTTTTCACCGATATTTGTCATAGAAAATGTTTAAATTTGGATAAAAAAGTGAAGAAGAAAAGACCCAAATAAACCAGGAGATTCTAGTGATTCTAGTACAGTTATCATAAGATAGTTCTCAAAACAACTTATAAAACCTTCCTGTATTAAACAGATCCCTGGCACATGTAACAATATCCAAGGGCCTTTAAATTGGCGGGGAAAATACGACATCCATTATATGCGTTATTATATTTCATATTGCAGAGTTGGAAGATTTATTTGGCGGGAGAGTTAATGCATTTCGCGGTTTGTTTGTTTTTGTGTATGATTTCACACCAAATGATGATATACGAGAAAGGAAATGCTTTATGCGAGAGGAAAATGTCTGATTTATCGCTGTATTCTGATATGTAGAATGCTTGTGTGTATGATGCATATACCACACACATATTTATGTATTAGTCTTAAACTGGAAAAATTCACACGCAGCATGGGTCATGTGTACGTTAAGAAGAATTGAAACTTATGATGTAAAAAGAAAGGGAACTTTTCAATTTTACAACTATTGTGAAGCAATGATTTACCATTTGTTTGATCAATCTTGAATCTGCTTCCTTTTTACACGACCAAGACTGATGATTAATGTGAGTTATTTAAGTTGGACTGGCAGTTTTATGTTGGGGTCTTTGTTTCTCATAGAGACTATATATGTAGATATGTACATTAGTCGTTAGCTTATCGGGAACTTGAAAACAGTTGTGCACAAAGTTTGAAACTCATGCTAAATCAGTTATTTATTTCTGGCTATTAACAAAAGCGTAGTGGTATTTTGTTCGGCTCATCAAATTATACTTCATATGGGAGAGCTACATTGGTTTGTCTAGACTATTGTGAAGCGTATGTGAAATATCCGATTATTGGGGTTCGATGCACAGACCGTTGCGGTAAATAATTCAAGCAAATTTATTCAACATCGATGGTAAAACAAGTTCTTATTTTCGATATGTCACTCTCAATTCCCCTTCCTGGATTACTTAACCAACACTAATATCAAATGTGAATTAAAGAAAGGTCGCAAAGTGGATCCCCTACCCACGAAATTCACAGCCACGACCCTCGTATCCTGAGGTCGACTTTCTATCGCTGGACCATTGTCCTCCAGGTATGACTTACAAATTGCTAAAACGGCGTAAAAGCCAACTTTGATATTTACTAACCCAGTTATTCTTTATCATTATGTACCATACATTGCAAAGGCATCGCTTTTCAGTCTGCGACATAAGCAAATCTAATAATTTGGTATTACTGTATGGTATCATTTCTGGGAGTCTAATAACATTGTGTCGTGAATATCGTTTTGAGTAATGGAAATAGAAAAGCGCTGACGTTTTCGGAGAATGCCATCCATTCAAAGTAATTTTCTTCTGTTGAAAACCCAAAGTAGGCATTTAAATATGACAGTAAACTTTAGATCGTCGCAAGAAATAATGTTAAAACGCATTTACTTCTGATAACTTGAAACGTTGTAAAGTGGTTGCACCACGCAACTTGTTCTTGAATTAACGTAAACGGGCAAAAATGTAGAGGCGTTAAACTCACAAATAGTTCATAAATCCAAAATGCAAACAATTTACAAACACAGCTTTAAGTTAAAACAAAACAGTACGTCGTTCCTCTTTGTTAGATTCAATAAATATTTTGTGAATATTGCAAGGAAAGGTTGAAAAACGCCATAGTCAGATTCCTTAGCACCGAGGATCATCTAGTGAAGTATAGTGAAGTTGATATGCTATCCGTAAGACTTCGATAGAAAAGTGTTTTTAGAAATAAGAATTCTGGTAATAGAGAAATGCTGTCTTCCCAATATCATAAAGAAAATGAATAATCTTATATTGCTCTTTGTTATTTGCCGTTGCTTTCAATTTGGATTAGTCACAAAGTGCTTAAATGGAATACCTGACTGAGTAGCAATTACCTTCATCCTAAATATCAGACTTACAGATTTACACGGACGTAAGCTTTTATCCACTTACATTGTATACCACAAGCCTATTGCGGCTGTTGTTCATATCGTTTTATACCAACTGCATTAGTCAAACAGATCGACTCCTTACAGTCTTTAAACGAAGTCCCTAAAGAAAGGTTGTCATACAAAGAGACGAAAGCCTTTTCTCCGACATGGAGAGCGTTGTCTTATCGCTTGTCCCCCGCTGCCTGCCTGTCAAAGATAGATACATTTGTCCCGTATATTAAGAGATAGTTAAACAAATAGCTCGTGACATCTTCCATTATGGCGCCCGCTTTATCCATTTAGAACACGTTAGGGAATTTTCTGCCTTATCGATAACTGCCAGACGTTTTATTTGAGACGGTGTTTGTCAAGGTGGAATATCCCGCGTATGAATTCCATCAGAACTCTTCGGAAATTCAAGCCTGCCAACAACAACAAGGGACACCGAGAGGTATGAAATAAGATTCCATTGAAGTAGGCTTGTGTGTGTATCATTGCGTTAGATCGATGTAGGAGAACATTTATTTGTTTAGTCTGTATTTTATGTATGTCTACGTTTTCTCTAAAAGAGTCTTACAAAACACACCTTTGTATTCTTTTATATAAGACACAGCATGTTGCAGATGTGTTCTTGTCTTTCCTTTCAAAACTAGGATTTCTGTCTGCAACCCTTTGCGAGTAAACATTGTTGTATAGACATTAGACCGAAGAACAACCTAAGCGATGTTTTCGAAATTTGACAAGTCTTGTGCTATTTGAAATAAATTCAGATAATACAATTAAAAACCAATTGTAAGTTGGATGCCAAATTTGACTAATAGATACCAAGTTAAAGCAACAGAAATGACGATATCAGTGTCGATTACTTCATGTAAGTACCAGTCGACTAATTGTGTTTAAATGGTGATATGGTAATGAACGTTCAACTCGATTAAGTGCATAAAAACGATTTATCATAGGATAAACTCAGTTCTTAAAAGAGGGAAAAGAGAAGAAAGGAAATCGTGGATAAAACATATTCATACCCGCCATCATACAACACCCCAACCCACCCACACAGACACTTTATCATCGTTTTTGTATGCAGAGACCGCTTGATTCATCAACTTTATCAACTTTAACAACGAAAAAATTATATTGATAGGAGATTCGGAGTCGAGTTTAAGGCCAAAAGTTCCTATTTTCTTCACCATACTGCTACAAATATAATTCAATATCCAAAAGATCCTATCTTCTTCATTATAATGTTACAAATACGACATTTCGGTGTTCATGCAAAGACTCTGTGTTCTGTTACCCCAGGCATACACCGCTAATTGACGGGAAATGTCCTCATGGACTGGAAGTGTCTGTTAACGATCAATTAAGCCAGCTTCCGGCCAGCCAGAAAACAGGCTTCTTACACTTGTATCCTTTTATATAACATAAAGAAACTTCGACATGTCCCCTCCGCAAGTTTTGATATGACAAATGTGGTTGAAACATATTGGTTTATACAACAAATATGAGAAAAAATTTGTGCCAAAGTATTCGAACATGTCTCTATAACGATCAATTAAGCCAGCGTCTGGCCGGCAAGAAAACAGGCACCGTACTTGTACCGGTTGTTGACATTTAAAGAAAGTGCGAAAAGTTTTCCACCCAAATTTTTATTAAAGAAATGAGGTTGAAATATATTTGTATCATATATGTATCAAGCATTTGTTGTCCTGGATTATATGTAATTGACATTTTGAAGCCTATTTGGAGTAAAGATTCCTGGTTAATCCGATAGAACACAAGACGACCCTGAAAACCTTCGGTATTCTAACCCACAAACATCGTATATACCAAAATTTCCTAAACCACCTCATTTAAAGTCACTTGAAGCTTATGAGAAGGAAAAGGCTCTTGTAAGAGGTTTTACCTGTTTTCAGCATTTTCCGAGTTATATAGGGACCATCCCTAAAGCCAAACCAGTAGCACCCTTTATAACAGTGAACAGTAGGACAATTGGTCTGTGGCTACGGGACACGAGGGTCAATGTTTGATTTCGGTGAGATGTAGGCTTCATATTTGTAGCTAATCATTAATTGGTATTCGGTACGAGAGCTGCTAATGCATCTGATAAGCTGTAACTTGTCAAGATATAAGAACTTTATTCACAATCGATGTAAACTAAATACATGTATATTCAATATAAACCAATACAGAATGAGTTTTCAAATATAGTCGCGGTTAATTACATTTCATGAAGCACCATGGAAGAGAGCGAAGCTATTTCTACCTTTTGCTGCTTTTCATTATTCAACATTCGGTACGAGAAGTGAAAATGTGTCCAGGAAGCTGAATGTTACTAACCAAATTATAAGAACTTGTTTCACAATCGATGAAAACTAAATCCATGTATACTCAAAATAAACCAATAAAGAACATATTTTTCAATAGAATCTCATTCAACGATTTCTACAGCACCTTGGAAGGAAGGAAGCGAAGCCTTTCCTACATTTTGTGCTATTGTTTTTAATCGAAGAAAAAACAACAAATCAACTTCATTCGCTAGCTCTGTCCCCAAGAAAAAACTACGGCCAACAGGTTCGTTCGTTCACACAAATCACGTAAGGAAGACATAAGGGGGTGCGGGGCGAATTAAGAAATCCGCGCTCTAAATCACTCCATAATTAACGGGCGCCGTCTATCGATTTGTCCCGACATTCCAGTATATTTCACGTCCCTCTCTAATGGAGTCGGATTAACTCCGGCTGGCTTTAATAAACTATCAATCTGTCAGTCCCCAACCGCCACGACTCACAGCTTTTAATTTCTAACTTTTCGTAAACCACCTCAACCCTCTCAACGTGGACACATTTGACTGATTTTTTGTTTCATTATGATTTTACATTGCTTTAACAATTGTTCAGCTATATTAAGATACATGGTTCATCATAGATAAACGGAACACCCCTAAACTAACTGACGATAAGGGCATTACGAGAACCGTATCCTTTTCTCACAGTTGTCTCTAATGACCTCTGCAGCAGGTGCGACACAGTGAGGCATCATGGAGTTTCATTTCAGTTAGGTTGCGATGCCCGACTCTAAATGATTGAGGAAGACCCATACTTATCTGCCTATAAGGCCGTGTAAAACCGGATAGAACCAATGCCACTGAGTAAGTTAGTCAGGAGTCTACCTCTGGCGAAAATCCAAATGCTGTCACTCGGTTTTGAGAGGGGCTATGTGGTTTCAAGTTCTGTACTCTAACCACTAGGCCACGGAGACCCCGCATTTTGTTCGTTAGACAGCAATCATATAAAGTTCAGCGGTTGATTTGCAAAGGAAATCCGTTATTTTGAAAGTATTACTATTAAAGCGCAAAAAAAATTAGCTTCACTTGTATGCGCTTTTTTGCTATGCAAAAGTTTTTTTTTATATGTTTCTTAAAATCAACACAATCGTCATTTAAAGTACAGCGGTTGATATGCAACAAGTCATCGTTATTTCGAAAGTATCTCTACAAAAGCTATATTGCTTATTACCTATATGCACGTTTTTGCTTTGTTACAGACTTTTTGATATATTTCTTAAAACACAAAGCAATAGCCCGTATATTTACTTTAGGCGTAGGTACCCATGCCCATGCTCGTTTTCATAAAAGAAACTCGATCAAAGGCTGTGTCATTCCCTTTAAAACAATGTTCACCAAACGATATGAATTAATATACAATTTCGAACCGATTTGCATAAATAATTCATTATTCGTTGGTTCTTTCAGCATGGTCTTCCTGGATATTTGATCAGTTTTTGATCAAATTCAGAACGTCCAGTATGAATGATTTCGCCAGATATATTATCTTGAATTATTCATTACAATCGAATGTATCTTCCTTTCCCATCTATGAACTATTTCACCGGGGAAGCGTCATGACATATGAAATGGGTCTCCTATCTCTCTGTATAAATAATCATGTCATTTTATCCTAACATGCTCTCATACTTAATTGTTTAGTTTGGAATACTAGCCTGAAATGTTGCAGAAACCCCGAGCACACACAATTCCTTCATACCGATTTTTGTGACTGGTCGAAATTAAAACCACCGGCAGACGATAATCAAAGAATACAGCAAAGAATACAGCAAATGTCATTTCCTATCCGATATTGAGTGGAAAACGTTGTGATTAAAGGAGAAATTGAAACGTTGTGATGAAAGGAATAATTGGTCAATAGGAGTTTTCCATTGTTAAGTCGCAGAGAGAAAACAGCCTGTCTTCCAACGTTCCTTCACATGCAGACACACGGGGTCGAGGGTTCGATTTCCTTGAATAGCTAAATTGCTTGCGACTTAACTATTTACCAACATTCGAAAAGAGTACTGGTGATGTATTCAGGAAGCAGAATCGAGAGTGAGTAATCCAAGATATGACGAGAACTTGTTTCATAGTCGATGCAAAATGAACAGACGTGTATTATACGTGCAGACGAAACAAACGAGCAAATAATGAACGCTAAAACATTTTGTAATGGATAAGGCTATTATACGAAGTCTTACAAAGCTATCCGCCAAATTCGCGATATTAGTATAATTGTGTTTCTATAAGAAGCAGACGGTACCTAGGGATTTGACGTTTTCCTGTAATATTAGATATAAGACAGCGTTCCGCTGCAGTGCGTTATTTCTTTGTTACAACTCTGACACATGATTATAATTCATTGACACGCAGGTACTACAGGCCCTTAAAGCCTAGTATCGTCTGTCTGTGTTTCAAACTCAATTTGCTTTAACCCTTTACCAAACAATAACGACGTTTCACTGGTCTGTTGCAGACGACAGGTTCGCACAAAAGATGATTCGGTAATGAAATCTTATAAACGACGACCAACTAATGGACATTGCGTACAAAAGACGACAAAGTAATGAAAACTTGGTACAAAAGTCGATTTGGAAATGGAATTTTACAAATGTCGACCAATTAATGAACATTGCATACAAAAGACGACAAAGTAATGAAAACTTGGGACAAAAGACCATCCAGTAATGACAATTTACATACGACGAGCAACTAATGGACATTGCGTACAAAAGACGACAAAGTAATGAAAACTTGGGACAAAAGACGATTCAGTAATGAAAATTAACAAACAACAAGCAACTAATGAACATTGCGTACAAAAGACGATTCAGTAATGAAAATTAACAAACAACGAGCAACTAATGAACATTGCGTACAAAATATGACAAAGTTATGAAAACTTGGGACAAAAGACGATTCAGTAATGAAAATTTACAAACGACGAGCAACTAATGGACATTGCGTACAAAAGACGACAAAGTAATGAAAACTTGGGACAAATGACGATTCAGTAATGAAAATTCACAAACGTCGAGCAACTAATGAACATTGCGTACAAAAGACGACAAAGTAATGAAAACTTGGGACAAATGACGATTCAGTAATGAAAATTCACAAACGTCGAGCAACTAATGAACATTACGTACAATAGACGACAAAGTAATGAAAACTTGGGACAAATGACGATTCAGTAATTAAAATTTACAAACGACGAGCAACTAATGAACATTGTGTACAAAAGACGAGTAAGTAACGACATGTTGTACACAAAGCAAGTAATGAATTTTTCATGAAAAAAGCAATGATCACAGAATGGACATTTCTTTAAAAATGATGGAGTTAAAGTATTTCGAAAGGATAGACTATCAGGTGATGAACATTTCGCGCAACAGTCTATCAAAATATGAACGTTTCGTAAAATAAACTCCTGGCCTCTTCATCATTATACGTTGAAGTTTAATTACATTTCTAATAAAAAGTTGCTGTTTGTCATATTCGACTTTTACAAAATACAAGAGGGAAACTTTTTCAACCACGGCAATCAACGTGTTACAAAAGACGATTAACTAATGAAATTTGCCTACAAAAAAAGATCAAGAAAGATTTTTTTTTACAACAAGGCAATTAAGAGATAAAAACAAACATCGTACAAAAGACGATCCAGTTATGAAAAGACGATGATGTACAAGAAATGAATAATTCCTACTGCAAAAGACGATCATGGAATGACTACAAATCACGACCATGTAATAAACATTTTGTACAAAAGTGGATCAAGCAATGAAATATTCACAGAAAAGACGATTTAATCTGATCTTTTACTTCTTGATATTAATGAAAATCTCACACACTAGAATTTCAAGCATTGAACATTTCGTCCTACAAAAGACGATCAAGCAATGAAACGTTCGTAGAAAAGACGATTCAGTGTGACTTTTCATGCTTGATCTTACTTAATACTATCACATAAAGAAAATCTCGCACACTCGAAAATCAAGTATTGAATAATTCGTACTACAAAACACAAACAAGTAATTGACAGTTCGCTCTTCAAAAGACGGCAATACATGGAAAAGGTCACACAATAGAAAGTACGCATAACACATTTCCTTTCTAATAACTATCTTCGTTTGTCATTCACTGGGATCAGAAACTCCGAAACCTTGACTAATAAGATAGACCTTCGACATCAACTTGTAATTGCGGTTGATTAAACCTTTATTCCTTATAGAAGGATGGCCTTATCTCATCAGACGAAAGCAATAGTGAAAAATATTGAGACAAAAAGAGGAATTACTCAGTATGAGCAATTCCTCTTTTTGTCTCAATATTTTTTCCTGAATGCTAATCAATATTTACGTATTCAATAATACTTTTTTAGTTAAATATTTTTTTAGAAATACAGCATGTCTTTCATTTCCATGTTTTGTAAGACTGAGAAATCGCAGCATGAGGGGACAAATCTTGGTAACTTGTTATCTGGAATTCGTTAATCTAATCAGTCGACCCCAGTAGACGCGCTATTCGCCCTAAGTAAACGGCATTGCCCCCAATAATGCCATTATGATTCGATAAACTCGAGACAAATTGAGCCTGCAGGAACGAAAATCTCCGTTCTCCAAAGCTCTGTCACTTACACATCTACGTATACACATCCTTTAACCCTTTACCAAACGCCAAATTTTTGACTGTCCAAACTTGAAAGAGTTTGCAGACGACATTTCAAAATGTGATGAAATTGGAAAATAATCTTCTTATAGGGTAGTAAACAATGTGGGAAAAGGAGAAATTGCTCGTTGCGAGCATTGTTGCCACAATGTTTTCCAGAGTCATCTGCAATAAACTGGTGAAATGTGGTTATTGTTTGGAAATGGGTTAACACGAAGAATGCTAGGTAATTTTCTGAAAATATACTTCTGTATGTCGTCTGCTTTGAAAAAACTTAAGTTCATATATCTGCTTGATTTTGATGAGGAAAGATACTAAGAGTAGCAAACAGGTTAGATCACAGTCCAGCCACCAATTCACTTGGCGGTTGGCCTGGATCTAACCTGTTTTCATTTCATAAGTATGAAGACGATTCCAGCAATATAAGTGTTAAGATAAAAGAGGCGACGTGGATACTTTTTGAAAGTATCATAAAATAAAAAGATGAAAATAACTAGAAAATTGCATCATAGTTCCATATTCGTAATATCGTTTCCACTCCTAGGATAATGCCAAACAACGGTTTTAATAATATTTTTCGTCTAAAACAATAAATTTACTAGATAGTGTTCTGAAGATTTTCAAATTTCCACCGAAACGCGGACATGTGTTTAATGTAGACAAATCGGTTCTTCCGTGCTTACAATCAGGGGAGGATTAAGTCTGGATCTGCCACAAACATTTGTCTGGAATTTCCGGAACGTTTGAGACCCCCGGGGTGATCCGAATCCTGCCAGTCATCTGTCCGGATATCGAATTAGCGTCGGCTTTCTCACTCGTAGTTGTAACTTGGAAATATTAACTGTGTTTTGACAAAGAATAAGCCATTTAGTTACTTATTTGTTTAGTTCTACCTTTAATACATGTATGCAATGTATGTTTTATTTTAGAAGATGCGTATTTCGGATTTATAATTAGTGTCGGCTTTCTCACTCGTAGTTTTAACTTGGATAGTTTAATGCGTTTTGCCATAAAAGGTAATTTCTTTATCGATGCTTATTTGTTTATTTCTACCTTTAACATGCAATGTATGTTTTATTTTATAAGATGTGCCTAATCAACAGAAATAAGCGTGGAAGCTAAACGCGTAGGTCAGTCGATAGAGCAATGCCAGTGTGAGCGATAGTTCCGGGTTTAAGGTCTTGTCTGGCTGCCAATTTCCTTTTCAATGATTTAAACAGGATAACACTTTCCTATCAAAAACTTAATAAAGAGAATGTGTTGGACACGGTATAACAATAGTTTTTAAGTAAGAGTTCCTGTTAAATTGGGCTTTAACATCGCGCTAACAAAGTTTTATTTTGAGATGACCAGCATATAGGTGTAAGAAGACTCCTTTCACGGTCACGAAGGGCAGAATCATAAACATTCCCTTAGTCAGCAAAGAGACTATTTCTCGGGAGCTTTAAAATCTAACAATACATTGATTTTAACCAATCCAGAGAATGAACCTTGTTAATTAAAGTTCAGCACTATCACCTTTACGACATGGAAAAATAAATAATCGACGCTCACCCAAGGGTAGCGTTTTACTTAACAACTTCAGGAAAATATTTGCGTAAGACAAAACTGATACCATGGATTTATCTTTAAAAAAAATAATATTGCAAAATGACACGTCATTGGAAGTGTCTTACACACTATTCCAATGGTGTGCTACTTCGCAAAATTGTTTATATCAACATTTATATCAACATTGAAAAAAGAGGGGACATTTGAAGCATAAGCCATCTAGTAAATCGGTACTACGGTGTGTTAATACTTGGACAGATTACATATAAGTATTCCCTCACAGAGGTCTTCAACAAGGGGCGAGGCAAATCAGGGCCGCCTCTATGCTGTATTTCGAAGCCTATCTCTTTTATCCAAATGTGAAAGCACGTATTGAACTTGTATCTCTTAAGTGTGGTCGAAATAAAGCTTTCATGTTATGTATGTAAGTAAGTACATTTTTATAGTGACATTGTGTCATTGTGCTTTTACCATATAAATATACAATTACATGTTAACATTATTTTTGTTCCCCTTTTCTCACAGCGCTGATCCACACACATGCCTTATGTGCCATTGATACTTGCTTTTCTTGATAGTTTAATGACAATATTTCCTTTACTGAGTGGTTTATTGTCCAAAAATGTAAGCTATATCATTTATAATAGAAGACGTCCAAAACTCCATCGAAGTATCTTACATTTACCAACCGACCTTTGGGACATCTTCAAGACAAACTGCAGTCAATAACAAAGGAGCCCTCAATAAATGAATAATTCAACTTTGTCTCAATTATTTGACGATATGTCTGGCTAAATATAAAAGCTGAAGACACGAGGTCTCGATAATATGTCATTTGAATTCAGCTTGCATTTGTAGGCTCAATTTAAATGGAATTTAGTAAGACATTTTGTTTTAATTCTTAACCATTCCCCAAGATAGGAAAGTTTGACTAGTTCGAATAAAAAACAACGTATGAACATCCCTATTTTTTCCTCGTAAGGTTTAGTAAACTCTTTTGTTTGAAATTGAAAGCAACAGCAGACGACGAAAACATATAAATAACTTCCTTTTTAGTTTGACAAAAGGAGTATATGCCTAACGTGTTTTGCTTCGTATTCTGCTGGTGATACATCAAATATCTAGAATCGAGAGAAAATGTATCTAAATGTTAAATCAAACTATCAATACTTCAAGGAAACAGAAAACGTGCATACGTTTAGCGAAACTGTTCATATCATCAGCATACGACGTCAGACAGCAGCATGTCAAGAGAAAATAGACCGGTCCGCAGTGACTGTCTATTCAGATCCCCATTGTTTAATTTTTGTTCGTAATTAGCCAGCTTTGAGATAACGGTTTATACCCAATAAAATTGTATCAAATGTTGGCAACAAATCAAATGTTCAATACTTCAAGGAAACAGAAAACGTGCATACGTTTAGCGAAACTGTCCATATCATCAGCATACGACGTCAGACAGCAGCATGTCAAGAGAAAATAGACCGGTCCGCAGTGACTGTCTATTCAGATCCCCATTGTTTAATTTTTGTGCACACTTGGCCAGCTTTGAGACAACGGTTTATACCCAATAAAATTGTATCAAATGTTGGCAACAAATCAAATGTTCAATACTTCAAGGAAACAGAAAACGTGCATACGTTTAGCGAAACTGTCCATATAATCAGCATACGACGTCAGACAGCAGCATGTCAAGAGAAAATAGATCGGTCCGCAGTGACTGTCTATTCAGATCCCCATTGTTTAATTTTTGTGCACACTTGGCCAGCTTTGAGACAACGGTTTATACCCAATAAAATTGTATCAAATGTTGGCAACAAATCAAATGTTCAATACTTCAAGGAAACAGAAAACGTGCATACGTTTAGCGAAACTGTCCATATCGCCAGAATACGACGTTTGATAACTTTATTTTAAGAGAAAATAGATCGGTCCGCAGTGCAAGTCTTTCAAGATCCCCAAAGGTGACTTTTTATGTTTATAATTGGCCCGCTTTGGCACGATGTATTATGCACAATAAAAACAATAAAAATTGTTTTGTTTTATGTTGCTATTTGGCGTCTGCTGTTGCTTTCCATTTGGACTGACCATAAATTCCTATAAACAATTTCCTATCTATGGATAAAAGGCATCAACCAAACCCTACCAAACGTGGATTACGGTTTATTCAGATCTCCATTGGTAACTTTTTTTGGAATACTTTGCCCGCTTTGGTACAACGATTTCTACGTCGAAATATGAATATTTTCTTTTCTGTTTTATGTCGTTCTTTGTCGTCTTCTGTTTCATTCCAAATGGACCCGCCATAAATTATTTAAACATATCGATGGATATAAAGTATCATTCTCCCACAGCCAAATGAAGATTACAGAATATACAGAAACAACGACTTACCAGAGAGACGTTCCACTCCTTGGATATTTCGGCGATGGGCCCCGACACGGAAGAACATGCGTCTCCAAACACCATGGCCGTCGTACTGTTACTGTGGAGCTGGTCGAAAAAAATACGTGTCGCCACGGCCATGTCACACTGTAAAGGGAAAAAAGTTAATTGGTTAGCTAATGAATTGCTTGGTTAAATTCCTTCATTGCTTTATTAATTCCTTTAATTATTTATTGATTATTTCATTGATTTATTCATTGATTCTTTCATGGATTCATTGGATAAAAATACCGATTGATTGGTTGATTGTTTGTTTGATTGATTAATTGGTTAATTTATTGATTGATCGATTGATTGATTGATTAGTTGGTTGATAGGTTGGTTGATTGATTGGATGGATGAATATACCAATTTCTTATATTCCTTTAACACAAATGATAATCATACAGGATGACACGTCCTACTTAGATATATAATTATATCGTTTTCTAATTTTAGACAGTAAGAAATGGTCAATAAGTAAAAGGGGGCCAAACCAATGTTCAAAATGAATTTCAATGTTAGTGATTTTTTTCTGTGTTCATTTCGTAACTTGGATAACTGGCTCGTAGTTCATTTGCAATTAAAAACTTGGAACAGAAGTTTGTCCATTTTCCTTTGTAAAATTCAGACATAAGGAAAGAGATAAATCCATAGGATAAGCGATATCCGACACTGACTGAACCAGCATTAAGGCTTGGCTCGATTTCCATGCGTTTTCCCGTGTCTGGCGCGGCGGACTTGTTGTTGCCGCCAATATTTACAGCATGTGTCATACTAGACGTATGCGACACCATGGGTAATAGGTGATCGGATCCAGACGTGATTTACATAACAGCTAAAACAAATAGTCCGCGTCTCAACTAAAGGTGCCACGTCACATTAGTCCTTAGACAGCATAATGAGGCCTTTTCTAAAACAGTTACGAAGGGTATGATACAAGTGCATGACGATTCGTTATTAAAGTCAGAGATATAGATGTAGTTCTCTGTCAAACTGTGAGAGACTATCACACTCTTGATCTATAGAATTTATCTTTAGAGTTTTAAATTACCATATAACTATCTATTTTAAACACATGTAGGCAAATCAAAAGATTGCTTATCTTCCATTTAAGTCATTAATCCTTTAGCAGAACCTTATCGAATTTTCCATTTTTTAAATTAAAACAATACATTTAAATGAAGACTACGATGTAACAGTATGACAGTTCAATATCAAAATATAAGATACTATCACATATTTCACATAAAAAACAACAACAATCAACAACATGGAATGCCAGCTTCAGAAGCTCACTTATGCAGTAACACAAAAAGAGACAATCCTTCAAATATGACACTCATAACGCACTCAAATTGAAAGCATAGGTATAAAACACAAACGACATACGACAATTTATCAATTATTCAAACGAAATGGTAAGTAGTAAAAATGATAGTTAGAAGAATTAGTATTTGATCGTTGCAAATCATTTGGTGAACAGTTATATCTAATTTTATCCCATTTTTTTCAAAACCGATTCTAAATTTAAGGCAAGTCAAATCCACTTTTTGAACTCTTATATAATGTACTAATGGGTCATTCATTTGATTTAAATCAACATGTGCTGTATACTAGACTTTTCTGTCGCATAAAAGTATTTTGCAACATATGGCGGTTCATGTTAAAACTTGGCGTAAGAATTAAAACACATGTGATTCCCCAGATTCAATATAACATTTTGACATTGATACATTTTACCAAATTTTACTGGAATATTGATAGAGAGTAAATAACTTTAATACCTGCTCATTGAAAGAACATGTAGGTATCAGAGTAAAGAAGCAATATAGACCTTAAAAACGTGTGTCAGAAGTTTCAACAAACAAGTGGCGATTAGACTTTATTGATAATTCACTTTGATTAAAACTTAGAAGGGATTAACGAATATAACATATGTCAAAGATTCTAGTAAAATTTATAATTACAAAAGGAAACCGAATTGTTGCGACGCAAAACCTATCTAAGGTATACAGCAGATCTCAATGTTATAGATAAATCGTTGATATATATATATTCTTTTTTTGTGAAACAATGCAAGAAAAGGTCAAGAAAGGCAGCGACAATCATTTTGATACAAACAGACATAAGACCGGAAACGCTTTATTCAAGAAATAAATCATCATCTCTATCATGAAATTATGGCGTGGATATTACACGTAATTCTACCGAATGTAATGGAGTTATTGTCCATTTGTTATACTCCACATTCTAGAAGGAAGTTCCTTTCATCTTGCAGCAGAAGCAAAGATATGGCTAAAATATATTTACTTATAATCCATTCCCTTTTAAATGTGAGTTTTTGACAGGTTGAAAGCACCAGCAGATGACGAAACATGGCATTAAAAATACAAATCTTTGCGAAAATGGGAAGAAGCCATTCCGAACAAAGTATCCTTTTCTCGCAGTGTTTTCTAAAATCTCGGCTGTGAGTTCTCTTTCGCCAATTCAACTTCAAATAGCGTCTGCACTAAGCTTAAACGATCCATGTTCTTTTTAAGCAAATGTTTGCTACTAATTTTTAAAACAATTCCTGTGTAAAATACTAATGTTGATGCCTATTTCTACTTCATCAATCAATTTTAAAATTTCATTTTCACTTGGGCTCCCTAAAACACCATTACTTTAATGTAAATACCTGATGCTATTATAGTTATCAATTCAATAATTCCATTATCTACAGGTGCGCCCTCACACACCTTTATACACTATATTAAATTGCTTTGCCGATCACATATTGAAGCGTTAACCCTTTACCAAACACCAAATTTTCGACTGTTTCAAATTGAAAGAGTTTGCAGACGACATTTCAAAATGTTATGAAATTGTAAAGTTATCTTCTGATAGGGCAGAAAACATTGTGGGAGAAGGAAAAATTGCTCGTCACGAGCAATTTCTCCTTTTCCCGCGATGTTTTCCAAAGTGGTTAAATGTCGTTATTGTTTGGTAATGGGTTAAAGTAAGACATTGTGGAGTAATCTATCAAATCGATATGGCCGTTCCCCGGATGAGCCGGCAATTAGTCGACGTTTTTCATACAAAGTAAATCACCCTGGGTGCTTAAAAGCTCTTCACCCACCGCAGAGGTCATCAATGAAAAACGCAATATCCGGATTTTCTAATAATGCTCGCCGCGGCTTTACACGATGGCATGGGACCGGTGCTGTCGTGGCATATGGGAAAGAAGGTTGTTCATGATAGCATGAAGTACAGTAGAATATTTGTACCTCGAACTTCTGATAGTCGAAGTCTTCTCTACGTCGAAGTAAATACGGGTAACAAAATCATTCGTTTGTTTATCCCCATGTCTTTATATTTCAGACATCTTTATGTCGAACTCTCTATTTATCGAACAATTTCATCAGATCCCTTGAACTTCGAGGTATAGAGATCCTACTGTAATAAGCTTTGACAAGGATGATATATCTAAAAGTGCTTGTTTTCACAGATGTCAAGACATTAGTAAGTTCTAAATTAATTTCATTAAAACTGAACACCAGTTGTACTGTTACAGGATACGCACTGAAGAATAGTTATTGAAAGCAAAAATAGGTCATTTTTAATTCTTTAAAGTATGTATACAGTATATCAATATGTATTTTAATCCAAAAGCGTGATATAGCTATTGATTTCTACTGCGTAAAAACTATGTATTCTTAGACAAATTGACGTTTCCTGAATCAATTATGTTTTCAATAGCTACTTTTAATTGTTTATCAAAATAACAATACACAATCTGTATTATTTCAACACAATTTTATTTTGACTTCTAAGTGTTCTCAAAAGAACCTTAAACAAAGAATGCAATTTCCTTTTTAATGAATCAGAAAACATGATATACTTAATTGTATTTGGGTTCTATATACATATATGTTGCTTTCACAATTCCTCAATTCATATTTTGATCGTTACTTTTACATTTGTTAATAACTTTTCTCACATTCATATAAATCGGCATACAATTGTATATGTAAATATATGGACATGCTTGTATATCAAAATAAAAACCTATAAATGACCGATAACAAATGACACGATATCTTTGTTAAAAAAATATTGGTGTTTTCAATAATGCACTGTTTGTATTACTATTTTTTTTTTCATTTTTCCACATTCATTTAAAAAAAATATATATACAGTAGCCCCAATAATTCAATATTGTACCTGTTTGTTAAGGGTTCCGAGGCGAAAGTATTTGTTTTCTTGCTTTTAGTATAAATTCCTCACAGACAGTCTCAATCAGAAAATTCATATGAAAATGATTGATGCATCATTCTGTTCATCCTCTATTTGATCAATGTCAGTGTCATCTAATCTACTTACCTTCATTGTATTTGAAAAAAAAAATTGAATTGCTAAAGTTGATTAAACCTCACCTTGCTTGTAAAAGTATTTGAGAGGAAATTTGTGTTCGTTCCAATTAACTTCCATAATTGCTTTCAGACTACTATCTTTTCTCTGATAAACTTAGATATGGGTAATGAGTAACTATATCATCATGTATGCTAAATAATTCATGATTATTCATTATCTATAAATACGTGTTTATGTTTAATGCTGAATAAATATAAGTCCGCATGTCAAAGTATATCCAAACGTAACGACTACGATCAACCCTACTTGAAAACGAAAAAGATTGAATCTTATAATTATGTAATGATTAAAAAAAAGATACATTCAAACTATAGCTAGTATGACACAGACACATATTATCGTCTGCATCCATTTTGGCGCCAATATAAAACAAATCAAGTTATATTGAGCGATTCATTAACTGTCCTATTAATGGACAAACCATGATTGATAACGTTGTCTCGTAAATTGACAATATCATTAAACCGGTGCCAATAGCCATATGACCCATCCGTCAGAAAACAGACGATCAACAAATCTGCAGAACCGAAGACGAAATGTCAGCAGTCGAGGAGAGACATTTGGACCCTTTACCAACTTGCACTTTGACCTTTTTGTTTTATAGTACACCAATAGTTCTGTCAATATTAACCCTTAAAATGCTGGGTATTTTTCTAAAATTATATTTTTGTGTCGTCTGCTTTCCAAAACCTTAAGTATCACTTTAATTCTGACGAGGAAAGATACTCAATATAGCAAACAGATTAGATCACAGACCAGCCGCCAATTTACTTCGCGGCTGGTTTGGATCTACCTGTTTGAATAAGCATGAAGTCGGTTCCAGCACTATAAGGGTTAACACATATACGGTATACCATTAAAACTGTCAATACTAATATCTTATTAATCTTCAAGATTCGGTCACATTCAATGACAAATAAATAAGCTTGAACTTATATTAACACTTCATTCAAGAACACTCAACGTTTGAGCATCTCTTGCAAAAATCTTTAAGAACAACTATGACATAGGGATGAATTGCTTATACAGACTAGTTCATCATAAGTTATGTTAATATTCTATTAAGGATAAAAGGTTTTTCCCTAGCAAGACATGCATCCCCTACGAAACATTTAACCAATCTTAAACACGAGACATGTCATTCACTCAATTCATTTGTATCCTGAATGAGTGAATTGCCACAGAGAATATTTAATCTTATTTAAGAAATGATGAAGAAACATATCAATAACCGATTAAAAAATCAAAAGATAAAAATTGCGAAAAAAGAAAATGATGTGGGTGATTTCGTCTGTAACCGTCTGTAAATGCGATTTAAATTGGAATGGGATTGAGTGAGCTATTTCATATATTTGATTAAACTCATGCATGAAAATACAATTGATCATTCCATATTTAGCGATAAGGTTAATCGTGCTACTCGAATATTTGGTTTAATAGTAGATTACAAATATTTATTGCACTTAGTAATCGTAACTTTAACCGTACTGCTTAAATATTTTGCCAAGAAAGAAAATAATTGTCAACAAAGAAACAGCATATATAATAATCGTTCCGGTTAACCATGCTACATACGTTTAAGTATCGTTTGTTGCACCACGAAACAAGATTATTGACAATAAAGTAGCATCCTATATATTACGCGTTTTAGTAAGTAACCATGTTACAGAATATCAAGTTACATGTGGTACATGATGAAACATAATAATTGACTTGAAAGTATTGTTGTACACATCAACAATTTGGGTTTATTTATTTTCCATGCTTTTGAAAAGAGAAATAGAATCATGTATGGTTGATGTTTCAATGTTTTTTGGTTTATGTAGGAACATCTATAGACGTTTGTTTGTATATGTTGTATCTGTTGAATATTCTTGTAATATTTACATTCTTATTTTTCTCATTGTAGATCGTCATGTTGACAATATTTAATTTCATGTATTTCATTCTCGTATTTATGTTCATTAATTGATGAATTATTGAATTATGTTAACAATATACCTAATGGGCTTATAAGCCTTATGGAATTATGTAAATAAAACCATATTAAGGAGTTAAGGTTAATCGCACTACCAGACCATTAGTTTCGTATGCTGCCTAATGAAACCCAATAATTGACTGCTAAAGAAGCATTTTATATGTCTAGAGTAAAGGTAAATTCTAGTTTTGAAGAGTACCTTGTTAAACCAAAAGATGGATTACAAAGGACCAGAAGTTATATCAAACGTTATGATTAGCCCTGTAAACCTTGTTCGTTGTTCAAATAACAAACTCGTCATTGTAGCCAGGTAGACGATTATAAATTGTTGGTTTTCCGTGAGTATCGGAGGTTTCCGAATTACTAGGTACTAGTACTAGGTAAAAAAAGACAACAATTCCAACTTTAAGAACGAACGATAATATGCCGTTTCGTTATTCTAACAGCGCATGTGAACATGTTCAGGAAAACAAGTAGCTGTCCCCACAGACCTATCAATGTCGGTAAACCTAGACGCCTTTCAAAGGACATCAAACCCGACATCCAGACAGAACATTCAATTAACCCATAGCTCCAGGTTAAACAAATTTATGGCTCGAACTGAAAGCAATTGCAGACCTGGGTATCATTTTACAAGACATGATATGCTTAAAATTTGCGTAAGTTCAAAACAACATTTGCTCTTATTTCAATATTTGGCAAAAAAAGATCATTATCTAAATTAATTATCCTGATTAAGGCGTAATCAAAAACGTTGAAATAATATTATAATGATTTGACTGAAAACGTGTTGTTGTTGAATTTTTTCAAACAGAAATATTTGGCTAAAACTATTGCAAAGTAACACATCATTGGAAACGTCTCTCCGCAACTCTTTATTATTTTCCTGTAATGCCCTGAAAGGCGCAAAACTTAATTTTTGGAAAGAGCAACGTTAACATTCACAAAGAACAAAGACGAATTGACATTTGCATAAGCAGGAACATTTTGGCGTTTTCATACAAAAACAGTGCTTATAATAAGTGGTAACTTTGAGATGTATCATTTCATTAAGAACAAAAGGGAGCAGTACTTATCATCAAAGATAACTGTTGAAGGCGAGACATTTCCATCGGATTAGTGGCGAGGTGTCCCGTTTTTGCATAGTGAATTGTCTATTGTTTGTAAACGGTGGCAACACGGTTCTGGTATGCTTAATTAAAACCGTCGATTAAGATAAAAGTGTTTGCACTTCTTATTAGGCTAAAGGTTACGGCAGTATGCATTTCTGAATTTATAACAAATTTTATATGCGCAAGCACATGAGTATTAAACCACTTCCTCATAAACAGACGAAACAATATATAACTCATTGAGTAAAAGTAAAATCCCTACAAAAGAAGTTCAGATATCTTAGAATAAGAAAGGGATAGAAGCCATTTTCTATTGTAACACTCAATACAATCACACGTATATGACAAAAAAGGGTGATAACTCGTTTATAATTCAGATCAACACAAAGTCTCTCAGTGTACTTACTCATATATATTCTCTTTCATTACCGTAGCGAGAGTGACGAGTATACAAACACCCCATACGACTCGGGGTGGGACAATACATTCATGTCGGTTTATGAGAAGCCACTGGTGATCCACAGACAGATTAGATACGTCTCTGGGGAATTGAAACCTGTTTTACGAGCCATGGAGTTACAGACTAATTAGATTTTTTATGTCATTCGAATCACCTTGTATTTGTGACTTTTTCCCCGACTGTTTGCGTTATTCTTGTGGATATACATCATTGCGTATATATACTATTGTTAACATCGCTGGGAGAATATAATTAGCTGACGTTTGTGAATAGTTTGACGTCATTCGGGAAGACTTACGTCATTTGCATAAGGCTTCGCACCTGCAACCAACAACTTTAGGCGGTTTACTCAAAAGTAGTTCCCCTTATATGAAATTTGACTTTCGAATTCTGGTGCTGCACAGTTTAGTCAAACAATTCCAGGTTATGTTATGATACGTTTTTATGTACGGATGAAAGTCCTGAAATGCTCTGAAGGTATCTTGTCCTGTCTTCTGTAGGGCTATCTCAAGAAATAGTGCACTGTCTACGATATGGATGTTTAACCTGTATGAGCGAAATGGTACTTATGGTAAATTTGACAGCTTGTTCGCTGCTTTTCGGAAGGTAAACGTACAGGTAAAAGTACAACACATTGCGAGTTACAACATACTTAACATGATATCAAATGATTCAGTAAAACATACATCGAGAAGGGATTCCCGTTTTGCCAACTTTAAACTCTTAGTTATCCTTGAGACAAAACGCCCACATTGATCGATAAAACCGATTCTTCTTAAATACCTAAAAGATGCTCTATTTAAAAAAAAAAAAACAGAAAAAATAAATAAATGAGGACAAGCTATTTAAAAGTGATTTGCAATAAGGTTTTGATGGTCTTTTCAGTATTATTTACCAATATATGACTAGAAAAGGTACGATTCTATTTAAGCTGAGTCATTCGTGTGAATGACATAACGTTGTATGTCTATATAAAATAAGGGAGTTGAATAACAAAATGAATATAAGACATCAACATATATAGAGAGAGAGTACAGGATAAAAACGCAACTACCTCGAATATAACATGTTGCTTTCCACTGTCAATAAATACAGGATTTCATCCCACTTGTTATTTTATATGCGTCTATACTTTTATTCCCAACAGAGCTATTTGTGACAAAACCGAATCCACGTTACATAATGTATTTTCAGGCGTCTCACATAAAAAAGGATGCGTCACAAAAAAGTCTTTCCCCAGAAAAAAGCGACGATAAAGATAATTCGGACCAATCGGTGAATACCGACTATATCCAATGCATTTCGCTTCTGGTACAAGCAGTTAGAAGTTGCCCATTCGATAAATACATGTATAAAACATTTTGATATTCTTGATTCCCCCTATTCAGAGAATCAACCAGGAGCAATTACACAATAGTAAAATACATAAGGTTTTTGTTGACGTTGAAAGAAAACCTTTTGACAAAACAAGGAACTGTTCATCTTGGCCCGATGCTTTCTTCAGTAGTTAAAATGCATAAGACAAGAACACGCACGGGGTATTTTCGAAAAAAGCATAAAAATACAATGCATATCAAACTGTTTAGCTAACACAGGTTAATCTTTGAAGACATTTTTGCGTGTATGAAATGGTCTCAAATATATATGGTCTGATTTCGTGATTTTTCATAAAGAAAAGTCCCATGTTTGAATTTCGTCATTCAAACTTTTACGATATAACATTGTACGTAGATCAGTCTTTACCTTTTTCGTTCACTCATAAATCTCTTACGTTTTCTTTTAACAACACCTGCTAAACAAAATAGTACTAAATCGCTTTATCCTAATCGCCCTTCCTCACAAAGCTTTCTTCGCATTAGTAAGATAACTATGTATGACACTTTACGAATTGATCATCCGCTCATGCACCAATGTTCTTGTAGTACTTAACCCATTAACAAACGATAACGACATTTGACCAGTTTGATGCAGACGACTATGGAAAACATTGTGGGAAAAGGAGAAATTGCTCGTCACGAACACTTTCTCCTTTTCCCACAATGTTTTCTGCCCTATCAAAAAATGATTTTTCAATTTCATCGCATTTTGAAATGTCGTCTGCAAACTCTTTGAATTCGGGACAGTTGAACAGTATGCGTTTGGTAAAGGGTTAATACACGATGAAGGCAATGTGTTACTCAATTTTCATCAGCCGTGGCCCATAATTGTGTATCTAAATGTAGTAACAATATCCTGAATATCAAATAGACAGACTACATAACCCCCAAGGGAAACTAAAATGTGTTTAGTCTCCCATCTCTCCATTAATATGGATATTCAAGCAACGTTTCGCTTTCTGGAAGTTTTCTATGCAAATAGTGGCTAAATTTGAAACGAGCAATTTCTTCTATGGCTGCGACGATTTCCTTTTT
This sequence comes from Cerastoderma edule, assembly GCA_947846245.1. Taxonomy (NCBI): domain Eukaryota; kingdom Metazoa; phylum Mollusca; class Bivalvia; order Cardiida; family Cardiidae; genus Cerastoderma; species Cerastoderma edule. The sequence continues at coordinate 35,548,310 of OX401416.1, read as the reverse complement.
TCTTTGCTTGTTTCATTGTGAAAGCAATACATTACCTGTGCTAAGTTTCAACTTATTCCCTCAGATGAAGGAATTGCAGTTTTGAATCAAGTTGTTGTTACGAAATTTCCTTTGCCTATGCGTGACAACGAGTTATTACTATAATAATTCGTTAAAACTTTAAACTATTCCGGTGATGCTCTCTTCATGACTAACATCCTATAGTAAGGTTTCCTACTGATCTGAAGTAAATACAATGAGTAGTCTTCTAACCATTTCCCAAACAATTACGACATTTGACCACTGTGTTGCAGACGACTTAAGAAAACATTGTTGGAAAAGGAGAAGTTGCTCGTAACGAGCAATTTTTCCTTTTTCCACAAGGTTTTCTGCTCTTTCTGAAGAATATTGTTCAATTTCATCACATTTTGAAATGTCGTCTGCAAACTCTTTGAAATTGGGACGGTCGAAAATGTGTTGTTTGGGAAAGGGTTAAGGAAACACCAAAATAATTCAATTGCGACTTAATGATGAAGGAAGACTCCAAATCTGACACGAACGTTTTATTTGCACAGGTTCATGTTGGAATACACTAAGATATATTTTCTTGTGGAAGAAAAGCATAAGAAGGTCGGTAAGGCAATATGCAAATTTGTTGGACGGCTCTCTACCGCCATGACAGTTTTGGACTCGCGTCAAAAATATATCACAACACAAAAATCGAATGATGATTCTTTACAATGCCCAAACTTCAAAACTTTTAAAGAAACATAATTGAAGAGAAATGTGATACAGAAGAATTTGTAAGTTGCTGTGAACCACTACTTTACTTCCGTAACCCTGATAACCATCCGGAATAATGTACGGGGGATTTGGGTTATCGAAATATCAGACAAGATAAAGTAATCGAAATACAAGACAGCAAGAAGAAAGTTTATACTTTATGCCAGCCTCAATCCGGAGAAGAAAAAGAAAATATTTAACAGACATATTCTAGAAAAAAACAATGCAGCAATTTGCGTTTAACAAATAATGTATCGTGTTGGGACATTCGTTATTGAGTTACTTAGGGAAATGGTTAGTGAAAAAGAAAAGTACGGTATTCAGCAAACACACGAGAAAGGAACGATGTCAGATATAACTTTCATAAGCATACGGCAGTTGAAGAAAATCAGATATTGTTTTGTTTTTTGCATGGTGTCCTCGTCATAATGAAATCTTTGAGTTTTGACATAATTGTGCTGGTACAGCTGGCGGCTTTGGATAGATCTATGCTTTATAAGCGCACAAGCAGTTCAAATGATAAGGACATCTCAAGTATTAATTCTATCTAAAAACCTTTGCATCTAACATCTAACATCTAACATCTTGAAAGAAGCTTTCATACCGTATATTTATCAGTATTAATCATACATACAATGTTTTCGGTATGTTCAACCAGTACATGAATCGAATGGATACTCAGAAAAGTCGCAATGTTGGGCCCAACTTTTCACGGGACTCAAATTCACGAACACCATGCACTGACTTCAACACTCTTCCAAAGGCTGCTGTACTCCGCGTAGTACTTATTCTAGCGTCGTTGAATGTCAAGTAATAAAGGGAAGCAACAACCTGCATCATTATTGTCACCGTATAATAGAAATGTACTTTGGCATCTTCAATTGAACCAGATATGTTGGCGAAAGATAATCCCACAATGAACTATCGGTTTGTTCATTTTCTGTGAACACGAGTACGTTGACTGAAACTGATTAATTAGCCAGTCGCAATAAAGATCAATGCTCTCCCTATCTTAAATAACCGTGGGTATACAATATTAAATCTCAAACGTAGAAGATGGCGCTGGATTGGCCATGTACATAGAATAGAAGAGTCAGCTTTTCCAAGAGTTGCCCTAAGATGGACACCCATTGGTAGACGACCAAGTGGCAGACCGAAAGTAACCTGGTGTAGATCAGTTGAGAAGGCGATGAGGCAAGAAAACTTGAGCTGGGGTTAAGAACAGACATGGGTGAATGAACGCATATATCTCGTTACGGTCTTATGCGCAAATCAGCGCAATGAGAACTAGATAGATATATACGTCATTAAAAACTAGAATCCGTCTTACTTTACCCAAGCTATTGAGCTGACAATAAATAAACTAATGCTTATCATATAAATCAACTAAAGATAAATGAAGAAGAAGAAAAAAACGAAAAATATCCCAATGATAACATAAAAAAGATAACCATTGTTATTTGCAATAAAACAAATGCCTATATAAAAATGGTATTTAAAATATATCGCGGCATACCGGACGTTTAGTCCCTTACGAAGTTAGTAAATGATTTTCGGACACCTCTACTTACTTCGTGAGCAAATATCTGTCTAAAACGTTGCGGAATCATTACAAGCAAAACTAGAACAGAACAATCATTTCATTAAATATTTCTTTATTGTTCTGTAAAATACTCATTCCAAACCGCTGACTGCTTTCCCACATGGACATAATTAACCAGTGATGAGTGACGAATTAAAAACTGTCGCATTTACTTCATTTAGGTAGAGTACCAAAAATCCGCCATTTTTAAACTCGTTCTTTCGTCGGATTTCTTCAGTCGTTCCCGATATACGTCAGTCGGTGCTGGAGCTATTCACATTTGAACCGAATACTAGAAGTTCCGGTGCCGACTGATGTATACCGAAAACGATCGACGCAATCCGACGAATAAGTTTCAAAATAGCGGATCATGGGTATTCTACATGAAACGTCGGTAAGAATAACGACCAAAAAGTCCAAAATGTCCCCTTTTACCACATAGCGAAATAAGGTTTGTACTTAGAAAAGTATTAGGTTTCAGATTAATGGTAATACAATATTCTTTATGGTCCAAATGGAACGGGTTTCCTCTCAACAATAGATGGAGTTTTATTGTAAATGTTTATTTGATCTCTGCCTTAGGGGGGAAATTAGTCTTTAATCTTCCACGCATTCAGACGATACTTGAAACCCTACAACAACAACACTTTCTTGTCGGAGAAGCATCTTCGTCTAGCCGGTGTATCAATGTTTATTATTTATTATTACATAGATATGTACGTGTATCCATATACATGTCCATATCATTAGCCACCTATTTTAGCGGGGGAATCACGAGCCCAATGTTTACGATCTTATGTTCGAACAAGATGGCCGAACGTATGACGAAACAGGTAGTTTTGCCCTTTTCGCCTACTTGTGATAGCCACAATCGTAAACATTGGTCACGTGATTCCCCGCCTGTCAAAAATCAGCGTGCTTATTTTTATCAATTGTTTCAAGCAAGTTTTTTTTCTGCTATCAAACCAGTTCTGAGTCTTGCTAGGAAAGACGAACATTCTTGGACCTTTCGTCCCCTTGTCTCAAGTGCCTTAACAAATATAAATATTTCTTTTGTTTGTAAATATTGTGGCGTAATTAAAATTCTGCTACAGATAACTGCACAACAAATTCGACAAACAACACAATTCAGATTAGAAGGAAACGACAAAAAGAAATCTGGAAATGCTAAGCAATCCATTCTTCTATATGGCAGTATGTCTAGGCCAAGTCTGTTCTTGACATGTGTAGTGGGGGCAATGTCATTCTGACTGAACATAGCCTAAATACAACACTACACGCTTATCACAAAATTGGTTTGTTTGTTGAATGTTGATTACGTATGCACAGAAGGGCCCTATGGCTTTTTGCATCAATACGACAGAGTATGCTTTCAACAATCATTGGAATAGCGATACTATTCATTTCATATCATATAACGAGACTACCATGGCCTTTAATTCTTAATTGTTGGAATTCATTAGAGATGTCTACGTTTGAGGACCTAATGGATTGATGAAAATGTCATTGCTATTTCCAATCATAGTTAAGAACAAAGAAATACGTGCTGTAAAACACTAAAAGTCAAAATCGTACAGTGCAATAACACTTGTTCTTCTTTGTCCTCCAAAGAACAAAGAATACATATATGTATATATGGGTTTTACATCACATCGACATTATTTCAGTTGTGTAGCGATGCCCGACTCTTAATGATGGAGGAAGACCCCACACTCAACTGCCCATAAGGGCTGGTCAAGGCGGGTAGAACCATCGGCATTCCGTAAGTCAGTCGGGAGACTGCCTCTCATGAAAAAAAGAACAAGGAAAACTGTGCTATAACAACACTTTAAGTCAAAACCTTGTAAGACAGTGACACTTGTTCTACGTTGTCCTCCAAAGTAGAGGAAAGATCAATGTCAACCCGCTTTTATAATCATTAACGCTTTTAGTGCCGTTTTAAGAGATAGCCATGAGACCCCCAGAGTGTCATGGAGCAGAGCTTTTATGCCTTCCTTTTAAAACAGTCAGTTCACGATAGGGGATCAATCTTTAACCCGCTAAGCTCCTCGAATAAACCACGTTTCACGCACCTGTCACTATGGCATTAAGGAAGAAAACCCATAAACCGCCATTATGAAACTAATTTTTTCCTTGGATTACTTCGGTTCTTTTCGACATACATTGGCCGACCGATATATATCGAGAACAACCGAAGTAATCCGAAGAGAGAAAGGATTTTAAAATGGCGGATTATGAGCATTCTACCTTTAGTGAATTATTGTGGTTTATGTTTACGAGATACGGCATAGTTGTTTTTTGCCAAGACGAAGACGATTGGTACACATTGAGAGAAAATCTTCGCTTGTGTCGCAATGATTCATCATCACATGGGCGATAAGCAAACGTTGAGAAGTTATTTCCTTTTGCTCGAAGTATTTTATAATCACATTAAACATGTGGGTCTGCTATGTCAATTTTTTTCTAACTAACGGATGCTCTACACGGCTTTATCTTTTATACCACAAAACATCTTTTTATGATATTGAATACAATGAATACATGAATTCGGCACTAAGCTAAATGAATAAATCGTTCACTTGACCGCTAGCCTTACAAGACTGAACATAGCATCGCATTTCTCAACTTTGAATAGAACTGTTCTCTTCATAGAATGCAATCTAAAATAGTGTAACTCTGAGACAATGTTTAGAGGTACAATTCATTTGCAGTTTTGTGAAAGAACAGTGTAAGTGTTGTTTGTCGCTGTTTAAAACAAATCCTGTTAAGAATTAGTATCATTTTATCTCTGAAGTATTCAACACTGTAGAGACATATCATGTTTTTCTGAGGTAGAAAGCAACAACTTATTGTTGTTTCGTCTACCTTAAACCAAAAAGATCGTGTGTAAATATCGGTGCTGTAAAACGATTATTACCGTTTAGATAAATTAGATAAAGCCTTTGTTTTACTCCACAACCACTATCTCGACGCCTTTGAGTAGGAACCCAATGTTTCTGTAGGTTGGGAAAAGAGAAGAGTGATAGAAAAATAAGCTATTCCTGGAAATTTTATTGTCGCCGGTTTTATGGGTGTCGTAAAGCCAGGATCGACAACGAACAAGGCGATAAAGGAAGTGACATTCCGAGGTGAATCGAAGTCATGTTACAAGATGGCGACGGTGATATATACGACAATCGTGGGCTGGCTTTTACAATGGTGTTTTACCAAGCCATGTGATCAAACGCAACCGTTTCTTAATCAACAATCAGTTGTTGATACTTTCAATGGTTCTACAACAAGACGTAATGAACTGGTGTTTATACCATTCAATTGTCAGTTTTCATTGTACAACATCTGGTTGTTTGTTTCTTCGATGGTGCGTCAGCTAAGCATGTAACCACATTAGAATAAATAAAATGCAACAATTGATTACTGTTTTTGTAATGGTGTTTTTTCGTAAGTTATACACCATGAAAATTATGATAATTCAACAGTCGATCATTAGAGAGGCTATTTCAATGGTTAGAGATTAAAAGGTTTTTTCATTAGGTCAAATTTTGTCTAATAAAGACGATTCTTCAAAAGCACATGGTAAGCGATTACAATGGTGTATCATTTAGTTTTGTTTCACAATGCATGTTTTATACAAGTCGACATGCTTTACCATGAATACAAGCCAATTCTTCGACGACAGTCGTTGGTTAGCGATTTCAAGACTGTTTCATTAAGCCATGCTTTAATATATACAATGTATATATAAGTTGTTCTTTCGAAAATTGTTGGTTAGTGAATAAAATATCGTTTCATTTAGCTATGCTTAACCATATATACAAGTCGGTTCTTCGCATCCATTGGTTAGCGATTACAATATTTTATTTGGTCATGCTTTACTTTACAAACAATGTCATTTCTTCATCAATAATTGGTAAGCGATTAAGATATAGTTTCATTTAGTCCTGATTACCATAAATACAAGACAATTCGTCGACAGTCGTTGCGTAGCGATTCCAATGTTGTTTCATTAAGTCATGGTTTACAACATATAGCAGATGAAAGCTCAACAACAGTTCGGCGATGTCTACAAAGGGGGTTTACCCAGTAATTTTGAAATATGAAAAAAGTTGCTTATTTTAACAATCAAGGCATGTTGCAATATGACGCGTCACTTTTTTACAATCGTTGGGGATTGACTTTTATAATGGATCGGATTCAATGCAAGACTATAATAATTTATTTGTTTTGTGAATGTTTTATTTAAGTGTTACACGCAGCACTCCGTAAGTGAACAGTTTTAAAACTAAGACAGGTTTAAGCACTTCTAAGGTTACTCTTGCGATAAACCTTCGATTATTCTTGAGGGAGAAGTGCAGTAAAGGTAAAGGTTATTTTATTATAGTGTCACTCCTACTGAAAGGGCCAGCCAGATTTGGCTTATGGGACACTTTTCATTGATCATACCAAGTACCTCCCAACTTCTATCACTGTGCAGTAATAAAGAGTTTCTTCACTTTCGAAAGGCTCGGTGCAAGATTGTAGTAACTTCTTCACTTTCGTGATGGACTAATTTTTGTTTTGCACTTGACCTCAATAAAGAAGTTCGCTAGAGAAATACTCCCTTTATCTGGACCGCTGCCTCTTTAGCAATTACCCCAAACGGGAATAGAGCTGTCAAAGTAATTTCTCCACTATGTCTTGTGGGTAATAATGAGAATATTTCGTGCAACATGTTAGCTCTAACAAGTGTCGATGTATTGACTTGTTTGTTGTCTCGCTTATCTTTCACTTACAGAGGATTTTTCTAGAATTCTGTTCCTTGCTTTTTTTAAACATTAGGACAGAAGGCACACTATACTTTTGTTTTATCATGCGCACCTTTTGTCAGAAAGGTTTCTGTGGTGTCCTTTATTTTGAATTTTAACTTTCACAGTTGTTTAGGCTTTCAATCTTTCATCGAAGCAATTCTTTGTCTATCATCATACAGCCTTATCGAAAACATCTTGACAAACAAATAATGTATTCACGATTACCTAGAATTTTGGTGTTTTGTTCCTAGCGACTCTTTCAAAACATTGCGGTATAAAATAGTTTTGGTCCTTTTTTTTTTAGCAAATTCCTGTCAAATTAGTTTCTATGTTGTCTATATATCAAATTACAACTCAGATAATTATTAATTGATTCACTTATTCGCCGCAACAATTATTTTTCTTCAATGGAACTCTTATGTCTATCACCGTACGACATTTTCGAAATCATTTGGACAAATGTAGAATTTAATCACGATTGTCATACTACCTTTCCCTCTTATCCTTATGTTAAACCGACTTCGTGCTTATGCAAACAGGTTAGATCAAGGTCAGCCGCCAAGTAAATTGGCGGCTAGCCTGTGATCTAACCTGTTTGCTACTCTGAGCATGTTTCCTTTTCAAAATTAAGCAGATACTAGTATTCGAGGTTTTGGAAAGCAGACGACACAAAAATATATTTTTAAAAAATCACCCAGCATTCTAAGGGGTGATATATATCCAGTTGAATATTATAGATAACATAACTCAAAGTGTTTTCTAATTGCTAATTAACATCTTAATTATACTCGTTGAAGGACACGTCTAGTTGAATGAATGTCAAAAAAAGAGAAAATCAACAAATTAACTCTTTACCACCTGCATATGACATTTTTTAATTGAAGCAGACGACTTTAGAAAAGCTTTGTAAACATGTGAAAAACCTTCCAGTTCTACCAGTGTGATATGTGAATAGATTGAAAAGGCATTGTGGCAAAAGAAGAAATTGCTTGTGACAAGCAATTTCTCCTTTTACCACAATACTTTTTGAAAGTCGTCTGCTGGAAGACGCAAAAATGTTGCGTTAGGTGGAAATGAGTTAACAACAGGCGACTTCGTGACAAGGCAGCCCCGGAATAATATCAAGGGAAACTAGAATTACTACCATTAAAGGAGATGTCAGAATGACACATGTCAAATGACGATTTTTCTTCCCTGCTCTTCTAAATTTGGTAAAAAGACAGCATTTAAAGACGAAAATGGTTTCACGAAAATGAATTTCACGTTTGTCATAAACGTGTCATTTGTAATTCTATTAATTATTGTCTGGAAATAATTCTGTCTTGGAGCAACGTTTGCCAAAAGGAATGAATGATTTTTATTCCATCACCTAACAATGACGACATCTGACCAGTTTGTTGCAGACGACTTTGTAAAACAGTGTGGCAAGAGGATAAAATACTCTAATCGAGCAATTTTTCCTTTTCCCACAATGTTTTCTGCCACATCAATTTCATCGCATTTCGAAATGGCGTCTGCAAACTCTTTCAATTTGGGAGTCGAAAATTTGGCGTTTGGTAAAGGGTTAAAGGATGTTTTACTCGGCCTAAAGATAGAGGACCACGTGGATGGCTCTCTATATTCTGCAATCGACAATGAGTGTCTTTTGGTAGACGAAAACAGCTTTAAAATTCTGTTTTCTCTTATTCTTTTCTATCTATTTTTTATTCATTTTCTCAAATTAATTGAAATGACTCATTTCATCATTAGGGAGTAATTGGTGTTTAATAAAAATGGGAAAAAAAATAGCATTCGACGTTTATAAAGTGCATGTAAAGAAAAAACCAATGCGTTTGCGATCTTTGGTAAGAAGCATTGTTCGTCGCGAATAATTTCACCTTTTGACACAATGGTTTCATTATAGGTCTGCTGCCTGTGCGTTAAATGAGTATATATTGAATAAATCAATACAACGTGATGTTGGGCGAAAGAGCAGCTCGTGAACAGATGTGTGAAATGCCGACCTCTGATCGATTTGTGAAGTTCGCAGTAGCTTGATTTTTTTCAAAACGTATCTCATCATGGTTGAATTTGGAGCTGACGCCGTTTTTAACAGAATTTCAGTTTAATAGTAACGGTAAGCGCACTTATCTACGGTTCCTTTATTCTCTCACCAGTACTATACGAAGATTGCTTTCCCACATAGATGAGTTGATCACAGGTGAGACAATAATAAAATCATGTCTTATTGACTTTATTAAACACCGGAAAGAATGTTCACGAGCAGAGTTGCTAAACTCAAAATTCTTGCCTTCGAAGTTGAAAACGCTACCAATTTAGTTTGTTAGGTACGGCAACGTTTCCACACCATTGCCTCACAGAGACACCCAGAAATATTCATGCTGATCCTGGGTGTCGCGAAAAGAATAGATAAGGTGTTATCTAATACAAACGAGTTCACGTGTTCCCTGCTATGGGATAAATTGGTACTGATCCAACTGAAAACATTATCAGACAACAACAGAATACTCGATGACATAATCCATTTTGGAAATTTAGAAGAAACCACTGTAATACAGGGAAGAATTGTCTGTTATGAGCAATTGATCTTCTTTCACAGTATTTTCTAATTGATTCTGCAGCAGAGATGGTTAAATGATATATCAACGAGTAAGATGTTATGTAATTCACTTCTAAAAAAAGCAGAATGGCATCGCGACGTTTCCCCCCCTGAAACAAGACTCTGTTTGTAAACGAATTTACAGACACTCATTTCTCCGATGCGCACCCCCTGCTTGGATACAAATGGGAAAATGTCAAATTGTGTATTGTTTCTTATCTCGGTTTGCCTACATTGACATCTCTCTTCTTTATTTATGATATATAATGTCTCATGATTATCTAGTGATTCTTTGAAATACGAGAGGGAACGCCGCGAACGTATACGATATATGACAGAAGAGTTCAGAACCAATGTCTGTATGTAAGAGAAATACAAACATATAGTGGTAATACGATGTGCTTTAGACTTCAGTGTAAATATGCCTCTGCCATTAGGACTGCGTTAGCGAATTTGGCTAAGGCTTTAGCTTCCAACAACATATACTGCAATTTAGTTACAAAGGAGAATCTGTGTATGACAAATTCGCAATGTATTTTATTCAAATTAAAATGATTCGTCCGGTGTCTTCCGAAGCAACTTACGCTTTTCCTTAAATACTGGTTAGGGTAAACCAAAAGAAAATACACGCAAACATTTCACGACAAAGAAGAACAAATACATTTACAGGTATGCAAATAGCCCGTATGATCCAGACGTTTATATTAAGTATGTAATGTAAATTACAGCTTGGATCATCCGAGTAAGTGACCACATGAATCAGATAATTACTACAAATTCCACATGCAATACTACAAGCTAATACTCCATTTACATCTAACACTCACCCGTGTATCCTCCGACTTTATCATTAGTTCGTAGTCGGGCAGTATATGCCTATTCCTGTTCACTCGGTTCACGGCCAGCTTTACAGCGGGCATTACACCTTTCCCTATCGGTCCGTCAAGAGGAAACAAGCCAACAACCACGATCTGCTCTTTTTTCCCGCCATTTTTAGCGGAATGCCGCGCCAAAGTGTCAAGGTCGCAAATAAGGAGCACAAGCCAGGCGTAATAATAGAATCGTTTCACTTCCATGTCTGAGGTCTTGTCGATGTATTTAGCATTGAAATAAAATATAAGCTCTTCGTGGTGTTTCTGTCCCTAGTCGTTATGTCTGTTACCAAACTAACGAAAGTATATATCTACGTAATAGAAGAATCGTTTCACTTCCATGTTTGAGTCATCGTCGATCCTTAATATAATGTATAATAAAAGCCCTTGGTTGTGTTTCTGTCACTAGTCGTTATACATTATACCAAACTAACGAAGGTTAATATCTAAGTAATAATAGAATCGTTCCACATCCATGTTTGAGTTATCGTCGATCAGTTATGCAATGTATATATAATAAAAGCTCTTGGTGGTGTTTCTGTCACTAATCATTATACGTTATACCAAATTTACGAAAGTTAATATCTACATATTAGTAGAATCGTTTCACTTCCATTTATGACTTTTTATTCGTTCATCAAATATTTATAAATGATATAAGCCCTTTATGGTGTATCTGTCACTGGTCGTTATACGTTGTTACGATGTATCGAAAGTTAATACCTACGTAATAGTAGAATCGTTTCACTTCCATGTTAGATTTCTTATCGATTTGAAAAAGTATCTATTCATAATATAATCCCTGTGTGGTGCTTGTATCACTAAGTGTTATGTTTTCTAAACAATAAAACTAAAACAACTAGCTACTTCATGATCGAATTACAACAGCGAAAACTGAATTAAATTATCGAGATATCAGCACTGTGTTGTTTCTGTCGCTAGTCCTTACGCGTTATACCATACTTACGAAAGCCAAATGTTACGTTATAACATAATCGTTCCACATACATGTTTAATTTCTTGACGATTTATTTGAAAAAGCATTTATTTATGAAATAAGCCTTTCGATGTGCCTTTGTCAGTATTCGTCATGCGTGCTATCCATCTAACGATAATCAATTGCTTTGTTAACCCTTTAATGCTGGGTTATTTTCAAAAAATACATTTTTGTGTCGTCTGCTTTCCAAAACCTTAAATATCTCCTTAGTTGTGATTAGGAAAGATACACAGAGTAGCAAACGGATTAGATGACAGACCAGCCGCCAATTTAATTGGCGGCTGGCCTGGATCCAACATGCTTGCATAAGCATGAAGTCGGTTCCAGCACTATAAAAGGTTAAATAGATTTGTTACACTTCCGTGCTGGAGCGTGTCGATTCAACAAGCATTTCTTTATATCTGAAAGATAAGTTGCTTTTGTCGCTATTCATCATGCGTACACCAACCTAACAAATGCAAAAAGTCATACACTTAAAAAAGGCTTGCGATCCAAATGTCTATCATCAGTTCCATACTTAATAACTTATTTCATACTATAAATATCCATTAATAGATATGTGCAGTTATCCACTACTGTGACTACAGCAATCATCGTGATAAACAAAGAAAGCCATTGACATGAATTCCTCACGTCTAATGGTGTCACTTTACATATACCATTACGAAATATTCAGTGACTCTAGAATCTTTCACTTAAGCGCATATGACAAACCATATCTCGGACATTTATTACAAATTACTTGAACTTTAGACTCTTTCACTAAAGCACGTATGACGAAACATTTCTCGAACATTTATTACAAATTGCTCACAGCGTTTAAATTAGCCTTTTATCATACTAGTTTCAAGTCGGTTCCCACATGAGTATTTTGATTATCATTATTCAAATTGATTTGACATATGCAGATGTATTCCATTAGGACCAGTAACCGATCTCAACATCGTGAAATGATGATTCAACCTGGATATAATAACAAAGAAATGCACGCAGACGAAGCTCTGCTCTAAGCCGACCATTGTTTCATTCTATTGTGATAACCCTTTACTTAACAATTCTAGAGAATTTATAGGCATGAGGCCAAACACTTATGAAACTATTGATGGAAAAACCATATCACTCCCAACGAGCAATTTCGCCTTTTTGATTTTGATAATTCATATTTAAGAAATATCAACGAAGAATCATTATTTCAATTTTAATACAAATTGCGTTCTGCGATCTCTTTCAATTTGCGTTGTTAAGAGCAAACCGATATTGATTTGTGACTTTCAATTTCGCTCGATTTTCATTTTTCGATTCACTTGTTCGCATTATCAATGGATAGTTCAGTCTTTTTAGAAGAGCACGTGAAACCATTATCCGCTGCATACAAAAAAACTCCTATAAATTTATTAACACATTCCAATACATATACTTATTTCAACATTAATGGTGCATGTTCACAGATGTGACGATATTTGGAAATTAAAATGTATTTATTATAAAGTGCAGAACCTCTGTACTGTTATATGATACGCACTGAAGAATAATCAATGGGAGCAAAATTAGATCGTTTTTAAATGTGTATACAATGAATTAACATCTATCGTAATCCAAAAGTATGGAATTGCTTTTGAGATCTACCACATGTTAGCTGTACATACATGAACTTAGATAAATTGACACTTCTTAAGTTGAATATGCTTTCAATAGGTACATTCAACTTTATATCAAAAAACAAAACAGTACTGTCTCAGCGACATTTTATTTTGACTTTCAAATTGTCTCTTCCGTGAACAGCCTCCTTTAAAACCAACAATAGACAGCTATCATAAAGAATTAAACGACAACTAAATCATTTCATTTGGAAAAAAACAAGGACTTCATTTATTTTTCCATGGCAATTATTTCCTTTGTGTAAGTCAGGGAATTGTTGAAAACCTTTTTCTCGTCACAAAAATGTTCTACTCAGGGAAAGAGGGTAAATCTTTGCTCAAATATAAAAGATGTTAGAATACCTGTATAGGGTAATAGGTTATCAAGTAAACTTTATGTTTTGCGCCTTTTATAAAGACTCTTGGGCATTTAAAACACAACGTAAATATTTTTTCTGAATAAATGTTCGTTTTTACTTGATATGACTTTCTGTTACCAACCGTTTTCAAAGTTAACACATTTCTACTTGTCTAAGATTCATAACTTACGTCTAGTGGTACCTTCAATAGAACCATTTACAATTTTCCACAAGATGGAATGGGTCAATTATACCAATCAATGCGACATGAGTCGTTCATCAGTCGATGACGGCAGTTCTTAATTGACTTTTTGTTGGAACCAAATTACTTTTTAAGATCGTACGCAACCTCTCTGAACATAGTTAATTGCCAAATCCTTTACAAATAACCACTTCCAAATGTCATCAAATGCCAACAATTAATCAATTATTCCATGTAAACTTATTCCAGCGTATTTCTCGTGAAAAGGCCTGTGAGTAGATTATAATGCGCACTGGCATTTAACGGGTTCAATTCATCACGATTCATACTGCTTTCCTCGTTGAACCAAGAATTTTAAATGATAGTTTTCGTACTTCTCTGGAACACAAGGTGTGGGCAAAAGATGTTGTATAAATGTGTAACTTCTGAAAACTGGGTTGAATATTCAATTGAATAAATGCCCCGTAGGAAAGACAAATCATAATTGCTATATCAAGAAACTGCTACTTGTCTAAACAAAAACCATCAGCAAACCACAATAATATGACAGAGATACCTAAATTATGTTTGATTGAAACCATTGAGACCGAAGGACGAATTGTTCATTATGGGGTTGCAAAGGAACTATGAATGAGCAAACTTAGATTGCACTTTTGACAATATTTATTTATAATCAGCAGTGTCATTTTATACGTCTTTCTTGTACGGGCTGTTTTGTTTTTATCAATTCGTTTGATGTTTTGTGCTGTACCATATAAACTCTAATCTATTTTTTTTCTATTTGCTTTTTACATCGTGTCAACAACGTTTCATATATATTGCAATGTCCGTTTCTTCAAATTTGGAACATACTCTCTTTCTTTAATAACATATAAAAACCAGCCGAGTCGGGAGAAACAATTAGCTCAGGAGACCCAAGCTACTGCTGTGATAGAATGAAATATCTACGTTTTGATCATTCTGACTAGAAGAACCATCGGCGTTTTCTTACTCAGCCAGCACCCCTTCATCAAAGTCTATTATACCCCTGCCTGTTTTTGAAACCCAACAGGTAGGGCCTTTATGATTTCAAGTTCAATTACCCAGACCACAAGACCACGAAGGCCTCTATTTTTCAGTGTGAATTTGTGCACGGAAATAGTTTGTCCAGTCGTAATGTTATACCCATTACCAAGAACGTCATGGGGGAAGCCGATACTTCCGGTTTCCGTTTTTGTGTCTTTCTTTTTCAATCTTACGTATAATCCATTCGTTACATAACCTTAGATACTTTATTCCAGTTTAAACACATACACATATCTTTTAGCTTACAAACAATTTCGAATCATTAAGCATACAAGTAAACACAGTTAAACGTTCTCTATAGCCTAGTTTACCAAAGACGTGACTTGTTCTGTGAGTAAATAAATGATATACCCATTACCCAGAGTGCCATGGAGGGAACCCGCTTCTAGCTTTCTCTTTTTTATTTTTGTGTTAATCAACAATCTTCCATGAAGTAAACTTGTCAATCCTTAAACAGTGATCCAAACTGCGAGTAACAGCTTACGACAATTCATATGAACTCAAATTGAATTTCACAACATTGATCGGAAATCGTACGACGTAAAGAGCTTTATTTTGAAAGAGATTTATCTGATATGCAGCGTTCTTCTGCTATCAAGGCATCTAAATTGACATATATTGATCCCTATCTCAATAATCGAATCTGCATTCCCACACAATCTTCTTTACTTTGCTGTGATAATTGATAAGATGTCAAAAATGTAAACATATCAGGAGCAAGAGTTTGACATTTAATTGATACTTGACAGACAGTGTGCTAATACTTTTACATCAGAAAGAGCTCTGCAAAAAATATTCTGCTTTTATCTTACCCTTCAATATAATAAAAAAATGTTTAATTGATCTTTATAACGCTACTGTTTTAATATTCGTCACTTTGAAAAAAGATTTAACTAAGAGTAGCCTATTTGTTTCGGTATGAACTATGCCGTTTAAGTTTTAATACGATTTTTATTTTCATATTTTCGAAACAATCTATTGTACTGAGGCCTCTTGTACCAAGGGTGTCGGGTTCGATCCCCGTAAGGCGAGGTGAAAATTGCCGGGACTAACCCACAAATCGGCGCAAGTTCTGGTTTAGTATTCATAATGCAGTGATCGAGAGCGAATTTGATAAGCTTAGAGCTTCCGTCACAATTGATGTTAAAACTAAACAAGTTTAAACACAAAAATATTTGCAAAATATGTTTACAGCAGATTCGTGTGTTTCTAAGTTGGCGGGGTTAAGTGTAATGTCAGACAACTAGGTTGCTAAAATCAACATATCGAGATCGTTTTCGATTTGTGTGGTATTTTTTTGTCCGTAACAGTTTAGCTACTTATGACCTTCAGCCGAATTTCGGCGAGATGTCCAGACGATATCAATAGTATCATTTATAACATGTGGACTTTTCTAGATCGGGAAATATTATATCAAATGCACGTTGTTGGACATTGAGAAGTTGCGCATTATGAGCAAGTAATGACTGTTGTCGAGATTAAGCTAGATGTGTGACTTTACAATTTCATGGTTGTTATGTTAACCCACTCATACACAATCAAATGTGTAAGTGATTGAAATTGAAAGCAACAACAGACCACGAAACATGTCGCAATCGTTAAAAAACCCTTACAGCATTTAAGTGTAATGACCCCGAGGTTTTAACTTAAATAAGAGATATAATAAACAAAATACTGCAAGTCATTTAAAGCTGCTCTATAATGCATGATGCACATACATTTTGTTATCAAGAACACAGTGTTATCCTTCTATGGAAATTCATTTTCAAAGATATCTTTTTTTTTTAACTATAAATATGAGTTACTTAATGTGAAATCAATTTAATAGATAATCAGATAATAACATGATGCCCAAGAAAAAAATACTTTCTTTATATACGTTTCATCTGTATTTCATCTTGTATCGGAGACTAATAAAGAAAAATCATAAAAATCCCTTTTGGGAGTACTATACGCATCAGCTTATATAAAACACATCGACGTTATCACAACACATCAAAATCAATTACTTTGATTTACAAAAGATATACTTTCTTTCATCAAAGACCAAACGTGAATCAGACAGATATTCAACCCATTTCAAAGCAAACGCATTAGTTATGGAAAACCTGAAATATTTCACCAAAGAACAAACGCAAACGTATAACACATACAATCTATCTATAGTTCATACTGCATATATCATTAGTATTACAAGACCTAATGTCTTTCATCAAAGACCACACGTGAATCAGACAGATATTCAACCCATTTCAAATCAAAAGCATTAATTATGAAAGGCCTGAATTCTTTCACCAAAGACCAAACGTAAAAAAGCATATCACATATCTATTTGAAATACATACCGCACATAACACTAGTGTTAAAAGAGCTAATTTCTTTCATCAAAGATATCATATATAAAACAATCTGATTTACAGATATCAAACTTATTCAGAAAACAAAATATACGATACAAAGTACAAAGACCCAAGTTAAATCCAACTGACCAGAGTTATTCATTTTAAAAAGACACTCATACAGCAGTAAAAGCTGAGCTTTAAGATTTAATGCAAATCACGCTCATTACAATAATAAAGTTAAGGTAACATCCTCATAGAGCACATGAGTTGTTACGAATGTCCAAGGCGAACAGATTAACCTTTTTACAACTTTCCACTTAGAAGCATAAGAACACATCCTTACTGATGTCAAATTCATCAGTTTAAATACTACTTTTTACAGAATAATGGTTTTCGCCTCTGTCGGTAAAAGGTTTGACAAAAGAAGGGAAGTAAATATATGTTTTAATCATTATAAGCTATGTGTCTTTTTTTATAAATCTTTTTTCTACTTCTGCTTCCATTTTTACTTCATATTTTGCTTGTATATTGTTTGTATTCACTTTACATCTGTTGTAAACTATTTATTTTGGAGGAAAAATAAAATCAAACAAACAAATACTGTTTATAGATATCAATTTTCAACATGATTTAAATCCATTTTGAATACTTCTTTTTACAGAAATCCCCTTTGTAACACTACTATTTACGAAATACATTTAACCCTCATATTTACAAAATCCATTTAAACATTTTTTTACAAAAATATATTTTTTTAACACTTCTATTTACAGAAATCTATTCTTACACATCTTTCATTTTCAGAAATCCATTTCTAACATTACTTTTTACAGAAATCAATTTTTAACACTATTATTTACAGAAATCCATTTTTTAACACTTTCATTTGCAGAAATCCATTTCACATTACATCCATACATCACGAGTGAGTTGCTATCGCGTACTCCTATTTAAGGACACCTAATACCCCGCCGATGTATTTTCCCGATACGCCTTGCGTCTTCCCAATAAAACACCAGTAGTAGTGTTGGTAACGCTATGGTGACAGGATCCCGTGGAACGACAAGGATTCCATGTTCTATATATCAATACGTTCTAACTCGCTCATTAGGTAACATTGTGCTGGCTTCACTTGGGAATACCTCGACGTAGCGATATGTAATAGTATACTCTATGTGGTTTTAAGAAAGCTATTTGTATGTTGCTTTCGTGCTTTTTTTTTTTTATATGGGTTTTACATCACATCAACATGCTTTCGTGCTTATAATTGCCTGAAACCCATTCCCTTTTTTATTGAATCTATATCTAGTCCAAACTGAAACCTATGACAGACAACAGTCATATAGAATGGTTAACAGTGGCATTCTTTTTGGTGACTAGTATAAAATCTGTTTGTGATTTCCGTCCTTTATTTAGTTATAGGATGTCGTTTGAAATACGTTGATACCATCTTCTAAAACAATCGCTTTGAACAAGACTTATTATCAGCATGTAGACCGTACTGTTTCCTAATCAAAGCTCAAAAACAAGGATACGACATTAAAACATGACTTCGTTTGACCAAAGGGTTTATCACCTTCACTTTATTGCAAGATATACAGAATGATAGTAGAACGGTGACTATTCTATTTTTCCAAACAAAGAGCAATTAAGTAAACTAGATGTGAAGGTATCAAGCTGTTTTGGCAATGTCGTAGAGTTCCACATGTCTATAACATCGTTTAAAGCCGAGCTTCTTCGGCTTGCAAAGGTTGGTCTGAGATCAATAATAAAACACACATGAAGTTATATCTTAAAATGATATGTATCAAACGAAACGACAACGTATGCTTTGTATGCATAACGTTTTCCCAGATCAGCAATATGTCTGCGTATATAGTGGTTTCATATCGCTATTGTACCCATTTAACATTGGACCCTCTTTTGTGTATATATTGCGTTTTGCATATGTACAGAATATGATTCCTAATTCGACTATGCAGATTTGATACTCGTTTTAGACTGTCAACTTTCAAATGGTCATGTTCGTTTATGCCTAAAGACAAGACCTGGCAAACAAACGAAAACCGATGTTGCTCATTCAATTAGTTTTATGACTAGAGAAGCAATTCAGAAAAAACAACAACGTAAAATGCTATGTCTGTATGTTTGCTTTTGCTATATTGAGATCGACATATTCGGTTCTGTCTATTAGGAAACTCTCAACAAACGAAAATTACTTCAAACAATACAGTTTATGGTTATGTTCTAAGAAGACATCTATCAAACAAAGAAACATAACATCAACTGGTTCAGCTATAGCTATGTCTAAAAATGCATCCGCAATAATAAAAACTAAAAATCCCCAAACAAAATGTGGCATACCAGATCTACCTCTATTAGTCACGGCTGGTGGTGAACGCTCTGCCACACCACCGTGGTGCTGACGACGAAATCGGTTGCGCAACTTCCGGTTTCGCGATATTAGGGTAGATTTTTGCTATTTTCCTACATTTTCAGACAAGTTATCAAAAATCTAAATACATAATTCAACCTTCGAATGAAACCGCCTATGGGTAAAGTTTCAGTTTTGAACTCGAAGAGTTGGCTGAGATTTCGTGAAGCAGCATAACATTCATTGTGGTACAACAAAGCCCCGCTTTTTTAGCGTGTGGCCCAAACGTTATTACGTATAAAACTTACGATTCCATATGTTAGCGTTACCGATGCATCGTCCATTTTAATAAAGAATACAAAAGTAATTTCCTTGTCTTATTGCCCGAGAGCTGGGCAATCTGTATGCAGACGAGAGCCGGCGAGAGGAAGCGAGAGGTGAATACTCTTTCAATAAAACGTCCGCCGCGCATGCGCTGTACAACAGCCGACTACGAATTGCCATATTAACTCCTTACTTCTTTTATATTCGTTTTAAAGCAGGCTCAACTGAATATTCAAGAAACCGTTGTGACAAAAATGGAGAATTACTTGTAACAAAACAGTTTATGTTTAATCAAAATGAAAATCTACCTAAGACCGATTTAAATCTGTTATTTATCACGCTTTTTAAGTACCTTTTATGATAGCTGGACAATTCTCATTTTAGGGAAACGACTTACGTTTTTTCTTGATGTTTATATTTTAAAGGAAGCCATAACACGTTCCATTACGAATTCACAAATTGTCTTTTATTCATGGTGGTTTCTACTCTATATCATAAATCAAATTTGATTTGTTTATGTGGGCTGTACATCGCGTCAACATTACTTCAGTTGTGTTGCGAAGTCCGACACTTATACCCCATACTCAACTGCCCATACTGGTCAAGCCGTGAAGAACCATCGGCATTCCGTGAGTCAGTCAGGAGACTACCTCACATGAATTAGATTTAATACTATTCTAACTTTGGTCGTCTGGTGTTGGATTCAATTTGGACAAGAGAAAAAAAAACACATGGGTTAATGGGTTTAGTAAATGAGATTCCCAAAGTATGTCTCTAGAGATGATCGGTGTTCTGGTGACAAAAGAAGGTTCATGTAGACTTTATCAGTGTGAGATGTTGACTAAACAGACGAAACGTAAGATGTTATACATTATTTATATACTAGCATCAACTTATTGAATATTTTATCATTCTTATAAACCCTCATCATAATGCGCGCTAAATGAACTTAGCTGTCGATGCGCCTTAGATCCCCCATTCATTCTTTCATCCATTCATTAATTCATTCATTCGTTCGTTCGTTCGTTCGTTCATTCATTCATTCATTCGTTGGTTCGTTCGTTCGTTCGTTCGTTGGTTCGTTGGTTCGTTGGTTCGTTGGTTCGTTGGTTCGTTGGTTCGTTGGTTCGTTGGTTCGTTGATTCGTTGGTTCGTTGGTTCGTTGGTTCGTTGGTTCGTTGGTTCGTTGGTTCGTTCGTTGGTTCGTTGGTTCGTTGGTTCGTTGGTTCGTTGGTTCGTTGGTTCGTTGGTTCGTTGGTTCGTTGGTTCGTTGGTTCGTTGGTTCGTTGTATCGTTGGTTCGTTGGTTGGTCGGTTCGTTCGTTGGTTCGTTCGTTGGTTCGTTCGTTGGTTCGTTCGTTCGTTGGTTCGTTCGTTCGTTCGTTCGTTCGTTCGTTCGTTCGTTCGTTCGTTCGTTCGTTCGTTCGTTCGTTCGTTGGTTCGTTCGTTCGTTCGTTCGTTCGTTCGTTCGTTCGTTCGTTCGTTCGTTCGTTCGTTCGTTCGTTCGTTCTGTCGTTCGTTTGTTCGTTCGTTCATTCATTCATTCAAAAAGAAATGTATTGTTGTTACAACTGGTTTTATCATTTCTTAAAAGATATCAGGCTAATCTCCAATGGAACAACATGCACATTTCGATGACGCATTCATACAGAGTATGGTAACAAAAAGTTAATCATAAATAAAAGAAAAATATGGCGTTTTAAAGCCTTGAATACTTAAAGAATATTATTTAACCCTTTCCCAAACAACAATTTTTCCACTGTCCCAAATTGAAAGAGTTTGCTGACGACATTTCAAAATGTGATGAAATTGTAAAATATTCTTCTGATAGGGCAAAAAACATAGTGGGAAAAGGATGTTTCTTATATCAAACTCTCTACCAAAATCCTTTGGACATACCAAATATCATTTGAAATTGATAACAATCAATCGTGTATACATTATAACTGTCGTCTGTTAATGTAACGGGTATACATCCCTTGACGAAAACAATTTCTGCAACACCACAAACATATCATTTCACATACATAATTTTACTTTCATTTTGGACCAGTCACATTACCTTGTACAAAGGGACCATGGTTTTAACTTATTAAACTATATCAAATAATATCAAATCCACCGTCCGAAAGTTTCAAAGCGTACTCTTACAAATAATTTTCTTTTTGAACAAACGCGCCACCCAATCAAACATCACAAAATGTCATTGTACAAGCAAAACCATCAGAAAAATTGTTAATACTTTCAGTTTAGAACAGTGTCTTCTTCAAAGCGAAAGTCTTCCTTAAAACAAAAACTATCAAATATGTCGTCTCAATGTGTTTTAAGTTAGGAAAAGACCCTCAAATAACATCTAAGAAAATCACGGTTTGAGTTGGCATAAAGATATACTTATCAATACCAGACATTCCATAATCTTCCACATAAAACCCGACGACAAATGGGCGCCAATTACTTTCAGTACGTTCAACAGTTTGAGAAATGACGCGTATGTCTTCACTGTTGTCCCATTTGGAAAGATAACGAATCAATAGAAGGGATGCGAGAGTAGGGATAAAGGATATGTATGAAGTTCAGTTCAGTTCAGTTCATTGAAGTCTCATCATACGTGTTTTAGTTTTTACAACATATTATGTATTTTCCATCACACAAAGTACTCTTGCCGAGGGATAGGAGACTGCAAAAGTATTATTATAAAAGAAAAAAAAGCCTAAGAAATCTCTCTGATCAAGTTAACAGTAACAGATAACTAAATTTCGCGAAATGGAGAACTTGAGTTAAAGTTACAAAACGTGTGAATGGTCAACATATAAAGCAACATACAACGACCAAACTGTGGCTGAAATAGTCTTTACGATATTGGATTGAAACCATCGTGACTAAAGGAGAAATTGCTTGTCACAAGCAATTTCTCCTTTAGTCACGATGGTTTCTGAAGTACTCTGCTGCATGTATGTCAAAGCATTGTATGATTTTTATACTCAACGGACCTAAACCACGACACCGATGGCACGAAAATCATTTGTCGAGATACCTGAGAGGCACCATACAAGGGGAATACTCCCTAATTGGTTTTGAAGTTTTGCTTTATCTCAGTGGTGCATATCTGCTTATTTCGACACATCAAGCGCAAAATAATGAATAATTGATAAAGAACTGATGTGAAAAAAGAAGAAATCGAACGTAAAGATATATTTCTACTTTGTCACAAGTAAAGAGAGTTCTTTCTTTTTGTCCCATTATTTTCTACCAAATATCACAAAAGATGTCATGTCATGTCATGTCCAATGTTGTGGTACATAGCAATATTGTAATTCTATTTGGGATACTATCCATGTATGTCAGTTTTGACTTAAGCATAATTTTTCCTTGAGTCGTTTAGTAAAATGGTACCCCTATTCGGGGTTTTTTCCGAGCAAGTGTAAGAAAGAATTACCAGAAATTTTTACGGGGCGATGAATAAAAAATCGTTTCGGCCCAATTTGTCCAGTATAGAGAATCACTAATGAACGAATTTATATGCCGCAGGGCGCATTGTTAGGTAAATCAAATAAGACTCTCTGATTCGATAGGGAAAGTCAGTCATTAGAATAGATAGAAGTATGAGAGAACTCAAGAATTGCTGTTTCGTGTGTTGGGAATTTGACATTTCCTGAACATTCTTGGGGCTTCACAAAGAGAATTAGAGGGCCGGTATTTTGTTGAACCGGGATTTGATTAGCAAAACAGGCACCAATGTCATTTGACATACCTATATCATCAATATATATTGATAAGATATGTATGTCAAACGACATTGGTCCCTGTGATACATAAAGGAGTAAGTTCTTTATACAAACATATAGTTCATCCTTTTTTTTATAAAATCTTTGACATCATATATCTTTTTTAGAAATTACAGATTTCCCCATGAGGGATTTCGTTACTTGTCTAGAATTAACAAAAACGAAATCAAAGTTTCTCTATGATCTTTGGTAGAAAGTATTCTGACAAAAGGAGTTATTGCTTGTTAAAGTAATCTACGTTAATTCAGAACTTTATGTGGTAGAGTGAGGTATCATGAAGTAAGAGGTTTAAAAACAAAAGTACATAAAAGCTGTGCACTCAAGAGATAATCATCTATATCTCAATTTAAGAATATGCTTACAATATTCTATATATTCTGTATCCAGGTGAACCATCGATACATGCACATGTAGGTCTATAAAAATTAATGCCAACCCTTTCCCAAACAACAAATGTTTGACTGTCCCAAATTAAAAGAGATTGCAGACGACATTTCAAATTGTGACGAAATTGGCAAATAATCGTGTGATAGGGCAGAAAACATTGTGGGAAAAGGAGAAATTGCTCATTAAGAGCAATTTCTCCTTTTTCCACCATGTTTTCTAAAGTCGTCTGCAACCAAGTGGTCAAATGTCCTTATTGCTTGGGAAAGGGTTAAACTAGTTAAATGCTTACATTTCTATTGACGTCACAATCTACCGAACGATCACATAAATCATTAGATTGAATCATTTGAAAACGAATATCTATCGTATTCACTTATAACCCCTGTCTCATTTTCCCAATGTTTAAAACGCCGGGAAATTCGATGCGATTTGCTAGAAATCATTGGCATCCGCTCACCCGGAGTAATTTACTAAATTGAGTTCTTCATAACTATGGATTTCACGTCGGGAAATATGCTAGCAATTTGGTTTAATGTGATTTGATCAGTATTTGGAAGGAGGGTTATTGTGAGGTCCGTCAGATAAATATGTCATACTCACAACCGCCCATATATCACCATGATGTATGCAATCGCTCTCTGTGGGGACGCAAGAGAATCAATCACACACCGTTCGAAGAAGGAATGTGTTATTTGGCTACACGACAGAGTGTCTGTTCTCACAGTTTGTTCGTATGATATGGAAACAAATACTTCGTTATGGCGCAAATATGATTTGAAAATATTTCTCCCATTACTAGTACGTTGCAAATGTGTGAATGAGCATTTGTCGAATTATCACACATGTGATCAAGTGCGGATACAAAGTATGCTCATTTCAGAAATTCTGTGTTTCTGTTGTGTGCCCATCAGTGCCTTCAATATTTTCGTGGAACTAGTGTGTATGCAATGAGCTTACTCATCATTTGAACATACGTGCTGCAAAGAAACACGAACTTCTGATAGTGGTCAACACTGTGAAGGAGCCAAAGTCTCAGTATGAAATTTGAAACAACGAAGTATTATCTTGCAACAACACCTCGATGTCAAGAAATGTTTCATGTAGCAGAAAAAAACCCAATATTGAAGAAGTAAAGAGAATGTTTTAGCTTTTATGGATGCATGACCATAGAAACCATGATAAAACGCCAAGCAGTATCATACAAAAGTGTGATAAAAAGTTGTTGTGGTCGCACTTCCAGGAATACATACAATAGTGTCCTCTATGGTCGAATAGTATGATTTAATAAGCGATGTATGTTTACTTTTGATATTGTATACTTCTCAACTACAACACTTTGATACCATGCAAGAATATCAAAAGTAGGTCCGACATATTTACCTCTTTCTTCATGAACATTACTGTTCAACCAATCACTACTAATCAATGGTCATGACCCTAAAAATAATTGTATTGAAAAAATATTTTATGACAGCTCGTTGCTGGAAACCAAAATATTATATCTCCTTAATGATAAAAAGAAACGGTTTGTTGTTTTTGTTTCTCATACGCGAATTTTCGCATTGTATTAAGAAATAAAAGATCATCCTATTTTAGAAAACATCCATATGTCATTTTGACATCCCATGATACATCATACAAACACGTGTGACATATGTTTTGAGGGAATACATAGAACAAGATTTATCGAAAGAAGGGTTGTCATTTTCTGTGTTGATACAATCGTCTATAGTCTTTGTTCTTTGTTTTATTCTCGTACCCCTATTCAAAGGGAGAGAGTGTCTATCTGCGTTTAGAAACAGTCAAACAGTCAAAGAGACTAACTACCAAAACACGTTTCCTTTCAAGGTATTCTAAGTAAAGGTTGTCATTACACCGTGTTGATGCCATTATATCTATCAATTTATATCATCATAGAAATTACACTGTTTTAATATCAAACCTTATCGTAACTAATTGTCTACCGAGAACTATGTAATTGCTTCGGTTGATTGTTTGTTCATAATACTGTAAAAGCGATATAAGTTATAAAGATTATCAAGACCTGAATGCGAGATTTTAGTTGAAACAAGTTTTACAGTGGAATGCAGAGCTGAGAAGAATGAAACTTTTGAAGAAGAATAGTACGTCAAAAATCATATAAAAATGATTTCGTATCATAAAATGTATGATTCAAAATTGATCATGCAAATAAATATCAATTGAATTGGAAAAATGGCTTCATACGAGCAATACAACATGACAAAACACAGACGCAATATAATAAAACATCCTTTGTTGCTGTTTTGATATATATGGACGTAATTGGTTGCACAATGTGCTCAGTTCTCCAATATTCGATGATTATCAAGTTTCATCGTTAACAGACAGACACTGATTATAAGATTAAGATTTCAAATTATAAATCATATGAGTGCCTACTTCAAATCAAATATCAGGAAATGTGGCTACTTTGTAGAAATGAAACCTTAGATAGTCTATTCAAATTCTATTCAGAGACAAAATATATAATAAGTGGATTTCAATCATTCTTGAAACCGATTGGTCAATATTCGCTGTCATCGAATATCGACTTAGCAAAACCAAGATAAGTTGACAATATTTTGTCAAAAGTCTTTTTAGTTTATACCAACCAGAACACAAAGGAACCCAATATTTAATGCAACGACAATTGGAGAAAGTAAACTAATCGAAAACTGAACCCATTAGAGGCATGGTTCTCAGGTAAGCTGTTTTAGCAACCTTATACGAAGCCTTAACAGAAGTTCAGCTAGTTTCCATTTTGTTCAACTATTTCATCGGCAAAGATTTAAGCATATAGCGGTCACTGTTCACATCTTCATGACAACAAATGCCTAACCAATGGAATCCTGTTTTGACATTGAACATCTTTTAAAGCTTAAATGCTCCCCCCCCCCCCCCCCAAATTACACAGAATTCTATATTTTGGCCTTTCGAAACGCAATGCTATCCCTATTACCAAGGCTGCGAATGGAGGAAGCCCATCACTACATTTGATTTGTTTGCCCTTTGGTGTGTTCGGTACAGGTATCGAACACGAAACACTCCCCACATAAGGCAGACATTCTGCCTTTTTTAACACCGATTTAAGATAAAAAACGCATTGATAGCCCTATTACCAAAGATGACATGGTCGGAAGCACATTACTATCACGTATACGACTTGACTGTGCAAGCTGATCTGGGGTGATACTTTTCGCATATCATGTCATATGGGCGAAATCACATTCATTCTACCACTGGGTTTCGGAAGATATATATTGTATAATAAAAGAGGTTTGCGGCAAATCAATGTGACATCTATTATTCGAATCCCACATTTACAATACCTATGGAGGTTATGCTTTGGATTCGTTCATATCGGTTTTACATCACGTCAACATTATTTTAGTTATGTTAAGATGTCAGACCCATAGTGATGGAGTTAGAACACATACTTTACTGCCAATACAGTCTGGCCAAACCGGTAGAACCATCGGCATTTCGTAGGTCAGTAGGGAGACTGCCTCTCATGAAAATCCCAAGCCGTCATCGGGATTTGAAGCCACACGAAAATTAACAATACTTAAGAAAAACGGTGGTAACGTTTATTTCCGCTACATGAATGAGACGTGCACCACTATCAGACCATGCTTAAAGTCTACAGAAATTGCTTCCTTATTTTAAGGCAAATTCAATTGAAGACAGTTTCCTTTCTTCTCCCGCGAAAGAACAAAAAGAAAAGAAATAAATCATCCATCAATCAATTATGGGCCATGAACTGTTGTGCCAGAAGCCCAAACTTAACAGTTTTTATTGCACTTTGATTCGAGGTCTATTCGTATAAGAAAATGTTTTGAACTCCTATATTTGAAGTTGGACACGATTACGACTGAACCTAAGGGACTCGTTTTGTTTGTTAAAATTTGAGTAATTCATTAATTTCTCTCAACAGCATATGATATTATCTAATCAGAAAAGAAACGCCATACAAAGTCACTCCATTCAACCTTAGCGTTCTTGGTCATTTCCTGACATTTCCTGACAGTGGTTTCGAAAACCTATTCTAGTGAACCCTAATTCGCCTTTTCAGAACAAACACATTCGCAGGCGTGATGATGAAATAATTAAAACACAGGGGAATTGAAACAGAGAGCTTCACTTCCGTAATTCCTTTTCACATTGAAATTTTGTTTAGAATGTCGGGGGAATTCTATTACAAGGTCACGTACGAAAATGCTAATTCCTAGGCAAAATCAATTATCATCTCAGGGTAGAATGTGAGAAATTGAAATGTAAATGAATTAGAATAACGTTGCAAAGCTCCAGGTTTCCGTTGAGATAATTCGCTTATAGAGATCCAGAAACATTTGATATTTGCTCGCCGTGCCTTTGTTAAACAAAAGGCGTGCCAGTCGCATAGCATCGCAAAGCACCAGCTTTTAAAAAAGCAGACATATTTAGATTAAGATAAAACTTATAAATCTTAATTTTTGCTTATATCGTCTTTGTTCTCTGGTCCCTACCCCCTTGGGTTATTTATTGCATATGACGTTGCAGAAGTCCTTTAAGGCAACAAAAGTACGCATGCTGAGCAATTTTTCTTCTCTTTTTTTACACTAACGTCGTAACACACAAAACGTTTTTTCTCTGGCTAGCAAGTGACATTGGCACATAACGTCCATAAAGAAAAACAATTGCATTGAAGTGCTTATTTCGATAATTTAGTAGTAAAATACACCCCTTTTCCCAATATTAGCTCACTATGACACAATACTGAACAAGCAAGAACTTTGAATCGAAAGATGAAAAAACTACACTTTTAAAAGATAATTGATTGCTTCCTTGTGTAACATTTTTACTTGCAGCGGATATTTTTTTTCTTCCTCTTGCAAACAGGGTCAATCCGATTTGATTCAGTCATTCAAATAGAGAATATCTGCCATGAGAGATATCCCGTTGTTAAATTAGCTTTAAAAAATTCGAATTCTCAGAAAAATCTGTGACTACTGTTTTTCAGCGAAATGTTGGAATAGAAATGTTACAGTCATGGATTTCCTGCCGGCGTGATTTGTGATTGAGTAGACATACGCAAAAAGAGCAGCCCTTGATCGGCGGCGACGCATTTAACAATCGAAAGGTTTGACTGTATGAAGATTCGAAGTCGATTTGCAATTGGAAGGCCTTATCAACATTCAATATTTACCATTCTGCGACAAGAAATATTTTGGGGAGTACATTTGTAAAAATGCATGCGATGATGTCACTTTCAAAGTAAAGCAAATATATTCATATATTACACTTATAGTTAGTTTTCCTTGTGCTATAGACCACCGAATGGGTTTTAATCATATACATGTACCAGACTTTCACCAATGAGCAGTATTTACTATGATAGTTTGTGGAATTATACTACGGGGATAGCCAAACAGACAGCGGCATGAAGACCATACTCAAAACATGAGTGCATACATACAAGTCGGCGGAAATATATCTGTATAGATACCTATACATATCTATACACACAGAAAGAAGGGTAAGACATGTTTTAACAGTAAGAAGTAACAATACTACAACATGTACGTGTGCTACCATACCAGTCTCAGAAACTGATGTTAACGCACAGAAATCTAAAGCGAAGCATTTTCCTCTTTATGTTTCATATTCGGAATATGTGATCCAACCCTTATTCATCAGTAAGTTGAATAAAAATATGTTTAAACTAACTATTTCGAATACAATGGTTTAAGCTGGAAACGCTAAACATTCTTGCCGCTAGGATGTTTTCCAGCCTTCTTCTAGCCACATATAAACATACAAACAAATAAAACCCACACATAAATAGATCAAAGTAAAAAAATAAACATATTGAAGATTCTCAGAACTATGAAGAAGAGTACCAGATTGGGGGCAATGCGAGACTAGGTCGCTCGACATGTTACAAACACGTCCACTTTGACTAATGATGATGGACCGTTTTGCAAAGGTGTCATTCGCCTCTTCAATTATGCTGGTCTCTATAGGATTAAACGACGAGCCATGCCATAGTTAACCCTTAGAATGCTGGGTAATTTTCTAAATCTAGATTTTTGTGTCGTCTGCTTTCCAAAACCTAAATATCTGCTTAATTTTGATGACGGAAGGTACTCAGAATAGCACACATGTTACTTTGGTAACATTGGTGTTGTTGTTAGGTAATGGGTTAAGTAAAGGTTTTTACACGTCGCGAACCAATTCCTTATTTCCTGATCTTCTAATATTGTATGCAGGCTGTCATACAATACACTGTATTCGGCAAGACAGGGCAAAAGATGGAGAGTGAGATGATGGTGTTTCCCTATTGCAATGTCTGTACACCTCTCCTGCTTCAATATGACAGGGCGATGTTCCCCACACAATGCTTGTCAGTTTCCTGACAGAACAAACCGTCAGATCGTTTGACATTACACTGCCGGGACGAGTGGATGGAGTTTAGTTGAATGGGTTTATTTTGAACGGGCGGAGTTGAAACATGTCTCTTTTTATTGCGTGATCTTTACATGTTTCGAATATGTAATTAACCCTTGGAAAACTGGGTAAATTTCTAAAAAATAGATTTTTTGTGTCGTCTGCCTTTCAAAACCTTAAAACCCTGCATAATTTTGATGAAGAAAGATACTCAGGGTAACAAACAGGTTAGATCACAGGTCAGCCGCTAGGTTACTTGGCGGCTGGCCTGGTTCCAGCCAATTTGCATAAGCATGAAGTCGGTTCCAGCACTATAAGCGTTTAAAGATCAGTTTTTATTTCAGCATGTATTATTTGAGTATTGTTTTCATTTCAGCATATATTAATTGAGTATTGATTTTGCAACAAATGTGGTATTATGGGATGAATTGTCAAGAATATTCTTGAGACTCGCAGGAATAAACCAACCGACTAATGTCTAGAACGATCGCACGCACTCTCTGTCAATAAATTAGAGTCAAATCATGCTGGTAAAAATCCATGGAAAACACTTTATAAATCCAAAATAACCAGGGTAGCGTTTTATTTAACGATTTTGAAAAAATATTTGCGTAAGCCAAAACTGATATACATTAATAGAATAGAATAAAAGTACAATATTGCCATATGTCTCGGGACAGACGATTCCAATGTAATGAAACTTAACAATATTGATTATCTCTATATTGAAATAAGAGAGAATGATGTTTTGAACTTATGCAATTGTCTAGCATACGATGTGTAATAAAACGCTACCCAGGGACCTTCCTTACAAATGTTTGCACGCACGAATTCCTTGATACACAATTATAAAAAAAGGGAAAGGAGAAGTCTATTTCTAAAAGCGTTAAAACTTAATCGTGACCCGAGCATGGGTCCTTCCATTGAGATTTTTATCGTACCTTTAAATGCATATCTATATTTCCACCATAAAAACAAAGTTACCTAGCACATTCTATGGTTACGATAATTTGGTAAAAGTAGACGTAAAGTTACAAATCTTTGTTAGACGTTCCCCACGACGGTTATTGTAACGTTCGAAATTAACTTATGGGGATTGAGCAGTCTGGTCTGGGGTTTCAATTGCTAATACCGATTAACTCATCATACCTTACAATGAAGCGTAATTACAAGACTATGATACACGTGAAGAACTTGCTTCAGTTGTGCTTTTGTCCGACAATGCAATCATTGTAAACCAAAAGTGACGTTTAAAGAAATTATCGCTACTTAAAACACAGGAATCCACGTTATAAATAATGCTTTCCTTTCTTGAAATCTTTTGAGGACGATATATCTGAATTATTGAAACGTTTCTTGTCTCAGATCCTATCCTCAGGGAGACATGATGTCTTTGTACCATCTACCTAAATATAGGAAAGCATGCGGAATTCTCGTTTACTAAGATTAATATCAATAGGTCTGTATTCTAGTTGGAGTCAACATACGTTTAGCAAAACAGAAACCATACGAGTGTCAGCTAATTGGTTTCTATAACAGAGAAATCATACGATTACAAGAAAGACTCCTTGTATTTGTACAAAAACATAAACATTCACATTGTCCATCGTTAGAAATAGCTCAAATGCTCGTGGTTTGGTTAAAGAATATCCCGTATTGTGAAACCATACCATTATAAGCTAATTGGTTTCTATAACAGAGAAATCATACGATTACTAGAAGAGATAAACATTGATGTTTCCAACACTGACTCCTTGTATTTGTACAAAAACATAAACATTCACATTGTCCATCGTTAGAAATAGCTCAAATGCTCGTGGTTTGGTTAAAGAATATCCCGTATTGTGAAACCATACCATTATAAGCTAATTGGTTTCTATAACAGAGAAATCATACGATTACTAGAAGAGATAAACATTGATGTTTCCAACACTGACTCCTTGTATTTGTTCGAAAACATAAACATTCACATTGTCCATCGTTAGAAATAGCTCAAATGCTCGTGGTTTGGTTAAAGAATATCCCGTATTGTGAAACCATACCATTATAAGCTAATTGGTTTCTATAACAGAGAAATCATACGATTACTAGAAGAGATAAACATTGATGTTTCCAACGCTGACTCTCTGTATTTGTACAAAAGCATAATCACACGAATCGTCCTTCGTAAGAACCGTCTGTAAAGCTCTAGGTTTAGTAATACAATACCCCATAATGGGGCTATCATGGGAGCAACTGTAAGCGCCAAAAAATCTAACAAAACATACATTTTCGTTATCATACATATTCGGTAGAAATCATTGTGACAAAAGTTTAAAGTGCAAACTATAAAAAAAAATAGCATTTTGTTTAGTTAAATCACCATTGTAACGTTTGTCAATCACAAACCACAATTTATGAGATATTCCCTTTAAAGTTCATCAAAATGATATAGTTTATCCAATTAGAAAGTGTTAGTGATACATCCTGTTTCGCATTCATTTTCTCACCGGCCGCCTAAGTCATTATGCATATTGTAGCAAGAAAAAAGTTCCCTTGGGCTAATAGTATGACAAAGTTTTCCATTAGCGGCACCTTGGATAGACAAAGAGTCTGTTATGGAGAGTTTATCAAAGGGTTTTTGCTACTTTCCGCGAAAAAAGTTCCATAGGGCTAATTTTATGAGGAAGTTCCCTTTTAACTGCAATGACTAAACATAGACACATAAGGGAGACAAAGATTCTCTATGGACAGTTTATCAAAGGGCGTTTGGTATTTGCTTTGATTCCCAGGGCGTCATATACACCCGCCTTGATAGAGTAAAACAAAATCTCGTCTGTGTCTTGTCATCTCTAAGGAACAGCGCAAACAACAAATATGGCGGATGTCATATACGAAACGCTTCGGTCAAAGGTCAGATCATCTTGATCAATCAGACATGTCATATTGAGACATGCGCAATGCACAGCGTTTCTATAAAACGTATTACTTCAGTACTCATCATTTTACTACATCTCTGTGGCAGAAATAATAAGCAGAAAATGCCCAGTGTTTCTACCCTCCTATTGCTTCAGTAACAAACGTTTTCATTCATGTCTGCAGCATTATGGTGAAGGCACAATAGTGACGAATGAAAACGGATATTTTTCCTTAAAGGCACACAGGTTTGTAACAACAGTCTCATAGGAAATCAGGGTTGCAAAAAACATTTTCCGGTTTGCCCAGGTTGTCCAAAAGCCATAACGGAAAAGTGAACCATAACTAACATTACTATTGTACGGACAGTTACAGAAAAAGATTTGCCATTTTACATATGGGCCACGTCACGGGAAAAGGGGCACTCGGACATAGCAAACAGTGTAGCCCCAGACCAGCCGCCACGTCACTGACGTGGCGGCTGGTCTGGGGTTACACTGTTTGCCATCTTAGAGGACATCAAGTTCTACCTTTAAATAAATACAAATGATAACTGTCGTGACTAGATGCTGGAATAATAGGGCTAAGAAAGAGCTGAGTCAGCGGTTTTTATTTATGTCCGAGTGCCCCTTTTCGCGTTACGCGGCCCATATGATACCTCACTGTGAGACGTCAAATGGGCCAAAATACCTTATTTTTCCTTAGTCTTTTAGTTTTCTTGTTCACACGTTCATTGTTGAGGATATTATGGAAGATTGTCAGTTTAAATTGTCAAATAGGTTTCCTCGCTAAATAAAGTTTTTATTATTTACGGACCCCTGGGCAATGTAAAGTGTAAAGTAACAAACCTCAAACTATCTCATATGTGAACAAGCAACTTTAAGCAAAATATTCCCTTTGTCAGCAACAATATTCATTAAATCTCATGAAAGTCCTACTCACCGCTTACGGAATGCAAACGCTCGCTAAGAGACACCAGAGGATTCCAAGTTCATAAGTCTAACTATACTAGCCCACACAACCACCTCCATTTCTAAAATATTGGTCCCTCTTGAATTTATCATGTTTAACATCTTCATTAATGGATAGTTTGCAGTGCATTGCAATTTACCCAGTAAATATATGACGTTATTATACTTTGACTAAATACAGCTCTGTTCTGTGCGCTAATCGCCACAAATGCACACAAATGAAATATTTAAAGCGCTCACAATCAAGGATAAACACTCGTGATAAAGTTTTCACACATACGCACATCCAAACAATTGATTAACCCTTCCCCAAACAACAAATTTTCGACTGTCCCAAGTTGAAGGAGTTTGCAGACGACATTTCAAAATGTGATGAAATTGGGAAATAATCTTCTGATAGGGCAGAAAACATTGTGGGAAAAGGAGAAATTGCTCGTTACAAGCAATTTCTCCTTTTCTCACAATGTTTTCTAAAGTCGTCTGCAACAAAGTGGTCAAATGTCGTTATTGGTTGGGAAAGGGTTAAGCCCAAGGGCAGAACTATTCGTGTCGATCGGACAATGCTCAGGTAAGAAAAACTTCATTGTTATATAAAAATAAAGATTGGTGTTTTATAGAGCAAGCTTATATAAAAATCATCTTTCATTCCACTCTTTGAACAGTCAGTCTCCTTGCCACTTTGCAGGCCAATGCAAAAGGCACTCAAACTTTATAATGTAGGCACTCAAGTTCAAGCGTTGTAGGTACTCAAGCTCAGTCGTAACTCACTTTCTGTGATGTGGGTACTCAGTAGAAGCGTCTCGTCGTGGCTGTTTTTCTGAGTACCCACATTGAAGGATAATAAGTTTTGATGATAAATGAAGAAGTTAACCACTTAACATATTATAAAGATATATGAAAATGTTCAAAATATTACAATACCTACAAGGAAAAAGTATCACTTTATAAAAGCCATCGAGACGATTCTATTCAGTACTAACAGCTTAGAATAAGAAGTTTGTACTGAGAAATGAACGAGTTATTCATTTAATATATTATCACAACCTGACATCTGAAACTTTTCATAACATTACAACATCTACGGATAAAGGATTAGCGTTGTAAAGGTCGCCGTGGCGATTCTATTGAGTACCTACAACGGAAGTTTTAATAAGAATAGAAGAATTAGCCACTATATATCTAACACTTTCTCAATCTCTGAAACTGTCCATAGTGCTACATCGTCTACAAGTAAAAGCGCCGCCATTTAAAAGTGCATTCGCTCTTTTCTCGGAGTGAACCATCCAAGAATTAGTTGATAGAGAGGGATAAACGAACATTTCTAATTTCCGGGCCGATTTTTTCAAGTGTATATAAGGCTTCCCCCTCGACGAATATACACAGTGGTGGGGAATTATAACATCCTGAAAATCACCAACCTATATACGTACGTCTGGAAACCAGAATTTGATTACGTGTAGATAAGGAACGTGTCATGTCAAAAGTTCGAGAATGTTAACCCTTATAGTGCCGGAACCGGCTTCATGCTTATGCAAACAGGTTAAATCAGAGGCCAGCCGCCAATTTACCTATGTGTAGATAAGGAACGTGTCATGTCAAAAGTTCGAAACTGTTAACCCTTATAGTGCCGGAACCGGCTTCATGCTTATGCAAACAGGTTAACTCACAGGCCAGCCGCCAATTTACCTATGTGTAGATAAGGAACGTGTCATGTCAAAAGTTCGACAATGTTAACCCTTATAGTGCCGGAACCGGCTTCATGCTTATGCAAACAGGTTAAATCACAGGCCAGCCGCCAATTTACCTATGTGTAGATAAGGTACGTGTCATGTCAAAAGTTCGACAATGTTAACCCTTATAGTGCCGGAACCGGCTTCATGCTTATGCAAACAGGTTAAATCAGAGGCCAGCCGCCAATTTACCTATGTGTAAATAAGGTACGTGTCACGTTAAAAGTTCGACAATGTTAACCCTTATAGTGCCGGAACCGGCTTCATGCTTATGCAAACAGGTTAAATCAGAGGCCAGCCGCCAATTTACCTATTTGTAAATAAGGTACGTGTCACGTCAAAAGTTCGACAATGTTAACCCTTATAGTGCTGTGACCGACTTCATGCGTGTGCAAACAGGTTAGATCCAGGCCAGCCGCTGTGATCAACATGTTTGCTACTTTGAGTGTATGTGCTCACCAAAGAATTTATTTAAGGCTTTGGAAAGCAGGCGACGCAAAGATTTATTTTTAGAAAATTTTCTAACATTCTAAGGGTTTAGAAACCTGTTTTAATAAGGCTTCGCCCTGGACGAGGATAAATCTGCCTAGACAAGTTTATGGAGAAAACACATTCGAAAAGCGTTACATTTGTACTTAGTTTAAACCTGTTTATTTCACGTCGATCGTGAACCAAGTTCTTACAACTTAGATAGATCACTCTCAATTCTGCAACTCTGGTCCTTATCCAGTGCTCGCACCAATCTGTGGGCTAGTCCCAGCATTTTCAACTCGCCGCTAACGGGGATTGAACGTGGTATCCTCTGTACCAGAGGCCGACTGCACCACTATCGCCGACTACGTATGTACTTGTTGTCGCATGATTATTTTTCCACTCAATTACACCCTGTTGTCCTATACTGTTATACGATGTGTCTGTAAACATCTTTGGAAATAGGTTTAACCATTCTAACAATGCGAAATGATTCGAGGGAGGAACATTGAGTTATTGAAGAAATATTCTAGCATCAGCAATTTTTTCAACCAAGTGTTCATCGAACGAGTTTTCTTTACTAAAAATAGAATACTGTGCCATACCTACTCTGTTTATTGAAGCTGGTTCTGTTCAACATGACACAGTCGTACTTACTTTCTACACAAAAAAAACTTTGTCGCAGAGATTTTCTGGTGAGTTCAGACCCCCCCCCCCCACCCCCCCCACCCCTATCAGGGAATTAGGTTAAATGATCCAATCACTCCTTTGTCTATTGACGACTGCCAGACAATACGGCTTCTGGACTAGACTGTTTAATACTTAAATTGCTGCATTTAACTTGTCTAATGATGATAAAAAGGGATAAATGTCAGGAACTTGTCTCAAAAAGATGTGTTACTTTACGTCTAAGTTTCCAAATGGTCGTATCCGTTGAACTTCAAAGATACCTTTTTTTTGTGAATGAAAGAAAGACATGCATTTAAAATACGATAAAGACTTCACAGTTAGGACTCATGTTCCGTTCACATCTAATTTAGCGTTTTTCTATGTTACTCTTTTCCTCTTTATATTTACGTTTACAAAGAGATCTATGGTATGAACGAACCTTTGTGAGATAACCAGAGATGAATGTCAGGACTATTTTATCCATTCACCATATACAAACGATTTCGAAAAACAGTATACGAATAGTGTTAATCGTATAGATAATGCTTCAGTTTTTAAACTAAAAGAAATACATCTGGACAAAACGAAAATTTGATCCGCACGAACAACTTCCCCCTTTTATAACAGTGATTCTTATCAAATATCTTTACTTGTAATAACACAATGACGAGTATTGGTTCAGATATGCGGTTTAATTTACGAAAGGAAGCATAATTTAACCACGACAAGCTTAAGCAAGCGTTTATCCTGTCTGATTCAGGAAGAACATTGATACAATCAAGAAAACAAGCAAAAACCAAACAAACAAAACTAAAGCATCTTTTTAACCAAACACGGCTAACACGAGAACAATGTTTCCGGTCCAATGGGACCGATTTCCCTAAACTAGTTTCACACCCGTAGATAATGATATAACACCATTGAAGATTATATGGAATAAAAGAAATTTTACCACGCAACAGTTATATAGAACTGGTGTTTTTCACCAGTATGTACCACACAACGGATATGGAGAGGTGCTGTTTATCATACATAATGTTAATTCAACTCATACATTCAGTTTGTTTGCAATTTGGCCGAGATAGCATGTCGGCACATAATTTATTCATTAGTGGATTTATCAAAAGGAAAACTCCACTTCATTTAACGCATTTTCCTTATATCAATGCGACGATTCGGTGAATGTATCACACGAGTAAAGAATTCACTACGTACAGAAAACTTGCATCTATTGCAGAAACTCAATAATGTTATGACGGGAGAACCAGTCTTTAAAATGAACAGCTCCTTTTAAGCCTGCCATGTATCTCGTATGGCCATCTATGTCGACATTTTAGAGCGTTGATGTCACGACTAAACACTTGTCTGTATGTAAGAACATAATGTCTTCGGAATATACAATTCACACTGTCACAGAAAGTTCGCCCTTGTAACCTAGATAACCTTATGCAAGGAAAGTCAGCTTTTAGAACGATATAGCTACGGTTTATCATGTACATGTAATGAATTAATTAGCGGTAAATGCAGACTTTCAAGTGCGTCAAGGTGACAGCCAACCAATAACATAGGTCGGTGTGGAGTCTTGGGAATATACAGATACCAATTCACCATGTTACCGCGACTTTTCAATAAGAACCAACCTTTAAAATGAACAACTTCAATTTACCCTGTCATGTATGTGCGCATTCATGTGACAACAAACACGTACATAATGTCTTTGAAATATACAGCGACAATTTGCTATGCCACAGCAATTTAGCCCCGCTAAAGAACCTGTTAACTATCACGCAATAAAAACCAGCCTTTTAAATGCACAATTACGATCGATCCTGCAACTTACCTCCTGATAGCGATGTATGTAGACTTTCAAACGCGCTGATGTCACAACCTAACAAGAATTGGCGCGTCTTTGACACATGCAGGAACAAATTACCATGTCGGGACACACTCACCCCTACTATCTGTCAAAAACCTGTGTCTTTGGCACATACAGGGACAATTTACCATGTCGGGGCACATTCACCCCTGCTATCTGTCAAAAACCTGTTGAGAGCGAACGTCCCGCGTTATTGTCACAGAAGCAAAGATTAATCAGCCGCGAGATTTCCGCGAGATTTCGCGAGATTTACGCGTTTAATTTGAATATTTTGTCAATAGACCGTATTTCTTGGAGCGTCAAAGACAACCCCAATCCCTCGGAATTACTTCTACGTCCAGGGAAGCACTCGCATAACGAATACAAGCATTTCACTAGGCCTATTTGGGAAATGGACATATATTACTGGTACATGTACGAGCATTGATCGGGTTGACGTATCAAACAGTCTGTGATCAAAGTGTATGTGTCAAAACTTTTCTGATTGGAGTTCCGTTACTTTTCATTTAACACACAGAGCCTTCGTGAATTGAAAAGTAATGGAAAGTAGTACAAAGAGTTCGTGTCTGAAGCAAAATGATAAAAAACAATTATGTACCTAAAAAGGTCATATAATTCTACTGTAGCGGTACATATTAATAATTTACAACATACACTGTATAATGATACAGTGAGAGACAAAAACGCTTTTTTAGAAAAGAGCTTGATTAAATAGTTTTCGGTTGCTTGATAAGTATTCAACGATGGCGTCAGCCTTGCCTTTGACTCGGTGGTACTACACATACTTAAACGTTTCTCAACCCTGGATGGTTGGATTACCAAAATTCTTGGTCAAAACTGAATACATTTATGTTTTTATCCAAAGAACAAACAAAAGCTTCAAACGTTTGAAATCAAGCAACACATAAAGGCTACATGGAGTCTTTAAAATAAAGTTTGAAATTCGCTCATTGCAACATTGAGACTCATAAAGTTCGGATCTCTGTTACATTTTATCACACCGGAAGTTGGTTTGTTGTTGTATTAACTCTCTACCAAACGCCAAATTTTCGACTGTCCAAAACTGAAAGAGTTTGTAGACGACATTTCAAAATGTGATGAAATTGGAAAATAATCTTCTGATAAGGTAGAAAACATTGTGGGAAAAGAAGAAATTTTTCGCACCGAGCGAAATTCTTCCTTTCCATAAAAGGTTTTCAAAAGTAGTCTGCAACAAACTGGTGAAATGTCGTTTATTCATTTTAATAACGGGTTAATAAAACATGGTACACTTGTACGCAGGGTAATTGGCGCGGTTTTATGCGCACCCAATACAAACGATAGCACTAAAATGCCCATTCATCACAATAAGTTAATCGTGTCAGAGCTTACTTGAGGATTTACGAAGATTTAGCGTGCGTTAGATGGTCGCAATAGACGTCACCCTAACATACGCTCTTACAACCCTTATAAAAAAGTGTGACAAAACATTGCTAGAAGCTTTTATGCATTGCTTTTTTGTTGGTGCTGTTGTCACGCTAACTGTTATGTAAGTGGGTAGCATTAACCATAACCATGTCTTACAATCGGTGTGAAATAGAGTCTGAACGAAATTGTGTTGTGTTGCCGTTTGGTAAAGGGTTAATACAACAAAAAACAACAACTTTCGGTGTGATAAAATATAACACAGATCCGAACCTTTATGAGTCTCAATGAGAGGGTAGATGTTAACGTTCGCCACAATTTGAAAAACTCATTCATCCTTCGCTCTGATTGGTCAATGTTTAATTAATCAGAACGCTGAGTAATAAAGGTCAGAAGGAAGGAAATTACCAGATCAGAGTATTAAGCTCAAGTTTTTAGTTATGGATGCTGATCTCTAGTTTGTCAACATGCATCAGTGTCGAATATTGATTGGTATAAACATTGATTAAATCAAAACATAAAACTAACTAGATTAAAGAGACATAAACCACCAGACAGCATTGACGCAAATTTTCGATGAACTTTCTCTATATGTATCCATTGCCTACAAACCCGATCCTGATGTTGTTGAACAATCAGGTAAAACTAGAATGTAGTGGTATTTGCTTATGATTGGTTCATTCCTAATCCACTCTATACTTGATATTGTAAACGATTCAGTTATTCTAAACGGCCATTAGTATACTTGGTTGAGTATAGACAGAATCATAGCCGTGAAGTATCGGCAGTGAAATGCGTTCATGAAAACCATTTGCAATTCCAATTTGGGTGCAGAAATGCGTAATTTCGACGACAGAACGAATGTCAGGAATAAAAACACATGGCAGTTTATGAGTTCAAGGCACTTAGCACTTAGCCATTCTCACGCATCATAATGACTATTTCCTTGTGTTGCGTCTATGTCTCTATTTCCCCTATGTTTTGCGATAATACACTTCCCAATACCTTCTAATACATGCATGTAAGCCCATTTGAATCCACTTGTGACATTATCCTTTAAAGAGATTCATTGTGTCAATAGTAGAGAAGCCGATAAATCCCAAACTGTGCAAGAACGCACTGGATAGAAATGAGACAGCGTTGTCTTATACAGTATTAGGGACAAAATGTAATACTCGCTCGTATCAAGTTCTCTTGCTTCCCTTATACACAGATATATGGGAGTTTAATGCTGTGGTGACAATTCGTCAGTTGAAAATCAGCATTCCTCGAATTCACCAGTACTAGGCTAGGTCTGTGACGTGCTAAGGCAAAGGACGCTTCAACGAAACCAGTTACGCTGGTGGGAACCTCTGCGTTACAAGCTGAAGACCTTAACCACTTGGCCAAGCAATTATTTAAAGGAAATGTGTTGTGGTTGATCTTTGTTCTGATTAGCCAGGACGAACACAATGTGTAACTTGTTTTAAGATATAAACCGTTACTACTCGGTTATTCTCGTGGACATGAAACACATGTGTTATTTGAGTAAGCCTGGTGAGTTCAGACTGTTTCAGACGTAGCAGTCGCAAAGAAATTTCAGACAGTCTCCACCTAAATGACGGAATGCCGATGGTTCTACTCGGCGTGACCCATCCTCAGGACCCGTTAGGTAATGAGTTTTTCTACTACTATAATAAGCCAAACATTGCAATAAAACTGTGAAAATGTAGAAGCGATGAAAAAACCTAATGAAATCAAAGTCACACCATATATTGAGATGGGCCCACTACCTTTCACAGAAATCAAGTCGCGGGAACTTTTATTCAGCGAACTATTGACAGAATTACCATTTCCAAGTTTGATCAGAGAGCGACTTGGCTAATTCGTTTAGCGCGTAGGTCAGCTGCGTACGTATTGAATCAGCGCACTCTGGTGCTGAACCGTGTGTCAATATACCGCGAAAAGGTCCGCCAGCGCGCCATTATTCAAAGGAAATATCGCAGAAAATCAGATCTCGTATAAACTACGATTGCATTTACCCTTTACGTTATCACAGAAGAATCGAAAGTGATGTATCTAAGTTGAAAAATTGAAAGAACTTGTTTCACATTGAAGTAAAACAATTAAGTTTAAACAAAATTACACCGACCTTGTCATGCGAAGTCATATCTTCCATCGATATCATACGCACATGTTATTCCTCTCGTATATATTGCATTCAATATTTATGAAGGTATTAGAAATATGTTATTACTTGTTGGTCTTGGAGGAAACTGTTCACAGTCTTCACATATCAATTCACGTGGTGAAAAAAAACTCGCCTCAATCGTTTTGCTTTATACAATTGCGAAGACGACTTTTAAACACATTATGGCAGACGGAAAACAGTATATTTCATTATAACCATACTAGTGCCGGTCACCATATTTCACTTCGTTTCTTCCTCGATATTTGGACCTGTCAGTATTTGACTTTAACAAGGCTAGTAAAATCGCCCCAAACCATTCCCCTATATGGGAATTTGAAACTGGTCCAAAATGAAAGCAACAGCAGACAACACAACTTAGCAAGAAAAGAAACATTTTTCATATGCTCAATGGTAGAAACCAACGTGACAATAGG
Source organism: Cerastoderma edule (assembly GCA_947846245.1). Taxonomy (NCBI): domain Eukaryota; kingdom Metazoa; phylum Mollusca; class Bivalvia; order Cardiida; family Cardiidae; genus Cerastoderma; species Cerastoderma edule. Next base: position 35,505,173 of record OX401416.1, on the reverse strand, counting down.
ACGAATCGCTTAGTTTCTGAAGTCTTCTGCGATATATGCATCAAAGAGGAGCACTACAGAACATTTAAGTCAATAAATAATCTCGAATTTTGAATCGTTATAAATCTTACTTGTAAGAACTTGTTTCACACTCAAAGTTAAATAAATCAGTTAAAAATAACTAACTGTTACTGATGCTTTGAAAATTTTGGTCTAATTGCCACTTAACCTAGTAAGTCAGATAGCTACAAGTACTCCCTTTTCAATTAGCGATGTAACCAAGCTGAAGGCATAGACTACCGACAATTGAAAAGTTTCACAAATTACATTTTTATTCCAAAAACGTTTACAGGGAAATAGGAATTGATTGTATCGAGACGTAACCTCGCCTGCGAAAATACTCTCTCACTGCCCTTAATAGTGCTTTTTCACAGAAGAGACAATTTGAAAGAAGAAACAAAAAACCGTTGGAGCAATACAGTTTTTGTACTGTTTTTTTTATATACAATTTAAACGAGCTATTTGGAAGCATATCTTATTCAAGAATTTATATAAATATATGTATGTACAGTTTATATGCGTAGTTCTCATCAGCGATGTCACCCTTTTGGCTTACAATACATATCAATTCACTGAATACATACTTTGAAGAATTGAAAACATTCTAATATTGATTCCAATGACTATTTTTAGATGTGTATCATTTAACAAAAAAGCTGTTTGTGCAGTTTAAAGAAATTATTTTCTAACTTCCAAGTTTCCTCATCTGTGAACAAGCACCATCGATATAGCATCTTTATCGACTTCCATTGAATCCATAATTATTCACATTATCATGCATTGACGTTGGTCTTTCAAAACGCAAATACAAACAAACAAATCGATCATCCTTGTTATATAGATTTCAATAAAAACGTGTTATTCTAACCGATGAAACAAAGAAAAATCAATGCTCAGCAATATCGTCAGAAAAAAAACCCAGGAAGCCTTTCAGAAGACGTGTGATAAGAAACCCATCTAAATGCTTAGATGTATCTAAAAACCATGATATAGACACACCGTAAATTCGTTTTCGATAAGCAAAAAAAACTGTTGCATGTAAAATATTGCTCTTCAGTGTTCAAACTTGGAGCGAGTATTCTCCCTGTTAGCCATTTTATTTTGAATGCAAGAAACGTTTCAACTTCAGAAGACTTATGATAAGAAACCCATCAGAATTCTTAAATGTATCTAAAAACGTTGATATACCCACCGTCCGTAAAATTGTTTTCAAGAAGAAGAAGAAACTGTTGCATGTACAGATATTGCTCTCCAGTGTTTGGGGTCGGTAATTTCTATAGAACAGAACAGAGCTTTATTCAAGCCCAAGTATAAACATATATACAATAAGGGAAATACACAATCAATATATATAATGCGAATATGGTGATCCGAGAGAGAACGAGAGAAAGAGAGAAAATGTGTGAGAGAAAGAAAGAAGAAAAAAAGCCGGTCATAAAAGGCGCATAAAATCCGCTCGGTTTCCTGCCGCCATTAGCCCGGTCTCGTGACACGTAAAAGCTCTATTGATTGGCTCATTACGGGAAAGCACGTGCTATAGCGGGGAATAAATTGGCATCCGAATCGCATCAACAATTCCAATTTACAATGTATTGAGATGAAACGGAGGACGTTATCCTTAGCGCCCGCGTCTGCAAATTGCTTTCGTGGGATATTCCCTAATTGATACAAGACTTGAGAAATGGTTAAGCAAAGCCTGGATTTGTCCTTGAAAGAAACGATCGTCAAATGTGTTCATGGCGTAACTGAACAGTTAAACAGGAAGGAGATCCTTTTCCTTGAAAGGAATACATAAAACGAAACGTGTTGATTTGAAATAAGAAGCATCCTAATTGCGTTCAAATTTCTATGACGGTGTCTTTTGGAACTACCATGCAAAATAGAAGCATCATGACAGACGTGATGCATATGTACCGCTAGGAGTTACCGGGAATGGTAATAACTATATTTTTCCCACCACATTTGAAAACGTCTATCCATTATCGTTGTAAATGACATCATCATGGAATTTTGCCTTGTGCAGGCGACTGCCCTCGTGATGTCTGCAATGGGCCATTTGTTGTTGTTGCTTTTTTTAAGAGAAGATGAAAGAACGAAAATAATGAAAGAGAAAATCGATGGTTGATAAATCGTTAAATTTTTAGCGATTTCACAAGCAACAGTAAAATTAGTTAAAAAGTCATAAATCACAATCACTTCAAATTGTATTTTCCACCGCTTTAGAAAGAAATCATTTCCGTGCATAAACTGTACAAGATGTCCTTTGTATTAATTATAAACGATAAAAATGTCCACAGCGACTTTTTAACTAGTTTTACTGTTGCTTATTAAATCTACCAGACTTCTACCAAGCCCCACCGATTTCTTCTAAGATTTTACAATGGAAATGTACGTTATGCCACCTGATAAAATATTTTGAAAGTGAAAAGAAATAAATCGTCACTGGCAAACTTAAACATCGCGATACATACGCCTGCCGATGCTTTCAATTTAAGTTTCTGTCGTTCAAAGGTATTCCCTATCAAAAAAGTGTTAGCTTCAGTCGTTCCGTTTTAGTTTTAAACTAATTTGTCTTCCATCGATTGTGCAACAAGTTCTTACAGCCAGGAATAATAACTCTCAATTCTGCTTCATGGATACAGTACGCCCACCAAATGCGGAAACCCTCGTTTTCCTAGCAACTGCTTGGCAATCAATGGATTTAAACGCGCTTCTTTCAGAATGGCGAACCAATGATGTAAAGCAGTTCTGCACGCAATGCTCACTTCTGACCATTCGATGAACAATTCAATGAAAATTATCTCTTGGCTAAACAAAACAGAAATATAAACTGTGGGGGTCGGTTTTCACACTGTTTGGAATAATTACGAAAAAAGGACACATTGCTCATATCATTAACATGCTTTCTTATAAGTATTGCTATCATATCAGACATTTGCCCGAATTTACCTCGATACAAACTTCATAATATTTAACTTGCATGTGTCGTTTTGAAGAATTAGAACTAAAGCAGCCTCTGGATTCATTTGAGAAAGGGAACTAACTGCTTATGATAAAATGCACCAAACTCCTCACATGGGTTATTTCCACTACATACGCTTAAGTCAACATAGTGAAACGTGATATTGATCAACGAGTAGATGTCTGAGAAAAAAACTCAAGTTTTATATTGCAATTGTTTTCAATTTTCAGGAATAAGACTATGATCTATGATGATATACTTGTGCCCAGAAATCTTTGTGGAAACGCATTGTTTTGAATCCTGGGAATTTAACTTTATCAAAAATGATATGCAACCTAGAGACGAATATATGCATATTTATGATTAGGATACCATATCAGAGGTAAATAACATAAAAACCACGTGTTTAAGATTATCTTCCTTACATAAATTAAACGAAATGAAAGATAAAAGGTGAATAAAAGCTTACGCAAAATGAGAAACATTTCTGATGATAGTCTTATGATGCCGGATCATTTTCCTAAATTAGAAAAAAAATGATTAAAAAAAAGATGTGTAAGAGATAAACATGCATGCATGTATGATTTTACTTTATGCTTTATTATCTAGCCTACTCAACGTGTGAACATTTGTCATGCTAAACTTTATCAAAATAATAACTAACCTGGTTTCATACCGGAAGTTGGTACTGCGCTATTCATCGTGTGGAAATCAAACAGCAAACCTCTAAATTATCTGGTTTAATAGATTAGTTCATTCCCTGCAACGCTGCGTCTGACAAAGATCTCTCCTACGCCATCAGATCTGTATTAGTAAAGCGACAAATAGTCATTAGAAATGCTCTTAAACATTCCGACTAATGAACGTCGCGCGCAAAATGTCGTCTGGAAATGTACATATGCACGTGTGATCTAAATAATTTGACAGTTCCAATTTTAGAATAGGCCCTACATGTTTATTTCAGGAACATTATAAAACCCATACTTTCATTTCGAGATTGCGCCATCGTCCTATCTTATGAAATGGCTTCTATTTGTTTTGAATAGATCTCAAAGCCTTAACGCGCATGTACATCTTGTAAATACGTGTCGCAGACGAAACAATACCTTTTCTGCCAATTAGTTGTTAGGGCCTACTTCGGGAATCTCATGGCAAATGATAAAGTGAAAAACAACAAAAATGAATACATGCGTTAATCGGTTCAGTATTTCAAAAGTTGAGCAAATTGTAGTTCTATTTATTCATTCATCTTTTTTTCTAAATAGATATAAGCTTCAGTAAGATTTTCAATATCTTTTACGTATGTTGTGGAGAAAAAACCAGATATGCGTATTTGTAACGGTATGATTAATAAACCGAAGCACCGTTTTTCACAATAGCCAATCAAATCAGAGTTAACAAATTCTGATAACCAACCGAATAATCTGTAACAAGTCCCTTCGGGCATTTCACAAGGAATGGAAACTTGATTAAAAACAAAAACGTAATTTATGTTTTTGCCAGTATGAAGCGATATCTACAGTTTGACAATTAACGTAAGATATTGTTTGATTATCTTAAGATCCCTATATAGTATTATCATCACTTGGGATTGTTTGTAAATCACAAATAACTTATTTTAAAATCTCTCAAATTGGTTTCAGTTTTCAGTTTTGAGTCGCCTTCCTTACTTTCACTTTCCTATTTTTGGTTTCATATAAACTACGATTTTATAATTGGGAACCATTTTTTTAGGAATCAGACATTATCTTTTTATGTCAAATTTACTATCTTGGACATACGTCATTTGATATTGTGCAAAGTGCACAAATGACATTGGTGCAGTATTTGTTGTTGTAAGAAACATTTTGACATTATTGTGAAAGTGATTAATTAGGTTTGTTGGGGTCGTTTCGGTAAATGACTAGTTCGGTAAAAAAGTAAACTAGAGTAAAAGGTCTGGCTGGTTCGGTAAAAACCTATACTAGAGAAAAGTAATTGTACATAGTGTATGAAATGTATTTGTTTAAGTACTTAAATTAGGAAATTTCTCCTTTAAACAACTAGTTTGATTGTTTTTAATTCTTAGGGTGAGACATTCCTACTATAATTGATTAATTTGAGTGTTTGCATTATAAAACGAACTGCACAGATTTTACTTTGATCAAGTCCGAGACATAGATTACATCCATGTCTCTAATCAAATCATTGATTGTATTTTGTGTGAATTAAAATGTTGTAAGTATGAAAATTACAATGTGTATCAAAATAGAAATAAACTATTTTGCATGTATGTAAATAATAGTAAGTGTTTATTAATTAACACTAAATTAATATGGGATTTAACTGTTTTTAACACCCAATTTAACTGTTGTTCTCTCTAGTATTGGGATTTACCGAACCAACCAGACCCTTTACTATAGTTTACATTTTTACCGAACTAGTCATTTACCGAACTGACCTGTAATCGGTTTGTTGCATTGATTTATACTGATGAATAATATTAATGAATAAATGGCTGATTGTAAATACTTTTCAGTTAGAAATAAGATTGATTGATGAACAATTTCCCATTTTTGGATGGTTATTCACTAGTTGATTTGTGTTGTTGATTTTTTTTTTTAAATCACAGCTTTCAGATTTAAAGTGTATGAGTTGATACTGAGACAGATCCTACATTGTGTAGGTTGTCAATGAGCTTTTCAATAAAGTTATTACAAAACTGAAAGCTTTTGAAATACCTCCATTATCTACATCTTTATTCTTAATTATTCACCCAAATTATGACTTGTGAAAGGAACATCAGAAAACGTTCATTATGAAACTAAAACAAATTTTTCTTTTTTTCTTTATGGTGGCATGAAACAAAAGTTATGTTGAAAGGAAAAGTTGACCATTATTTGCAATTTATATTTTTGGAACATTCTTTCTCTAGGGATTAGGCATCAATCTTTCCTGATGATAAAGGGCTATAACCAAAATGTATTAACAGTTCTATTATTGATTTTATAACCAAGCATTGGCTGTGAGCACATCACCAAAGGATTTGTGTCTATCATATATTTGAATATTTATATATATATATTTATATAAGAAGAAAGATAAATTATTGAAAGATATGAAACATATATATTGTGAAAAAATTTTAAGGTAAAGATAAGTTTCAAATTATGATTTATGTTATGAATTGACTTCAGTAAAACTAATTGTTTAAGTTAGTAGAAATTTGTCCAGAAATTAATATCAAAATAACTGATTCTGTTTTTATTTGCAGAAAACAATCAAATCACAGACATGGCTTCCAAATCAAAACGGCAAAAAAGCTCTGAGAGCTACAAGATGATGTACGGAACATGTCCTGATGATGAATGCCAAGCCAAACTCTACTTCCCTCATTACGATAAAAGTATCGAATGCACTAACTGTGGTCAGAGACACGAGTGTTCAACTCTCAAAAGTGTTGCTGAAGTAACCAACCCCGGGGTTGCAGTTCACAACTTGTTGAAAAATATTCTCCTCGGGAATGTCAAACCAAAGAAGGGGGCAGATAATGTGAAAGTATTAGGCCTATCCAACTATGTGTGTAAACTAATCTCTCCAATATTGACATACTATGGGGTTGATAGGGAAACCGGCAAGGCCAAGACCTTAGTGGCAATGGGAAAGGAGAAAATATTTGATGTAAGCATTCTCGGCGATCGTGCCTTCTTGATAGAAGAGGAACACTTAGATGTGAATGGATATGGTAGAGACAGATCAGGAAGCTTGTCGTACTTATCGGATACATTGCATGACATACGAATGGTGAATGACAGGAAGGAGAACTTAGTTCCGATACACGCTGATGGAGACGGCCATTGTCTAGTCCACGCCATCTCTCGGTGTCTCGTCGGTCGCGAACTGTTCTGGCATGCTCTTCGAATCAACCTCAAAGCTCACTTGGTAAACAATCTGGACAAATATAAACTCTTGTTTGGAGACTTTGTTGACCAAGATGAATGGGAGGATATTATTGATGAATGTGATCCGTATTATTTACCGCCCGAGGGGGAGGCACTGGGTATGCGTAATATTCACATATTTGGATTGGCTAATGTCTTACATCGACCCATAGTTTTACTGGACTCTAAGAGTGGGATGAATAGCTCTGGGGATTACTCTGGTGAGTATATTTTATATATTAACAATTAGAGAGTTCAATACAATACTATATAGTAAGTGCTTTGTTTAAACTTAGTAATTTTACATTAATTGTGACAAGAGCTTAAAGCTTATTAGAATCAACTTTCTGTGAATGCCTCCTGGATACTTTACCAGTTCTTGTGCCAATTTGTGCACAAGTCCAGGCATTTTTACCTTGCTGCTAATGGGGATTGAACCCGGAGCTCTTGGTAACAAGTCGAAGCTCTTCTACTGCACTATTGTTATCCAGTAAGTGTTTCATGTTTATGAAGAAAGTACTATACACAGTTTTGCAATAAACCCTCAATATCATGGAATAAGAACAATTCTGTTTCAACAATAAGCACATTGACTCATAGCCATTACATTATAACATGGATGAATTCTATGGAAATCTTGACATGTGCTGGTGATGTGTATGTACATATATTTTTGCCTTTGTGCAAACCATTTAAAGAAAATGTGAACAGCACACATGATAAAAAGATCCCTATATGATAAAATTAATTGACAAAGAGTAGCTATATTTAAACATCTTATATCTTTTTATTTTTGTTGACCTCAGAAACATCTTTAGACGAAAATGAGCAGCACACATGATAAGGGATCACTCTATGATAAAATTAAGTGACAAAGACAATGTATATTTCAACTCATCTTAAAATATGTTTTTATCCTTTTGTTCCTTAGAAATTTCTATAGACATCAGGCTTAATTATGTGTTTATTACATTATTATAGGAGTATTCCTGCCAGGACTTGTACCACCAGAAAAGTGCAGAGGGAAAGACGGTAGTCTGAATAAACCGCTGGTTATTGCATGGAGCAGTTCAGGACGAAACCATTACATTCCTATAGTTCCAGTCAAAGGTTGGTTTGCTACCTTATTTAAGCAAGATTAGATGTTAATTCTTTATCCTGTCATCAGTGACATTTTCGGATTGAGTACAAGGTGCCGTATAACATTTGTGTAGATATAGCAAAATTACAGTTTCATACATAATAATATTATGAATAATGAGGTCCTATTTGACATCATGACATGATATCATGCAAACATTATTCCCTACTTATTTATAGTCAATTAATAGATAGATTTCCAGTTATGTCTTTGTTTTTTTCTTTATTTATTTGAATACAAGAAGGTTACAGGATAAACAGAATAAATGTTTAATGTCTTTGAATGGGAAAGGTAACTAGACATGGCTTTGGATTTTTATCCATTTTGCCTCAGGCTCACCAGAAAATATTACTACGCCATACCAGATAATATTCCAATTCAATATACTAACCTTCTATTGTCTAAACATCTATTTCCTGTTTGTTTCCTATACAGGTTTGGGTCCAGCCAGACTTCCCGAGTTCATGGTTCAAAAAGCCTGGGGTATGCCAAGGGAGACAATCACAGATTACCTGGAGTTTGACAGCAAGTACTGCTGCATCGTGGGAGGGGATAAATGTCTGACGGTAAGTGCCTTTATTCAATCCGCCATGTAACCTGAATGATCCAGACATAGATTACTTTATTCCATGACTGGATGTATTCTTTATCCAAACATGTCAGAGCAAATTTTTATTATTAGCAGTAATCTTGTTTTTTATTTGTCCACATTTTTAGTTCTCATCGCTGATTAATTTCCTCTGGTGCAGAGGGGGAACGATAACGCGTTTTTATCGCATAGTGCCTCGAAGCTGTAAGACAATTACAGCTTGGATCATCAGAGTTATCTGCAATGGTGTTGTTTTTGACAGGAACACCTTGATATTAGATGACTAGATGATTATAGAAATGATTTGATCTACTACTTCTGTACTTATGTGCCTTTAGCTGTATGGTTTAATAAAGTATCGATCAAAATTGTACTATCAAGATTAAGCAGATATTTAAGGTTTTTGAAAGCAGACAACACAAACATCTATTTTTAGAAAATTGCCTGTCATTCTAAGTGTTGAAATGATTTCATTGTTGCAGGACCGTTATCTGCGTCAACTTGTTGGAGCTATGGAAGAGGTGTTTATAGAGAATTATGAGGTCAGTCCATCCCTTGTGGCCGATGTGCATCAGTATATCTACAAGTCAGCAGGTATGATTGGAAAATAATGATCTTTAGGGGTCATATCCAGGAATTGGGGGCCATTTACTATATAAGTTGGGGGTCAATAATAAGCTTCAAGCTTCCGTCACAATCACTGTAAGATCAATTTTTTTATTTAATGTGTGAGTGTAGTAATATTGTTAACCATATTGTTTATTATGCACTATAGGAACGTATTGTGGCAAATGAATAGATAGCTACAGTTTTGCAATGACAAATCTTGTTTCATTGTGAAAACCATGGAAATCAGTTATATTCTTATTTATGCTTGTTTTTTACGTATCTATGGCAGAGAGCTTAACTGTTCTCTCCATAATACTTCTTTATTTGCTGTAGAAGAGTTTAAGAACCATATTGTTATGACTGGAAAGCTAGACTGAAGTGAACAAAAGACATGAGGGGTTAGTATTTCTGTGTGTAGAATGGATATTTGATGTGTCAACACTTTATAACCAAGAATATCTTGAAAAGGATGTTAAATGTCATATGAACAAACTGGAAGCCTCTGTGGCGTATTGGTTAGTAGAGAATTTAAAATCCCATAGCCTTTCTCCATGTAGGTTTAAATCATTGTACTTTCATGTGAGGCAGTCTCCTGGCTGATGTATAAAATACTGATGGTTCTACCCGGCTTGACCAGCCCTTATAGGCAGTTGAGTATGGGGTCTTCCTCCATCATTCAGAGTCTGTCATCGCAATATAACTGAAATAATGTTGACAAGTTGTAAAACCCATATAAATAAATGCACCATTATGAGTTGATCTAACATACCGGTAATTGAAATAATGTTAACATGTTAAACCCAAATAAACAAACATACAAACAGATAACACATCCTCTAATTTCAGGGATCGTGGGCATGCTGCCCAATGAAGTGATTGAGAGGACCCAGACATCGGTTTTGGAAAAGAAGCTGTTTCGTTGTTTAATGTGTGAGGCTTTGACGGAATATGCTCTATCTAGGGACCAGTTTGACAAGGGAGGTAGTCTCTACAAGCTGGCAGTCTCTGTACATAAAAAGTTGGACCCAACCAAACACTATTCATTCCCTGCAGAAGGTGATTGAAGATTTTTATGATAGAATCTTATCTTTTTATCAACCCATCACCAAACAATAACGACATTTGACTAGGTTGTTGCAGATGACTCTGTAAAACATTTGGGGTAAAGGAGAAATTGCTCTAAACAAGCAATTTTAGAGTAATTTAAAATTGCTATGAATTTCTCCTTATATCACAATGTTTTATAAAAACAATTGCTTATCATTTTTTGTTGCATAGTAAAGTGGAATTAACATATGATTTGAATATATATACTTTCTTTCACTTTAGGTGCTGTGTGTTCGTATGATGAGAAAGAAGATCGTTTGGTTTTAGATACAGAGAGAAGTCGACCAAAGGCATGTGCCTTTTGTCAGGGGTAAGAAAAATTGTTTAATGGTGTTTAACCAATGAAGAAACTAACAATATTTGACCAATTTGTCGCAGACGACTCTGGAAAACTCTATAACGACATTTAACAACTTTGTTGCAGATGTCTTTAGAAAATATTGCGGGAAAAGGAAAAATTGCTCGGCATGAGCAATTTCTCCTTTTCCCACAATGTTTTCTGCCCTATCAGAAGATTGTTTTTCAATTTTATCACATTTTGAATATCGTCTGCAGACAGTCTAAAATTTGTTGTTTGGTAAAGGGTTAAACACTTTTCATATATTCTTAGTCATAATCAGCTGACTTGATTAAAATCATATTAGAAAAATGAAATTATCAGTGAAAAAATTCTAGATTGACTGATGAAATCAGAAATAACTGTGACAAATTATTTGATACGAAGTTCTTCTTTCTTTGCAAACATTTTCATAGATCACCTTCTACAAAAGTATAGAGAGTGTGAATTTGGGTAAATTTGGAAATGGAACAATTTTCATTACAGTCATACTAATATTTAATAGTTATGTAATATTCAATCCTATATACCTTGTAATTATGTATGATATTTAATTGTAAATTTACAAATTCATTAAAATTGTTTTTTATTTAATAGTGATGAACATATGCCCATTGCAATTGATTTTAATATGATGAAAATGTGCACATTACAATAATGTTTAGTTTAAACAAATTTATACATAGATTGTGAATTAAGTTCTTTCAACTTAGACAAATCACTCTCGATTCTGCTTCCAGGATGCACAACCATTACTTGCGCGAATGTGGATTATTGAAAGGTTGCAATACTGTATAGATATTTTCTTTCAGTGAAGCATTACGCCAAGTAAAGGCCGATGGTAATGTGGTATACATAGATGGTGACAGAACCACCACTCCCTGTATTGGAGGGAAGTGTCCTTGCGGGTTCAAACATTTTTGGAAAGGCAAGGAGTATGACAACATCCCAGACATGTGAGTAGGCCTACATATGGTTTTTTGATGGATTTTCATTAGTTTTGATTTTTTGTTTATAGGCAGGATTTCTCCACTATAAAGGGTCAGGGCCATAGGTGAGATTTCTTGACAAATTCAAAAAACGAATATTATGAATTGTATTTTATATGTATAAACAAAAATTTGCAAATCATTAATGTTATCGTATATTACATGTGAAAGGATTGCATTTATATCTTATCTGTAACTGCTGAAGATTTTAAAGAATTATAAAATTCATCTGGCACTAAGAATCGTGTTCGCCTAATTTGCATCAAAAGGGTTAAATTGTGGTGTCTTTTGTATGATATAAACTTTAATTTGTGTAAGCTTAAGTTCAAGGCGAAATACTTATTGATTTTGTTATGAAAGGATCAGCTTGTGAAGCACTTACTATAGTATTGCATTGAACTCTTGCAATAAGGTGGCATTTTGGAACAAATGCCTAAAAGGAATAAGATAATACTAGTATAAAAGTTTATATTGAAATGTATTTATTGCAGATTCCCTATTACATTGCAATGGGCAGGGAAGGTTGTCACAGAGAAAATACCTTGGTTTCAGAACGAGACAGATCCAACGTTAAACAGCAATGTGTTTGAAGTGGCACAGGCATTAGTACAGAAACATTTCCCTGGTAAGACATCCGAATGTAAACTATGATTAAATTTTGACTTGTTGAAATTAAAAGAAATTGCAGAGGACAATTATGATGTATTTTGAATTTCCTTAATTGTACTGTATAAGTACTTTTATTCGCTGGGGTTAAATTGTCATGCGAATCGTAATTTCAAGCAATGCATTTTAATCATATGTCTTTTTTACAATCATTTGATTCTAATGTCAATCCTTGCTGTAAAATAAGCACAGGTATTTCAGAGTAGCTTTTATGTTGATATGGACCATCTTTGGTGGTGTTTTTTTTTATTTTCGCTGTACCTGCAACCATCGTGAAATATAAACCCCGCAATTCTAGCAACCTTGAAATAAACGTGAAATATTGCAACCGCGAATATGAATCGCTATATACAGTATTTGGCATTGGTACAAAAGCACTTTGCTGGTAGAATACTCCACTTTAAACCATTTCCTCTTGTTGTGAGTATTTTTTGACTTGGCCAAATTGATAGAAACTGCAGAAGACAATTATGATATATGCTGATTGTGTTTTGTGATATTTGGTGCCAGCACAGATACATTTTTCAGGTATGTGTGACAATGATTTCCTCCATTACATGTATAAATAGCATTTTTCCCTGACCCCCAGGTGAGTTTGGTAGTGAGAGACTGGTTCAGCGTGTTGTTGACTCAATCTTAGACCAGTCTGCACGGGCCCTGAAGGAATCCAGTCAGGACGAGAACAAGTGGACCTATGGTGACGGTATGGATGCGTGGTCTGCAGATACTGCCAGCAAGATTATCCTGACTGGGCAGAAAGTGAGTGGTTTATTTGTTTTACACTTAGTGGTCCTGATGAAGGAATATATGAAGGGCTCAATGAATCATTTGTTAAGTCCTATTTCAAGCGCACTGACTAGTTAAAACTGTGTTGTTGTGAAGACAACATAGTTTCTAAGTCACTGTCTGACTTGTGATAACAACATACATGCAAAAGCAAAATCTACTATCAGTGTGTTTGCATAGAAGTCAAAATCAGCTGTAAAAATATTCTAACAGCTTTAAAGTTTGCAATTAATGATAACGAGAGGAAATCTCTTGTGTTATTACTAACAGGCTGTTATGCCCCTAATCATACAAATAATTTATGTCATGTGCCACTCACATGACATCGCACCGGCCTATTTCACAATATAAACATCGCTAACAAAGACTGGCAGACAAAACCACAGATATCTCCCAGAACCAAATTAATAGCCAAGCAGAAAGGAAGAGAGAAGCAATTGGTATCAGTCAAGACATATTCCTTCCAAATTTAACTAATAAGTGCACAGGAGAGTTGAACTTTTACCAGTTCATCATGAGTGATAATCATCAAGCGTTAGAAAAATAAATCTAATTCAATGATGTGTTTACATATGTATCAGATGAAAACTATAACATACTCACACTTATCTGATTACAGAAGAAAACAATCCATAAAGAAGAGCTGATGAAGAGTGAGGCAGAGAAAAGTATTAGGAAGAAAATAGCCAGCAATGCCCCTAAAGTGCAGCAGAAGAAAACACAGGAACTTGCATCAAAGAAATCCACAGAAGTTCTCGCAACTCATAAACAACAAGAATCCAAGGTATGGAGCTATGGCAAGGAATTCTTGTTGGACAGTATTTGTTCCTTCACAATCAGGATTAGTTTACAGGTTTAACACCTTTTCAACAATATTTCAATCTTATCAATATGGTCACTTATCCATGCTCCCGGTATTTCCTCACCAGTACTGCACAATACTCTTTCTGAGCTGCTCTCCGTTTATGAATATGATTGATCAGCGGTGAGATACAAATAAATCATATTGTATGGGCTCTAATTTGAAAGAATACTGGCTGAACTGGGTCACAAAATAAATACCCTTGTTTTTCAAGTCAGATATGCTATAGACTGTAATGAAAAAAAGAAATAGCTAGTGAACACAAAATTGGTACAGAATGTTTTAATATATCCAAGTATGTACAGACTAATGCGATGAATTGTAAAATCATTGCAACATAACATTTTCATTTATTCTATACAGGCTCTAAATACTTAAATACCAATAAATGTTACTTCCATTGGCTATTGTTCAGGACGTCTCATACAACAGTACAGTTGCTAAACAGTTTTGAAGAAATATTGTTTTACTCTCCTCACATATGTGAATAAGCACTTTTATGGATCCACAATAGTTTACTACCGTTATTAACTGAAAACAAGTCAAATGTCGAGATTAATTTTCTATTTTTATTTCTTATTTTCAGAGTTTGGCAGCAATTTCTAGTCACGGTTCCACGTCCACATGTGAACCTAAAGCCAGCACATCCAGTGTGTCGAATGAGACACAAGCAGCACCCAAGGAAAAGAAAATCAGACTTCAAACATCTGATGGTAGACAGGTGGGTATTGTGAGTTCTGCCATTTAAAGTTACTTGGTCAAAAAGGAGAAAATTTGATAGTCAAATTAGAATGTGGTTGAAATAATATGGTAGTTTGATTTTAAAGATAAAAAGTTGTTATTGAAAGCAAAATTAATTCAGGAAGCTTCAATTTGTCTAAGTATATACAGTGGATATCCCATAGACCTTGAAACAATGTCAGGCTTTTGGATTAACATGCTTGAAAATCATTGTTACTAAAAAGCTATCTAATACTGCTTCGAATAACTATTCTTCAGAGTGTATCATATAACAGTACAGCTGTTGTGTAAATTTAAAGAAATTAATTTTAAACTTACCAAATTTTCCCACACCTAAGAACAAACTTCTTTAAAGGCAGGCAAAGTTTTTAACTTGATGATTATGATGGTTTGTGCGCAATGCTGAAGCAACACAGATTGTTGTGCATTTGTGGTCAAAATTAATATAATTCAGGGATGTTTAAGCAGATATTTAATCATGTTAACATTTTTTTCCCGCAGCTAGGTCTGCTTGTTTCAAATTTTCAAATCTACCTACAAATAAAGTTAAGTTTATTTGATTCACATGGTAACATAACGTTTTTTAGATATTAATCCAGATTTTCCTGATGTCTAGAGCAGTATAGCATCATTTTATGGCAATAAATGTTTACAGTAATATACCAATAATTTTTTAAGCTCATTTAAGCTTTTTTTTAGAAAATATCAAATTTTCGAACAAAGTGCAATAAGCTGTCTAAGACTGCTTGCGATAAGAAAAAAATCCACTTTTAAGACATCAAAAGGGTCATCCATGGCACAGTGGTTAAGGTGATAGTCAATTAAGCGCTACCTGGTTCAAGCCCCATCCCTACCTCTAGTTTTGTTCGGAGTATCCTATAGCAAGACTCCTAAGAGCCCATACTGATGAATCCAGAAAAGCTGTAACATAACTGAAAAACTAAACCCAATACATGTATAACCAAACAAAAAAATTAAGACGTGTTGTGAAGTTCCTTGTGCTAAACCCTTTACCAAACGCCAACTTTTCGACTGTCCAAACGTGAAAGAGTTTGCAGACAACATTTCAAAATATGATGGAATTTGAAATTAATCTTCTAATAGAGTAGAAAACATTGTGGGAAAAGGAGAAATTGCTTGTTACGAGCAATTTCCCTTTTCCCACAATGATTTCCAGAGTCATCTGCAACAAAGTGGTTAAATGTTGTTATTGTTTGGTAATGGGTTAATCATAAAACATCTGTTTGTTCACCAGGTGATGTTAACGCTGGTCAATGAGATAACATACTCTGAGCTGCAGAAACTGATTGCTCAGTCTGTTGACGTACCGGCTGAGCGACAGAAAATCCGCCTGGGATTTCCGCCAAAAGTTTTAGAAGCACCGCAGGAAGGGGAGGAGGGGCCCGTAGATATTCACCATGGTGACAAGCTCGCTTTGGAAATTCTGCCAGACCCTAGTCATGCCTGTGAGTATAATGTAGAAATAAAGTTTTGCCATCATGCAGACAATTTTGAGTTTTTCTCTCATTTACAATTTTGAACTATTCGCATTAAACATAGGTCTTGACTGGAACTAATCCCATCAAATCCAATAGTTGCAGTTACGTTCGATGTTTACAGAGTTATATAACTTGGTAAGGGAACGAGAACGACAGAAGTAATTGGACGAAAGAATGAGTTTCTAAATGGCGGATTATGGGTATCCTTCCTTAAGCTCTCTGTGTTGGTTCATATCAAAGTAGTGTTGATTCAATTTTCTTTTGAGGTAGTCTCCAGGCTGACTTATGGACTGCCAAAGGTTCTGCCCAGCTTGACCAGCCCTTGTGGCCAGTTAAGCTTGGTGTCTTCCTCCATTGTGTGTGGAACATGCATTTCAATTTAATGGGAAATACCGTTGACATAATGGAGGAAGACCCCATACTCAACTGCCCATAAGGGCTGGTCAAGCCAGGTAAAACCATCGGCATTCTGTTAGTCAGTCAAGAGTAAAACTCTAACAAGCAAATTAAACTTAAGACCTTTTTGATAGTGCACAGGCAGAGTGATAGTCTTGCCTCTGAAAGGTTTCAGATTTGATGCCTTGTCGGATCTTGGCCTCTCTCTGGGTTCAACTCCCGGTGACGGCATTTTGATTTCCATGGGAGATAGTCTCCCGACTGATTTAAGGTCAATGTCGATGGTTTTCAGGATTTGATCAGCTGTTTTGGGCGGTTGAGAACATTGTCTTCCTCCATCCATGAAGATTCGGGCATTGCAACATAACCAAAAATATGTAGATGGGATGTTTGTTTTACTTGTATCTCCTTTTACTATATGTTTTCCTCATAGAATCATTGTCCTTATACAATGCTTTGACTTTTTAAAAGATCCTTATTGATATTACTCATCTATCTCATTCTGTAAGACTATTCTTTAAAGTCACCCATCTTCTGTTAAATATATTTTTATAGCGATGACCCAATCCTTCCCACCAGCCCACAGTAGTAGACAGAATGCATCATGGGGAAGTTTCGATGAAGAGGCACAGGACCAAAATGCTGAACGTCTTTTACAGACACTCAAGGATATTCAACATAGTATGGGAAAATTTTGTTTTTATGTGAACTCAAACCTCCAGCTATGAGGCATTGTTAGAACCATGTTATGGGCCTCTGTGGTCTAGTGGTTAGAGTACAGATCTTGAAATCACCCCTCTCCAATTGGGTTCAAATCCCTTTGACAGCACTTATATTTTCATGATAGGCAGTCTCCAGGTTGACTTGCAGAGTGCCAATGGTTCTACCTTGCTTGACCAGACCTTATGGGCAGTTGAGTGTGGGGTCTTCCTCCTTTATTTAGAGTTATCATTGCGGCATTACAGAAATAATGCTGACATAATCTAAAATCTCATATAGATGAATAAATAGAATGATTTTCATGCAGTTTTTCAAAACCAATGTGCTGAAGCCTTTATTGTTTGTATTCTTTGTGAGAGGATTCTTATGAGTATCTACATTATTGGGTTTAGTGAAAAAATAAAGGTGTTAGCTAAAGTTACACATATCTGTTCTGGATGTCACTTGTTTGCTACCTGTCACATATTCTTTAGAACTGTTTTGTTTATTTCTTTTCTTTTTTTAAGTTAAACACATGTGTTTTGTTGTAGTTGTTTTTTCCAGTATAATTCTTACAACACAATGAAAAAGGTGTTTTTATCCAGACTCTTTTCATACATACCACATACTCTTTAGAACGAAAATTGTGGAAATAAATAATTTTGTTTTTCAATATGGAAGGACTTACTGACGAATCATGGCAATATGTAATAGAAATTAATGATAACAGTGAAAATATATAGTTCTTGATGGATGTCCTCACCTTTGATACACAACTAAAATAATGTTCAAAACTATTGCCACACAAAACTGTCTCAATCTCTAATCCAACCAACCTTATCTTATCATTATCCTAATGATTTCCTAATCTTATCACTATTTATAACAGCGGCCGGAGGAGATAGTATAGATACGTCAGTAGCCTCACTGCGTATCATCAGTGAGTTGGCTGGGAAGGACCTGTGGACGTACGTACAGTCCATGCCACACCTCTTCTCTGTAGGAGGGCTGTTCTATAACCAGGTTAAACGGGATCTGGGTCTCGTAGACAAGAAACACTGTCAGCTGCCCTGTCTTCCTGGAAAGGTGGGTTGTATACATTTTTTTTTATATTTGTACCATGTTACTTATGCTTATTGTTAAAGGCACTTGATAATAGGTAATAATACTTGAGAATTGGAACAGCATATAAATCGAAGAATTTTTTTTTCACCCTGTTCAGGCTTATTTTCATATTCATTATTTTCCCTATTTTCAAAAGCACTCATGTGTCCTCCAAATTTGTATGTTAAGCAAATCTAAAGAAGTGAAATAAGTATTGGGTGGATTTTCATAGTCTGATGGATTTCAGAAAGTACAGTTAACACATACCATTGCTCTCTTTCTGGGATTTAGCTCTCAATAACTGGTCTTTCTCTATCATTATGAGTGGGGTTTCGAAACATAAATGAAATAATGTTCACACAATGTAAAACCCATAAGGATATAATAATAACTCCTATAAAACTTCTTTTAGTTGATTTTTACCTTGTTTTAATAATATTTAATCACTTTAATTGAATTTGTTTGAATGGGTTTGAAATATTTACAGGTATTCAGATATAACTCGGCCCAGGATCGGTTGGAGCTGTGTTTGGAGCCATTTGGCCATTACCCAGTGGAACCCAACATTGAACACAAGGTCAAGGCGTCTGGACTGCAACCCGAACCTTCGACCTCAACTGAAGAGGTCAAATTTGGAGCCAGTGGAGCCATTCATCATGGTCATGAAAGGCAGGCATTTTTGGGTAGGTATAGTTATATATTGTTGCTGTGAAAGTGAAACACCCCGATTATATGATATGGATAAATTTGGGTCTTCTCTAGTTTTCCGAGTTACATTTTGTCATAGTGAAGGTGAAATTGCCCTGTTATTCAATATATAAAAGATCTGTATTATAAGGCAAGCAAGAATACAAAATTATTTCATGATATATTCACCAGCCCTTCACAAATCAAAACCATTTGAAGAAGTTTATTATTTTATTGTTTTTAACATTCATAACAGTTAATGTAGATAGAAATATTTTCCTCATTTTTGATAAAGATGTTAATGAGAAAAGGAACATCATGGTGCAGTATATTTCTAGGGGATTGAGTGGGCTCCTTTTTTGCAGGAAAAAAAATTATCATCTTCCACAACCTTCAGTCTCGTGAGACACATTTTCTCTCACAACTTAAACCAAATACAGTCCTTGTGAAAGATATTACACCATGATATTCTGTATAGATTTGATCACCTCTATGAAGGATTAAAAAAGGTGCAGAGGTAGAGCACTGGCCTCTTGTACCAAGGGTTTCGTGTTCAATCCCAATAAGGTGAAAATTAAAGGACAAGCTATCAAATCAGCAAAAGAACAGGTTAAGTATATAGGAAGCATTCCTGTAGAGTGATTTTAATATGCTTTAAGCTTCTGTCACAATCAATGTAGAATGAATTAGTTTAAACTAAACTGAAGGAATATTTCATGTTAAGGTCAATGTCACTCTCTGATGGGTGTTCATGCCAGAATGCCCATGGACCTTGCCTGTATATTACTTACTTTGAAGGAAGGAGCCTCCATTGCTGGAGTAGTTCAAGTACAGAACTTGGAATCATCTGGCCCCTTTATGTGCGGGTTCAAATCCCGCTGCTGACATTCGAATTTTCATGAGAGGTTGTGTACCGATTGACTTACGGAGTGTGATGATTCTGCCTGACTTAACTTGCCCTTGTGGGCAGTTGAGTATGGCGTCTTCCTTCATCATTAAGAATCTGGAATCACAGCATAACTGAATTACTGTTGATGTTATGTAAAATCTAATAAACATAAACATTTTTAAGGTCAAGGCCACTCCCTGACGGGCGCTGATGACAGAATGCCCATGGACCTCGCCTGCGCCAACCACAAGCCCCAGGCCCGGGGGTTCCACGACCTATGTTCGATGCCTGGCAACAACAAAGAGACTATCCCTGAAGAATCAATGGAGGAACCAGGTAAATACCTTAGTTACTTACTTACTGCCCGTTGTGCTGGTTGGTTTCTAAAAACAGCAACTTTTATTCTAAGTTTATAAGTTTAGCTCATTTTTTACAAAATACAGTGGACCCGCGATAATCCGAACGTCGTTTATCCGGAATATTCACCATCCGAACAGAATTTTGAGGGAACGGATCTTACCTTCATCAATTTAACTGTTTAATGCAGAAAAAACGCGTTCCGGAACCGGACAAAAATATTCGGGAACCAACAGTCACTTTTCATAGTATATGGGTATGGCTAGTCCGGAAACCAGTAAAATCGTTTATTTTGCGGTTACAGTTGCGAATGAAGGGATCGGTCTTCTGTTGTAAACGGCATTCACATGTTTTGCAAACTGTCACGTATGCTTGACCATAACATGTCACCTAGTGTAGTGTACTGGAAGGTGTTGATTGTTTGTTAATTGGTCATTCTGTCAGTTGATTGGTCTTACATTATTGTAATTACGGTCGCATGTCGATAGTTGAGTTTGTAAAAGGTGTTGATTGGCTGATTGGCTGCTTAGACAGCGATCGGGAGACAATGTCTGGCAATCATTTTCAATTATTACTCAATCGATATGCTCCTTTTCCCTATAAATAAACTCTCGACAATCCCTACCTATCTCATTTCTCGATATTGAAATAAGAAGATACAACTTGAAGATGTCTACACCCACAGCCAAACGAAGATGTGTCGAAATACCAGTTTCTCATTTTCCATGTGCCTTAACTGCCCTTTTAAGGGCCTTTTACCAGAAAGCCTTCTTTTGTCACATTGTCACTCTCGTCAGAGAACCCATCCCCCAAGCTGCTATCAGCTAATCAAACAGTTCTTTTCAGAGCTATCTTAAGGAAATTTAACTTTTCGAAAGACATTGCTTCAAATTGTTCTTTTTTTTTAAAAATCCGTTTTGACCAAATAAACACTTCCTTAACACACTTTATATTTCCCTTCAAAAAAAATAATTGTGTATTTCTTACTTCATAGTAATGATCATGATACACCGACACCGTGTAAAGGTAAACATTTCGCTGTAACTCGCATATTCTTTATTCCGGAAAATTCGTTAATACGAACATTTCTCCTGGGAACGAAAGTGTTCGGATAAACGAGGGTCCACTGTAAACCATTGCAATACCTACAATACAAATGATCTTTATCTTTTCTGTAATGTTAAAAACAGAGTTTGAAAGCTGTCAATCTTATGTTACTTTAGTAATTCTTGTTGTCATTTTATCACTTAAATCCAAATCTGTGAGTTAGTCCTTTTAACCCATCACTAAACAATAACAACATTTGAAATTACTGTGGGAATAGGAGAAATTGCTTGTATCGAGCAATTTCTCCTTTTCCCACAATGATTCCTTACCTATCAGACGATTACTTTCCAATTTCATCATTTGGTGTTTTGAATATACCTTCACCTTATTTCTTTCTAGCTGTTGAAAAAGAAGATACCAAATACCAGAGGCTAGGGCCTGGTTATAGTGTGCTCGATGCTGGAACAGCAAACGATCAAAACGCAAACCTCGAGATGTTCAGGGCCCTCGCAGAGTCGATAGAGAAAACTCTCTCTCAACACATGGAACAAGTGAGAAATATTTCTAAGAGTTTTGTTTCTTGTCATTGACCAAACACAAAATAACTTTTGTTAAAAGAGTTTATTAACCCTTTTCCAAACGACAAATTTTCGACTGTCCCAAATTGAAAGGGTTTGCAGATGACATTTCAAAATGTGATGAAATGAAAATGATCTTCTGATAGGCTAGAAAATATTGTGGGAAAAGGAAAAATTGCTCGTGAGAGCAATTTTTCCTTTTCCCACAATATTTTCTAAAGTCGTCTGCAATAAAGTCGTCAAATGTTGCTATTGTTTGGGAATGGGTTAAATAGGGTCTCACAGCATTCATATTAAAATTAATTGTTAAGACTTTTATGAACATATTAAAATAACTCCATATATTTTTCCAGTTATTTATTTGTACTCACATCCTTTCATGTTCCTTTAAACATAAGATCATTTTTTAATGAAAAACAGAATATTACACGGAATGTTACTTTTTTTTTTTAAGGATTTACAAGATGAAGAAGACATCACAGATAAACCAAATCTTCCTGAAGACATTTCCGACACAAACACTGAAGTCCCTGAAGCCATTGGCATTGATAAAACCAATGTTAATGATAAAGCTGATGAAGTCACAACTGAACTGATTGACAATATCAAGGAACAGGTGAATGTTGATACAGAAATGGAAGTGGGTATAAGCAATGAGAATGTTGTCCTGGAACTTGGAGGTGAAAGTTCCAAAATTGGCCCTACTTCACTAGAAAAAACTGTTGAACCAAAAATAAGAGATGTGGTAGAAATGGATACAGAGACTGTTGTTGAAATATCTGATACAAAAGCAGATGATGATAAAGAGGTTTGTGCTGGTATTGTTTTAAAAGATATTAATGAAACTGTTAAAGATAATCCAGAGGGAAATGTTATCGATGATGTTGTTATGGATTCAGCCAATCAAGACACAAATGACGCAAAGGTTAAAGACAACCTTAAAGAAACCCTTGACTGTGATAATAAAGAGAGTGCTAGTATTGATAAAGAGCTGAAAACCACCGAAAGTGTTAAAGTAAATGAAGGTGATTTGAGAGCAGTTGAAGACCATTTAGATGACAAAATTTCCATGGATGAAGACAATGAAGGCGAAAGTTGTTCTGGAAACCTTCAATCAGAACCTGGAATGGACAATTTAGCCGAACCCTCAAATATTGAAAAGAAAATCAATCCAGATCAAACAAAGCAGAACACTTGATATCTTAATAAGCTCCTGATCTGTAACAAAACAAAGAATAAAAAGTTTCATAACTGAGTTTATTTATTCATAATACTAGACATGCAAAGAGGTCTTACAATAGAAATATACATATCAAGTCATTTCATTACAGGAGGGAGTGGCTGTATCATATCCTTTGCACAAAGAATTTTTGACAAATACGAGGGTGTGAAGAATATTCCTTATTGAAAATATTTCCATGAACACATGGGTATGGGATGCATACTTATACTCTTGGGGTCCGTTTTACTAAACAACTTACGGAAAATGTTTGCGTAAGTCATGATTGGTAAACATGGATAGTATCTTCAATGAAAGTGCAATGTGGCACTTCATTGGAAGCGTCTCGGAGAGACGATTCCAATGATGTGTCACTTTGCAATATTGCTTCGTCCAATATTGAAATAAGAGCAATTGTTGTTTTAGACTTACGGAAATCTTAAGCGTAAACTGTTTAGTAAAACGGTACCTTGGATATTTACCGGTTAACTTAGAGAAAAGGCATTTTATGTGTCAATGCCAGGTTAGGGTAAAGTCACTTGTAAGTCATCTTTAGTAAATTGCTTGTATATGTATATACTTGTTTGCTTAACTCCTCCCCTCATATTGGAATCTTATGACAGGTCCAAATTCAAAACGACAGCAGACGTAACAAAAATAACTAGGTTGAAAACCATTTTGACAAGGATGCATTGCTCTTCGGGAGCAAATAATCCTTTTGTCACAGTGGTTTCTAAAATCTTCTTTTGCAATTTTGTCGAAGCGAGTTATTAGCATGGGGTGAATAAATTAACAATACATGTAGTTTTTAAACTTTCTGGGTTAATTCTCCCTAAGTTTATCATATCCTGTCTGTTTTAATTATGCCTTGATTTCAATACTATTTAAGTTGATTACACCTTTTAATCAGATATGCCATATTTAATTAATTAAGAGCAATCATTTGTATCATGTCTGTAGCTCAAATACTACGTCTTCTTACCAATGATCAGTTTTGTCCCAATGGGAAAGAATTAAGAGACTTTGAAAGAATATTGTGCAGTACTGGTGAGAAAATATTAAGAAGATCAAGAGGTACATTGACTATTGCAATATACAGTGAACCCTCGTTTATCCGGACCCCGATTATCCGGATGTCTCGCAATCCGAACAAAATTGTAAGGGAACGGAATTATTGGACCAGTTTATTGCAGACGACTTTTGAAAACATGGTGGGTAAAGGAGAAATTGCTCGTGACGAGCAATTTCTCCTTTTCCCACAATGTTTTCTGCCATATCAGAAGATTATCTTTGAATTTCATCACGTTTTGATATGTCTTCTGCAAACTCTTTCAATTTGGGACGGTCGACAATTTGGCGTTTGCTAAAGGGTTATAACTATACACCGCTCATACAGACCGTTTATGTCTTAATGTTAATAAGAACATGCTCTGATTCATTAGTCCGGATTATTCGGTAAACCGGACATTTTGTTGGGAACGGATGTGTTCGGATAAACGAGGGTTCACTGTAATTGTAATACTGTTGAAAACTGCACAAACCCCCAAACCAATTAAGTCAAATGATATTTGTTATGGTAAAGGGTGGGTTAAAACCTCTCTTTATTACTGATACTTAAACATGCTTTCGTGATAGACGACACATTCAAACACTCTGATAAAAGGAATGTTTACTTTCTTTCACAAATTTGCTTTTTGCCACAGTTATGATAATGTTTATCCATCAATAATTCATCTTTTACGAATGTTTAATTTTATATTATCATTACAGTATTCATTTTTGATTTTTTCTTAGTCCAGCCTTTTTTCTCCCTTATGTCATTCCTTTCCATCAATTCTGAAGGGAATTAAAGGAACATATCATAGAAAAAGGTTTTACTTTTTAAAGAAGATGTCTTTTTGGACTCTCAAGGTGTTAGAAATAGCACACTATAACCTGGTTGAGTTAATTTGTAGCATACAACAGTTTGATGATTCATTGCAGTACCATTGAAAAGTGCTTCATGTTTGTAAAGCACTTTACTATAGTCTAGTATTGAACCATCAAGTTTCTTCTTTGTGACCAATCACCTTTACCCACTCCCTCATGTAACTGGTCCAAATTGAAAGCAACATTAACTGCTAAAAGGGAGAACTCTTCTTTTGTAAGACCATTTCTAAATGTTAGGTAGAAACTATTGTCACAAACTAGAAATTTGTTCTTGACGTCTGCAGAAGATGTGTTAAAGCAATAATTGCTCATAAATTATCAATTTTTTTATGGTCATTTTTCTAATGTTTTTGTTTTATGTGTAAACATGTATAAGCTCTTTCAAATGGAGAAGCATACTGTACACTCTGTTTCATCACAATTGTTTTAGCTCTGAAACATTGTATTAACTGATAAGTGGTTTAGCACAGTGTCCATAAATGACCAATGTTTTTATAGATACCTCTGTAGAATACTTAGTAGAATTCTTTGCATCTCTATAGCAACAGAAAATGCTCATTATAGATCATTTCATCCTTTAGTATATTTTCCTCCCATTTAAAAAAAAATGTATTGCTTTAATTTCTGTCTCTGTTTCTTTGGATAAGAAACATTGATTATATGTTTTACTATACAAGTATATAGAGTCACAAACCTTATGTTATAAATGTCCCTTTGTAGTAAATGTTGCAACGAGTTTTATTGTGTTAATGTGATTTAATTATTTATGTATTTTGTTAACATAAACCATTATTCCATTACATACGGTCGTTCTGAATTGAAAGAATGATCAGAAGAAGGTTATAGAGCATGAAAAATGTGATTGATCTGAAATCTAGTTTAAACAATTTATTTACTCCAAATTGATTGTGAAACACAATTTCATGACTTAGATTAATCACACTTGATTCTACTTAGATTAATCACACTTGATTCTACTTAGATTAATCACACTTGATTCTACTTGGATTAATCACACTTGATTCTACTTAGATTAATCACACTTGATTCTACTTGGGGAACACATAATTAGTGCTTGTGCTGATTATGGATTAAAGAAAAATTATTACCCTTATCTAGTGAATCAAAACTATGACCTTTGTTTCCCAAGAGCATCTGAAATAAGGCTAAAACCAAAGCTGAACAAGGATAAGTTACTTGTCATGGTTCATATCGCCTTTTCTTACAATGGTTTCTTAAAAGTTGTGTGGTGCATGAAACATAATGAGCATTTATGGAGTAATGGGTTATTAATTGATGTATTTTGTTTTTGACACTTTTTTGTATCTTTTATGTAATGACATACTGTTAATTGAGAATACTGTTAATTGAAATAATTTAATTAGAATACACTATTATGATTTCTAATGTGTTTTGGTGGGGTTTTTTTTCTCCCTTTTTCTTACTCTGAATACACCGGATCAACATTTTAGACCTTTACCTGGCTTTCATTATGTAGAGTATTTCATGAAGTTCTTCCAACAAGATATATTCATCTATGGCCTCTAAACAAACTAGTTCATGTGGGAAAGCAGTCAGTTACTTGAGAAGAGAAGTCTGCAGCAATTATGAGGAAATGGAAGGAGCATGGATAGGTACACTGACTGATACAATATAACAAAAGAGTTGCTGAAGGCAGCATGAAGCCGTAGTATCATCAATTACAAATTGATTTGGGCCACGTCACAGGAAAATGGGCACTCGGACATAGCAAACAGTGTAGCCCCAGACCAGCCGCCACGTCACTGACGTGGCGGCTGGTCTGGGGCTACACTGTTTGCCATCTAAGAGGACATCCAGTTATACCTTTAAATAAATACAAAAGATAGCTTTCGTGACTAGATGCTGGAATAATAGCGCTAAGATAGAGCTGAGTCAGCGCTTTTTTTATATGTCCGAGTGCCCCTTTTCGCGTGACGCGGCCCATTTGTTAAATGCTCATTCTATAATGCAGATGATGGACCCTACAAATGATGAAAATTGTCTTATTGTCCTCCAACAATGGATGGAGTGACAGTTAGTCGGAAAAAAAAGTTGGTGGGATCTGCAGTGATAATGTTTTTAGCGTTGGGGGCTTGAGACCGGCTAACCCGGGTTCGATCCTTGATGACAATCATCTACTTTACCATGGAGTGTCCTTTGGTAAGACACATTTCCTATCAAGTACTGTTAGGTAGTCTAGGGATCATGTACTATAATGCATAGAGTGAGCCCTGTACATTAATAAGTAGAAAAGTAAACATTGCAGTCCCTCCAGGGGTGATGAAATCCGATTTTGATTGACTTGTCTGTAATTTATGCCAATCTTTTTCTGCACATGTCTGTATAATGGTTGGGCATATACAGTAAATTTCGGTAGAAATCTGTAGTGAAATCAACTTGTCTTTTAGGTTTTTGAAAAAGCTTGACAATATGGACAATTGGTTTTGCCGTTCCAGGCCTCCACACTCAATAATATCTCACCTTAATGCATCTGTAATAGAAAATACTAATCTATATGACAAAAGGATAAAATGTTCCATTTCACAATGGTTGACTTTTTTTACCAAAAACCTATTAAAAATTTTTGGGGGTCTTTTTTTTTGTCCAATACCATAAAGAAAATGTTTGTGATAGACTCTACTTTTTGACATTTACTTTTGCCATCACCTTAGGCTAAAATTTAATTGTCTTGGAAAGTGTTGATATTCCTTTGCTTATGTTAACACTTATAGTATTTTTACATATAATGCACAGTGAAAATGTTTCATAAGTTCTTGGACCAGTTAAAGAAAATGGAGAAATTGGTCAAGAAACCTCTATAAAAGAATATCTTTCTTATTATGACCGATGTCCCACCATTTCGTACCAATTCATGCCAATAAAACACATACATGTATATCTAATATGCAATGGTTTGAGGACACCGCTACTTAGTTGTTATGTGGGAATAGTGTTCAGTGATAATTTTTGGCACAAAAAATCTCATAAAATTTCCCAAAAACTCATTACTTTCATTCATTTTAATCATTTTTCTACCGAAAAACCCATTGTTTTTAAGTTTTGGTCAAAAAAGCCCATTGTTTTAATTTAGAAAAAAATCACTGAGTATTGCTACTTTTTTTGTAATATATTATAACAGTATATATCAATTTTGTTTTAATACCCATCTCATGATCAGTGGTAGGAAAACTTTAAACATAAATAGCTTGTCGTTCTTTCTTGATTCTTACATTTACACGTGCTAAGTGGCCGACCATGTGCCCTTAAGGTAGTCTGACGTCATGCACGATATTTTTGTGTGAAAAATCAAGTACCCAGAGTTCCGTGTTGACATGTGCAGACGAAACCTCCATAATAAACTATATGCAAACTTTCTCTAAGCAACTATTGTTATCAAGTATGCTTTTAAAATTACAGTTTGTAGAATAAAAAGTTAAACGCACACAGGTTTCGTTTTAATAAAGAACGCGGATTGTTTTCCTGTTAACAAGGGAAACAACCGCACATTTACTTAAACACGATACTTACGAAACGGTTAGAGTTACTGCGCATGTAACAAAGTTTGTAAACAAACCCCTGCGGAGGAAACTGTCTCAGTAGTGGCATTCTTATATAAGAAAACTAGTACCAGGACCATACCTACAACAGGTTAGTGAGTGTTTTAAAATTGTTTACGATTCAGCTCTGTATATAAAAGGTTTTCAGTTAGAAAACGTAACTTGGGACAAACTTCGCGCCTTTTCCAGTGGAAATGTCAACTTGCGATAATTTGCCTCGTAACTTGAGATCAAAGCCTCCGATGATGATATATGAGATATATCGTTTGTGTAAATATAGAAAATAACGAAAGGGTAGGGTTCACAGTATGTTCTAGTTCATGTACTATATTTTGTTATTCTTTATGCCCCACTAACGCGCTATTTGTAAAGACGGAGGTCTTCGTTGTTGGATTTGCAAGCTCCAACCTTTCTTTGCCCCATTCTTCATTTTAAATCTGGTGCCTTTAGCTTGTACATGTCATATGAATAAAAACTCACAAAGATTATAGACTACACCGGGGAAAGAAGAAACTTGCTATGTATCAAGTGCTGCAGTTAATTTGCAGTTTGCATACACATTTCCAAAATGTTGTTATTTCTATTGGATGTAAATAAAGTGGTAAAATTTATTTTATGATGCAGCTGTCTGCTCACTGGTTTCTATTGAATATTTTTGTGGATGGTTTTTACCTCATTCCTACATATATGAGTGTTTGTAAGGAATTTAAATAAATGATTAATGATTCTATTATACCTGTCAAAAACACAATCACTGTCACAAATTCAATAAATAACAATGTCTTCCAACACTTTTGATGTATAGTCTACAATTAATATATGGATGCTGTTCATTGAAAAATGTCTACATGATTTATACATTTACATGTTTGTATCTACTACAATGCCAAGGCTATCTATATTGGTGTGGTGAATGCGCACATACACAATGATTTTTTTCTATATCAAATCAATGTAGATTTCCTTTTTTTTACCCAAACTTAAAAATCAATGGGTTTTTCTATAGAAAAATGATTCAAATGAATGAAAATAACAAGTTTTTGGAAAATGTTATGAGATTTTTTGGGCCAAAAATTATCACTGCATATGAAAAGGTGTAAAAGCTTTCAGATGAGGAGCCTTACCTAGAAAGATGTTTGACCTCTATAACCCAGCATGTTCTAATTTTTCTTCTATAAAAAAATTTGAGCAGCTGTTTACAGGATAATTCAAAACTGATAATTAAATACAGACTCAAAGAAAGATGATGACAACACAATAATGTGAGGGATCCATACAAGACTATAGTAAGTCCTTCCCAAATGTACCAAAACCCTCGTACCAAACCGTCGAATTGGAAGCATGAGTGTGACTGGAGGAAATTCAAAAACAAGACATTTCGGATTCCTATTGCTATTTATAGTTTTGCTATTTATAGAAATAATTAGCTTTGATCAGCTTATAGATGTTTTTTATTGATATTCAAGTAAATACTAATGGGATGACATTCAAACTCAACCCTCATTCCATTATACCTCATTAAGGAATTCACTATACCTCTCTCTGTTTGTTAGAAAGGGGGTTTCATCCAAAAGAGGTTTTCACTCGCATATCATTTAATCGAATAAGACTTGAAGAAAAGGATAGATTGTAATGATTCCTTGACGCTGATGTTTAACTATCCGATATTCAAAAAAGTTTAATCACTACAAATATGAATGCATGCAGCAACGAACTTGTCATTCAAATCTTACGCAATTGAAGACTTTAGTGCACAATTAAAAAGTCCTAATTTTATATTGAGAGATTGAATCAATCCACCCCCTCTTGCTGTGCTTGGGCCAAGTACCCATGAGTTTTTAAGGCAGTGTTTCATCAAATATTATCTTATGAATACTCATCTTTGAGTACCGACTAAGATTTCTTTTTTTTTATCGTTATAAATGTTCCTTTAACCCTTAGATTGTTGTGTAATTTTCTTGAAATAGATTTTTGTGTCGTCTGCTTTCCAAAATCTTAAATGACTGCTGAACTTTGATGAGGAAAGATGCTCAGAGTTGCAAATAGGTAAGATCACAGGCCAGCCACCAATTTATTTGGCGGCTGGCCTGGATCTAACCTGTTTGCATAAGCATGAAGTCGGTTCCAGCACTATAAGGGTTAACTCAATGGTTTTATCACAAGTACCGGCCACATGTGGGCTACCCCTTCAACTTGTCATGTTACAGTCACAAATAACTGCTTGGTTTTGAAGTTACCCAGTAAACAACATTAAAATACCAATCAGCAAAGTCATTAATTGTATTGTATCCAAGTGTAAAGAGTTAATTGCTATGCTGACATCTTGTCAGTTATAATATGGCTTTCCAGGAATTCATATACTGTATAAAAATATATCAGATGGTTCAAGCTGTAAATGTGCTACAGCTTGGAGGCACTGTGCGATTAAAATGCGTCAGTGTTCAACAACTTTGGGCCAGAAGGGGACCAATCAGCAACAAACAAGGCATTTTGATATCAAATGCAGCCAGACGTAGAATCAATTATCTGTGTCTGGAGCATTCAGACTATATAAAAAAGTAGCATGATTGATGTATTACGAAGAGCAATTTAGTCTCCTTTGGCCACAATGTTTAAGAATGTCTGAAAGACACTATAATGATGCATCTATATGTTTTAGGATTAAAGTGGTGTTATGCCATTTTTCACTGTAAGATTAAGTGGAAAAAGAAATTCATGTCTAAATGATGTTGTAAATAATGTCTATAGGACCCATTAATCCAAGCTCTACATGCCACTAGTTTGAAATAATGATCTTTTGAACTTCATTTCACTTCAACACATTAAATTGATGGGACGATTCTATTGAGTACCAACAAAAAAAGGTTTCCTCAGATATTTTTTTGAAAATGGTGTGAACAAGACCCTACTGCAATCTCTTATCTTGATCACTTATAATTTCCTTCATGATGGTGTGTGTGGGTTGAATTTGTTTGTGATGGGTAATGTACAATGTTATTATGTCCACTTAACCCTTTACCAAACAACAACGACATTTGACCAGTTTGTTGCAGACAACTCTGGTAAAAATGGTGGGAAACTGAGAAATTGCTCTTAACGAGCAATTTTCCTTTTCCCGCAATGTTTTCTACCCTATCAGAAGATTATTTTTCAATTTTATTTACATTTTGAAATGTTGTCTGCAAACTCTTTCAATTCCGTACAGTAAAAAATTTGGTGTTTGGTAAAAGGTTAAAACCTGCTAGTAATGGCCAAGTATCGATTGTTTTCAAGGAGGATTCAAGTAGCTGGCTATAAATAAATGAAGGCAGGACTATAATGGCCTTAATGGAAAAGAATTATAAGATTAGAAGGCAAATGTGATTTATTGTTTTGAGGACAGTGGTCCAGTGGTAGAGCGTCGGCTTCTGAACACGAGGATCGTGGGTTTGAATCCCTGGAGTAGCTGGTTTGGCTTGCGACCTTTCATTTATCCTCATTCGTAGCGAGTACTGGTTATGATCCAGGAAGCAGAATGGAGAGTGTTAAGTCTGAGTTGTAAAATCTTGTTTCACAATCAATGTATAATAGATAAGTTTAAACTAATGATATGTTTGTTAATAATGATTTTTTTTATATTCACTAGATAGGACTTTTTCATTGCTTCAATAAGGTTTCAGTTTCAGTGCCATGTAGTTAGGCTTTTTAGTGATGGTGGAAAACAAAATTTACAGAGTTGCCCTTTAGACATTGTCACGGCTCAAGGTGGAGTTGTGGAAGTTGTATTAACCCTTTACCAAATGCCAACTTTTTGACTATCCCAAATTGAAAGATTTTGCAGAAGACATTTCAAAATGTAATGAAATTGTTAAATAATCCTCTGATAGGATGGAAAACATTGTAGGAAAAGGAGAAATTTCTTGTTAAAAGCAATTTATCCTTTTCCCTGAATAATTTCCAGAGTCATTTGCAACAAACTGGCCAAATATTGTTATTGTTTTGTAATGGGTTATATTCAATAGGATATGTAGGCCCTGTGAGAAAATGGTTATAGCATAACAGAGTCCGTGTAAATGGAATATTCAATTGACATTCCTTGTAGATTAGAATCAATTGTACTGGTATTATGAAGTGGAAAACAATGAAATGAAAAATTGTTTGTTAACCCTTATAGTGCTGGAACTGACTTCATGCTTATACAAACAGGTTGGATCACAGGCCAGCAGCAAATTGATTTGGCACCTGGCCTGGATCTAACCTGTTTGCACAAAGATAAAGTCTGTTCCTGCACTATGAGGGTTAAAAAGTGCATAAAGATATAAGTTTTGATCAAATAACTGTTATATTTGTGTCAAAATAGAAAATTTTATGCAGCGGACCAAACCAATATTTTAAATATCTATGTCAAGCGTCTTTATGTATGTTAATTCACTAGACCCAGGTATTTTGAAGCTCATAGTCTAAAGTCACGTTGTATATCTATATATATCCGAAATCGTGACCAAATTTGTCTCATGATTTTTAGGGGTGGGTAGAAATGCTTGAGTGTGTGAGCATGAGCGTTGACCGTGACAAATGGCTTCAAATACCTGATAAAGTGATAGTGATGAAGTTGCAAAAGTCCCAATTATATTAAGAGTTCAATGCTATACTTTATCCAGGGATGGCCCAATCAATTGACCATATTGCCTAGCTTGTCCAAAAGCCTTTACAGACAAATGAAAATTCACTGAAATTTACTAGATAACTACTATACGAACAAGTACAAAAGAAAATGTTTGTACAGTAATATCTCGTTAATCCGAACACGTCCGTTCCCAACAAAATTTCCGGATTTACGAAAAATCCGGACAAATGAAGCAGGGCCAGTTCTTAAACATATTTAGACATAAACGGTCTATATGCACGTGTATACTTATAAACCTTTACCAAACGCCACAATTTTCGACCGTCCCAAATTGAAATTAAAAATTATTCTTCTGATATGGCGGAAAACATTGTGGGAAAAGGAGAAATTGCTCGTCACAAGCAATTTCTCCTTTACCCACAATGTTTTCAAGAGTCGTCTGCAACAAACTGGTCAAATGTCGTTATTGTTTGGTAATTGGTTAGGCAAATTACTGCACTATAATTCCGTTCCCTGACAATTTTGTTCGGATTGCGAGACATCCGGATAATCAGGGTACAGATAAACGAGGTTTCACTGTATTTACAAACAAGTAAATCAACCCATTCTTTATATAGTGCTTCATTTTTGTGAAGGACATACGTTAGTCATGCTTCTAAATCTTAAATTGTTTTAAGAAACCTAGAACTTGGGGGTCCAGGGATTGAGCCCCACGACACCTCTAGTTTCGTGGGAGAGTCTTGGCAAGTCATTTCAGAGCCCTTGCCTAGTACTGGTTGATCATACAGTTTTTTTTGAAGAAACCACAGTATCAAAGGGAGTAATTTGGGTTCACATTACCTCAAGCCGGCTGGTACATGACCAATAACTTTCCTATAGGAACAGTAGATTTTCAAGATTTCAAACCCTCAGGACTGATAGAATTTTCAGAAACTGTATCATGGTTTGTCCTATGAAGTTTCTTTGGTGGGAACAGTGTCCAAATCACTAAATCATGTTTTCTATCTGATAACCGTTTTAACCCTTTCCCAAACAACAGATATTCGACTGTCCCATACTGAAAGAGTTTGCAGACGACATTTCAAAATGTGATGAAATTAAAAAAAAAAATCTTCAGAAAGAGCAGAAAACATTGTGGGAAAAAGAGAAATTGCTCATCCTACTAAAAAATTGTTTGGTATCATATTGCAACTAGTTTAGTACAACTGTCCTCATTTCATGTTTATGTAACTCGGACATTGTGTTTTATTCTATTCTAAATATAAACCAGAACGTGAGTGCTTTGGTCATGGGTCAATGGAGTCATATAGAGCTATAAGACGTGACACATTTTAAAGGCTCCTGCGTGACCCAGTTATTACAGTTGAAGTGTTGGTCTTAAAACTTGGAGATCCCGGGTTTGAGCCCAACAGGTACCTCTGGCATTCGTAAGAGTCCTTTGCCTTGTACTGGTGGATCCAGGAAAGCTGTTGCATAACTGTAAAATTGTTAATGTTGAAGTAACCCTCATTAACACAAAAATGAACAGAAATGATGCATTTGAGCTGTGGTGCAACTTGAAGTATGGACTTTATAACTCCATTGCAAAGCTGCATGGCTTTTTTGAAATCTTGAGAAAGGATTGATAAAGAGTGGGAGAATGGAAACACCTTTAAAAGTATATTTTGAAGGTTAAACATTTAATATTGTCTTGTCACAACTTCTAATATGGAGAAATATACCAACAGTTGTGCATATAAGATTTGGAATAATGGTGTTTTTTTCAAAGCCATATTTCACCAATCATTTCAAGTTTCTTTGGATATTAAAGCAAAGAGTCAATTCGTACAAGCACACAATACCTTGTTCGAAAAGAAAGAAAAGAAAAGAAAGAAAAGAAAGAAGAAAAAAACCCACCCAACTATTTATATATACATGTATCTGGGGTTTCCATTCATGTCAACTTTAGTAATGAAAGGATCTTTGCATAAATATTTTAACAAGATTTTTGAGCAAATACATTTGAAATGCCACGGTTGACCAAACTCAACCCTTCATTTATGGAGGGTCCAGTGCAAGACTATAGTTCGTGCTTCATGTTTGTGAAGCACTTACTATAGTCTTGCATTAAACCCTTGAATTACTGTATGAGTGTATGTTCAAATCGAAATAATGTACCGAGTGCTTAAAGTTATTGAAAGATCAACCTAAGAACATAAGTATTTTGTATTGATGAGCAATGTATACTGGTTTCACATTGCTTTTGTTCAAGATTAGATAATAGCACCTTTCTTATTGAGAAGACTTTTTGTATTTAATTTTACAATTCAAAACGTCCCCTGTTGTTAATAGTTCTTCCAGAGAGTTAACTGTTAGAATGCTGGGTAATTTTCTAAGAATAGATTTCTGTGTCATCTGCTTTCCAAAACCTTAAATATCTGTTTAATTTTGAAGAGGAGGATATTCAGATTATCAAACAGGTTAGATCACAGGTCAGCCGCCAGTTTGCTTGGCGGCTGGCCTGTGTCTAACCTGTTGGAATAAGCATGAAGACGGTTCCAGCACTATAAATAAGGATTAACCCTTTCCCAAACAATAACGACATTTGACCACTTTGTTGCAGACGACTTTTAAAAAACATTGTGGGAAAAAGGAAAAATTGCTCGTAACGAGCAATTTATCCTTTTTCCCACAATGTTTTCTGCTCTATTTGAAGATTATTTTCAAATCTCATCACATTTTGAAAAGTCGTCTGCAAACCCTTTCAATTTGAGACAGTCAAAAATTTGTCGTTTGGGAAAGGGTTAAGAGTCATTTTAGCCACGCCCCTAGCATAATACAAGCTATAGTATGGTATGGTATAGTGACACATGATTTTTAATTGAAGCTTGGCTCCCGTAAAGATAGGATTACCATTCAGAAATTGTGTGATTATTATTTTTACAGGGGAGTATGGTATTTGATACAAACTTCAGGTAAGCTGATGTTGATGCTTTTAAATTTGTGTACATTGACTTTATCAGTTTTCTTATCAAGATTACTGGGCTAATTATTTGTAACACTTTGATTCCGTATCCATGCCAACTTTTAATTCACATTACCAATTAATTTTGCCATAAACTAATTTTTCTATCAAGAATTAATAGATGCTGTTTTGTAGAAAATCAACTCAGACTCAGAACTCAGGGGGTCAGCAGGTTTGAGCCCTATTGATACATCTTGTTGCTTTGGGAGTGCCCTTTGGTATGACACTTCAGAGGCCTATAGACTGGTGAAACCTGAGGAAAACCTTAAAGCCATACTTGCCCTCATTTACGCTAAAATTGTAAAAGTTTTAAAATAATTAAAACTTAACTTAAAGGTACTTTAAATTCCCTTTTACAGAGGAATTGAGACTGTAACACTTTCTCACGATGCTTTTAAAAAAGTGAATAAGGTTTGTTTACAATTAATGATAAATTTAGGTCAGCTGAGAAACGTTGTGGAACCAATAAAAACCAAGAAATTCTCCATTTTGAATGTCCACCTTGTTAATACTGGATAAATGAACGTGTTTTTATGTGTTGCACATGATTTTTCTCACCAGGTGATCGACACTCATTAATCCAAGCGCTCCTTGCTATATTAGATGTTACTCAGATGTAAACAATGAGGTTAAATTGGTGGGCACCCAATTTGTGAAAATGGCACTTTGAAAAATAATGATAAATAGTGTAGGCATTATATTGTCACGATCCTGTGTTTTTTTTTCGCTTTGTTTCAACATATTCTATCATAATTTATAACTCATATTAGCCAGTTTTGTAATTTTCTGAGCGCTAGTATCCTTTTAATGTAACTGAAATATTGTTGACACGGCATTGAAATCCATATGAATAAACGTTTTTTGTTTGTCTTTGGTTTAGATCTTTAGAAATACTTTTACCAAATGAAGAACAATGGTTTTGATTTTTTTTCCTCCTTTAGCTCTTTGTGTTAAATCTCCTGTCACCAGACATTATTGCCAAACTTGAGAATTGAAGCATATCAGATTGCCTTTTCTTCACTCTTTACTAAACTTGTTTTCTACCATTATACACGATTGAACATCTCAAATGGAAGGGTTATTGATAGACTGTTCAAATTGAAATAACTTTTTTTTCAAATCTTTTCTTACAATTCTTTCAACCCTTTTCCGACAATTCTTTCAATTCTTTGAAATAATTTATAGTTGTTTTCTCACAACTTTTGCAATATTTTTCTAAAATTTCTTTCAATCCTTTTATAATAATTAATTCAAAAGATCTCTACATCAAATATGCATAGGCGTAGGAGCCGGGGGGGGCCAGGGGGGGCCCGGCCCCCCCAATATCCAGACTGGGGGGGCCAGAGTATACTTTGGCCCCCCCAATATTCACAATGGAAGATGAAGATTTTTGGAAAGAAAAAATGAAAGAAATGGAATTTAACAGCAAAATTAATACAAAAGTGTAATTTGTGCTTTATTTAATACCAATTCGCCTTTTGTTACGAACAATAACCAAAACATTTTGACGTCATCATCGCAAATGGCAATCTGAAAACATAGGGTTTATCCAATGAAATCTCAGCTCACGGAAAGTAGTTTCGACTAACGAAAACAGTGATGCAAAACGTACTCCAAGCAGTCAGACTCTTATATTGTATTTAAATATAAAGTCATTAAGAAATACTGATGAAGTCGTGGCCGTGACAGCATAGTGGCTGTCACTTTTAGTAAGTGTCAGTACAATATGCTTTCTGCGTGAGATCGAGTCTTGGCCTACCCTATTTTCTTTTTCTTTTGGTTATTTTGTCTTTACTAAGATACACATTATCTTTTATCACACGCTTTCTTTTAATTCATTCAATGATATTGAATTTGTAGACGCATGATTAGTCATGAGAAAGTTTAGGAACATTTATTCTTAGACCGGTCCTCAGCTGAAGTTGGCCCCCCCAATGTTGAAAACACTCCTACGCCTATGATATGTTAAAAAATTCTTCTTTATTTAGGTAAAGAACAGATGTAATTTTAATGCAAATGGTATGCACAAACTAGTTCAGATGTTGGTAACTCAACCAGTTTGTGGTTTTGTGCCATTTCCACATACTGGTATCTAAAGTCCCGCCCTACAGTAGTCCGAATGATCCAGACGTAGATATTTCACTCTACGTCTGGATGGGTTCGATATAAAAGCGCGTCAAGCGGATATAGATTTTTCGAGGTAGTGCATGTCGGGAAATCTGTAGAAAGGGGCGGAGTTAAAATTACAGGTAAAGTCTGGCGGGAATATAATATCAGCTCATTTGGTAGAATATATCTTTTTACATTAAAACCGATATTCCCTTTCCCTCATATGAATTTTGTCAATTGCCAAAGTATTGCAACAGTTGATTTCAATTGAATACGTAGATATTCATTCATTGAGTAAAGATATTTGTGACTCTATTGCGAGAATCTAGAAAACACTCAAACCATCAGATAATTGTTTTATGGAAACTTTAGCCACACAAAAAGCCTTTTGCTTATCATTTCTGATGGCAGATTCTATGGGAAAATGGACTCTCAATTTGATATTTTCCTGAATTATAGAAATCTGCAGTATGGGTCTAATCTGAAATATAAATCTAGAAACTATTTCAAAGTATACTGTTTGCAGGTTGGGCGAGCGGGAATGGAAACAAATCAGAGACATAGATAACAGCTATGTCTTTTAAACAAAGTATTCAAAAGGCTTAAATAAGCTATATAAACAGCTTTGGGCATGTTATAAAGGGGGAGTATCGAATAGTACATCTTTCGAGTTGTTGGTCTAAATATGAAACGCCAAGTTTTATTGCCCCAGACGGGAGCGACGCGCATCACACAGAGACACTAATCCAGACACCGCCGTACATCACACATCACGTGCCTTACCCTTTATCCTGTTAATAGCATCATAGTTTTGTCCTCAAAGAATACGCATTTGACATAGATTTTTATTTCTAAAGTACATTCAATTGATATTAATCAAATTTACAGATTTAAGAGCAAGTTTCTTCTGAATATCATCTATGTTTGCAGCGAAATGGTAGTCGTCAAAACCAAATCCTTTTTTACCAATACAGTATCGATTACTTTCTTGATATAGTAAATAGTTTGTATTTTACCTAATCGATAAGTTTGTGTGTTTAATTGCAGTTTGAATTTTAGAATGGTAACGACCTTGTCTGGGAAATTGAAGGGTAACTAAACGTTGACAGCTTACAAAACTGATGATGTTAGATCGGTCGTTATTGCAGCTTGAAACCTTACCTTTGGATTCAATATTTTTTTAAAATTAAAATGGTACGGGAAAAGGTATTGCCCAATGCTTTCATGCATGGAATGAGTCGGACAAACCGATTTTATTTTGATTATGAATAGATTGGTTAATGAACTATTTGTTTGTTTAATTGGACCAGTAAATCATTTAGAAAAAAAAGATAAAAAAAAACAATTCAAAATATGCACTACAACCATAACCCAATGTATCATTTCATAAGTATAGATATGAACATAAGAATATACGCGTTCAAATTGAGACCGTTTTGGGTGCCATATCACAACTGATTCAAGTGTAGGTACTCATAAATGTTATGAATGTTTCGCCACTTTTAAACCTACTTAAATTTTCAATTTGCCATTTATGAGTTGTGGTAATGACGGAAAATTATTAGGACATTCGTATTGATCAAACCAAGAAAAAGCTTCCCTGTCCATCTTCAAATCTTGAAATATGTGCGGAAAATAAATGAATTTTGATTTAAAACGTTTAGGTGGCTATCCAAGTTCAACAAAATTAAAAATGGCCTTTCAGTGAACAATTACGGTTTCAAGTAGCTAAGAATTAGATTCAAGGAAATAGACTGGAGAAAGACTTCTTGACAATCGATGACCCAAACGGCCTAGTTTTGTCTACTTCTTTGTGGCCTTGATGCGTTATTCAAATTTATCACAATTTTCGGGTTGTTTCTCTCAGTATATAAAAAAATCTACGTGAACCAATGATAAATTTACATTCAACACAATTAAAAATCTTAAGGTATCACACATTAAATGGTTCCGAAATACTACGGACGTACCTGTATATCTTTCACGATGACTGTAATTCTATTCGGATTCTATTCGGACACCTTTACAGTCATCGTGAAAGATTTACGTCCGAAAATTTTGTTTTGTTTTTTTCCTTTGAATTGTCATACAACAACCCATTTATTCAAATTAAATTACAATAACATTTACATCATATAAATATATATATACAGTATAGTGTTTTCTAAAATTGGCATTTGACATAATCAAATTTGTTCTCAAGTCTAAAATAGCACTAAGAAGGAGTTGAGTAGACGAAGAAGAAGAGAATGGGAAGGAAGGAAGAACACGATGGTGACTATCTTTTTATTAACACAAATATTCACAAAGGATTGTTTTCGAAATAAGTGTGGCGAAGCAAATCGCTTCAAACCAAAAATGTTGATTTTGTTTTATCAATTTAATCAGGGAGGCGTTGATGTTCATTTTTAGCATCGTGATATGGAGTTGACAAACAGTCCGAATGAATGTTGAGTTTACCTATTTTATGTAAGAGATGTTTTATCAAAATTGAATCTAAAGTGTCTTTTCCTTCGACAATGGATTTCATCAAATGACTCTGCTTTGGTTTAAAAACGAATTCATATTTCCCGTCGATCAAATGTTAACAATCGTTCATGTTTTTGTTTTTTCTGTAAATCACCGGAAATGGAAGCAATAAGCAATCTTATTGGTCAATCCCACCTTCTTTCTGATTGGTGCCCATATTTTTTCTCGTCGCCGATTGGACCCCTCCCACACAGAGGGGGAATGCTGACGCGTTTTTATCGCAGGGCGCCTCCAAGCTGTCACGCAGTTACAGCTTGGATCACCCGAGTTAGCCCTACAGCAGTGGTAACTCAATAAGTGTTAACTCTAATAACATGTGGATAGATAAGTGGGTGTGTATAGGTATTCTTTATAATTGGTTGAAAAAAAATTCAAAAAAACCCTTTATTGTGGGTACTCATTAGAATCGTCTCGCCCAGACAATTCTAATGAGTACCAACAATATAGGGATTAAATATGTAATAACAAAGGTAGCTATGGGAGTAATTATATGATTTAAATGAGTACCAACAATATAGGGATTAAAAA
This sequence comes from Cerastoderma edule, assembly GCA_947846245.1. Classification (NCBI taxonomy): domain Eukaryota; kingdom Metazoa; phylum Mollusca; class Bivalvia; order Cardiida; family Cardiidae; genus Cerastoderma; species Cerastoderma edule. The sequence continues at coordinate 35,463,667 of OX401416.1, read as the reverse complement.
TGTAATAACAATGGTAGCTACGGGAGTAATTATATGATTTAAACGAGTACCAATAATATAGGGATAAAAAATGTAATAACAATGGTAGCTATGGGAGTAATTATATGATTTAAATGAGTACCAACAATAAAGGGATTAAATGAGTAATAACAAAGGTAGCTATGGGAGTAATTATATGATTTAAATGAGTACCAACAATATAGGAATTAAAAATGTAATAACAATGGTAGCTATGGGAGTAATTATATGATTTAAATGAGAACCAACAATATAGGGATTTAAAATGTAATAACAATGGTAGCTATGGGAGTAATAATATGATTTAAATGAGTACCAACAATATAGGGATTAAAAATGTAATAACAATGGTAGCTATGGGGTGTAATAACAATGGTAGCTATGGGAGTAATTATATGATTTAAATGAGTACCAACAATATAGGGATTTAAAATGTAATAACAATGGTAGCTATAGGAGTAATTATATGATTTAAATGAGTACCAACAATAAAGGGATTAAAAATGTAATAACAAAGGTAGCTATGGGAGTAATTATATGATTTAAATGAGTACCAACAATATAGGGATTTAAAATGTAATAACAAGGGTAGCTATGGGAGTAATTATATGATTTAAATGAGTACCAACAATATAGGGATTTAAAATTTAATAACAATGGTAGCTAGGGAGTAATTATATGATTTTAAATGAGTACCAACAATATAGGGATTTAAAATGTAATAAGAATGGTAGCTATGGGAGTAATTATATGATTTAAATGAGTACCAACAATATAGGGATTTAAAATGTAATAACAAAGGTAGCTATGGGAGTAATTATATGATTTAAATGAGTACCAACAATATAGGGATTAAAAATGTAATAACAAAGGTAGCTATGGAGTAATTATATTATTTAAATGAGTACCAACAATATAGGGATTAAAAATGTAATAACAATGGTAGCTATGGGAGTAATTATATGATTTAAATGAGTACCAACAATATAGGGATTAAAAATGTAATAACAATGGTAGCTAGGGAGTAATTATATGATTTGAATGAGTACCAACAATATAGGGATTTAAAATGTAATAAGAATGGTAGCTATGGGAGTAATTATATGATTTAAATGAGTACCAACAATAAAGGGATTAAAAATGTAATAACAAAGGTAGCTATGGGAGTAATTATATGATTTAAATGAGTACCAACAATAAAGGGATTTAAAATGTGATAACAAAGGTAGCTATGGGAGTAATTATATGATTTAAATGAGTACCAACAATACAGGGATTTAAAATGTAATAACAAAGGTAGCTATGGGAGTAATTATATGATTTAAATGAGTACCAACAATACAGGGATTTAAAATGTAATAACAAAGGTAGCTATGGGAGTAATTATATGAGATTTAAATAGTACCAACAATATATGAGGATTAAAATGTAATAACAATGGTAGCTTTCACGAGGTAGTATATGAGATTTAAAGCGAGTACCAATATAGGGATAAAAAATGTAATAACAATGGGCCAGCTATGGGAGTAATTATATGATTTAAATGAAGTACCACTTAATAATGGGATTAAATAGTAATAACAAAAGGTAGCTATAGGAGTAATTATATGATTTAAATAGTACACCAACAATACAGGGATTTAAATGTAATAACAAAGGTAGCTATGGGGTAGTACATATGATTTAAGTAATTTTTTAACAATACAGGGATTTAAAATGTAATAACAAAAGGTAGCTATAGAATTATATGATTTAAATGAGTACCAACAATATAGGGATTAAAAATGTAATAACAATGGTAGCTATAGGGAGTAATTATATGATTTAGTGGTACCAACAATATAGGAATTAAAAATGTAATATAAAAGTAGCTATAGGAGTAATTATATGATTTAAATGAGTACTTAAACAATATAGGGATTAAAAATGCTTAATAACAATGGTAGCTATAGAGGTAATTATATAATTTAAGTAATTTTAACAATATAGGGATTAAAATGTAATAACAATAGGCGCTATAGGAGTAATTATATAGTTAAATGAAATTACCAACAATATAGGAATTAAAAATGTAATAACAATGGTAGCTATGGGAGTAATTATATGATTTAAATGAGTACCAACAATATAGGGATTTAAAATGTAATAACAAAGGTAGCTATGGGAGTAATTATATGATTTAAATGAGTACCAACAATATAGGGATTAAATGAGTAATAACAAAGGTAGCTATGGGAGTAATTATATGATTTAAATGAGTACCAACAATATAGGGATTAAATGAGTAATAACAAAGGTAGCTATGGGAGTAATTATATGATTTAAATGAGTACCAACAATAATGGGATTAAATATGTAATAACAAAGGTAGCTATGGGAGTAATTATATGATTTAAATGAGTACCAACAATATAGGGATTAAAAATGTAATAACAAAGGTAGCTATGGGAGTGATTATATGATTTAAATGAGTACCAACAATATAGGGATTAAAAATGTAATAACAATGGTAGCTATGGGAGTAATTATATGATTTAAATGAGTACCAACAATATAGGGATTAAAAATGAGTAATAACAATGGTAGCTATGGGAGTGATTATATGATTTAAATGAGTACCAACAATATAGGGATTAAAAATGTAATAACAATGGTAGCTATGGGAGTAATTATATGATTTAAATGAGTACCAACAATAAAGAGATTAAATGAGTAATAACAAAGGTAGCTATGGGAGTAATTATATGATTTAAATGAGTACCAACAATATAGGAATTAAAAATGTAATAACAAAGGTAGCTATGGGAGTCATTATATGATTTAAATGAGTACCAACAATATAGGGATTAAAAATGTAATAACAAAGGTAGCTATGGGAGTAATTATATGATTTAAATGAGTACCAACAATATAGGGATTAAAAATGTAATAACAAAGGTAGCTATGGGAGTAATTATATGATTCTAATGAGTACCAACAATATAGGGATTAAAAATGTAATAAGAATGGTAGCTATAGAGTAATTATACTTAGTTTAAATGAGTATTACCAACAATATAGGGATTTAAAATGTAATAACAATGATGGTAGCTATAGGGAGTAATTATATGATTTAAATGAGTACCAACAATATAGGGATTAAAAAATATAATAACAATGGTAGCTATGGGAGTAATTATACTTGATTTAAAATGAGTACCAACAATATAGGGATTAAAAATGTAATAACAAGGTAGCTATGGGGTAATTATATGATTTAAATGAGTACCAACAATTTAGGATTAAAAATGTAATGCTCCTTTGGGAAGTAATTATATGATTTAATGAGTACCAACAATGAGGGATTTAAAATGCTAATAACAAAGGTAGCTATAGGAGTAATTATATGATTTAAATGAAGTACCAACAATATAGGGATTTAAAATGTAATAACAATGGTAGCTATGGGAGTAATTATATGATTTAAATGATACCACCAACAATATAGGGTTAAAATGTAATAACAATGGTAGCTGCTGGAATTAATTATATGATTTAAATGAGTACCAACAATATAGGGATTAAAATGTAATAACAAAAGGTAGCTATGGGAGTAATTATATGATTTAAATGAGTACCAACAATATAGGGATTAAAAATGTAATAACAATGGTAGCTATGGGAGTAATTATATGATTTAAATGAGTACCAACAATATAGGGATTAAAAATGTAATAACAATGGTAGCTATGGGAGTAATTATATGATTTAAATGAGTACCAACAATATAGGGATTAAAAATGTAATAACAAAGGTAGCTATGGGAGTAATTATATGATTTAAATGAGTACCAACAATTTAGGGATTAAAAATGTAATAACAAAGGTAGCTTTGGGAGTAATTATATGATTTAAATGAGTACCAACAATATAGGGATTAAATGAGTAATAACAAAGGTCGAAAGCAGAAAATGATATGATTCTAATAAGACTTAATACCTACAATGAAGGAGATTGGATGAGTTATAAAGATGGTAGCAAGGAGAATATGCCTCATATTTGGGCCTATACAAATCTCTGGTTGTACATACTCAGGGTTGGTCTTCAATATTTCGCAAAGTAATCCTATTCATTCTGTACAAATATTTACTGACCGTCTAAATCTAAATCAAATACGACATGACCAGTGAACCAGAATGGGGGGCAAATAAGTGAACTTTTACCGATTTCCAAACAATAGTGACATTTTACCCCTTTGTTGCAGACGACTCTGGAAAAGATTGCAGGAAAGAAAGAAATTGCTCATGACGAGCAATTTCCCCTTTTTCCCACAATGTAGTCCACCCTATCAGAAGATTATTTTCCAATTTGATCACATTTTGGAATGTCATCTGCAAGCTCTTTCAATTTGGCGTTTTGTAAAGTGTAAAAACCATGGAAATAAACCCACTTCTCCATAATACCTTGCTTTGTTGTACCTGTTGCTGAAGACACAAGGAAACACTGTGAGAAAGGGATATTTTTCTCTTTATAAGCTATTTTACCTTTCTCTTGCCCATTCCCAACCAATATTATTCTTGATGCATTTTTTGTCAACTGATTTTAGTTACAATTTGGACGTGTAAGAAGTTCTCTTTAAATAGCCGGTTGTTTAAACAGTTTGCAATATCTGCAATACAAATGATCAATATCTTTACTGTAAGGTTATAAACGGGGTTGAAGGGCTGTCAATAATCTACTCTTATGTTATTCTAGATATATATATATGTTGTCATTTTATTGGTACAGACAATTTAATCTTATCAAGTTAAAATCCCAATCTGTGAAATAGTTCTTTAACCCTTTCCCAAACAATAATGACATTTAACCACCTTGTTGCAGACGACTCTTGAAAACACTGTGGGAAAAAGAGAAATTGCTCGTAACAAGCAATTTTTCCTTTTCCGACAATGTTTTCTACCCTACCTGAAGATAATTTTCAATTTTATCACATTTTGAAATGTTGTCTGCAAACTCTTTCAATTTGGGACACTCGAATATTTGGTGTTTGGTAAAGGGTTAAAAGACATTTGGTATGCCTTATGGGCAAAGGTAAAACACACATACCTATGTGGCCTTGAAGAAAGGTGCCTCTGCCCTTAGAGTTTTTCAACAATAGTTTGTCATCTTTTCACCATTTCTTGGTTGCTAATAATTCATAGCTTACAATGTATACAGCCAATTAGGCTAATGGTGACAATTGCAAATGAAAATCTTCTTTATGATATTGTTTGTCATTATCAAAATGGATTTGTTGAGACCAAAAGAAAATTTGCTCATAGAGAGTAAATTTTGCTGTTCCTACATTTTTTCCTCATTTCATCCGATGTAAAAGCAATAAACCCTTTACCAAACGCCAAATTTTCAACTTTCCCAAATTGTAAGATTTTTTCAGGCAACATTTGAAAATGTGATGAAATTGGAAAGTTAAATAAAAATTCTTTTGATAGAGTAGAAAACATTGTGGGAAATGGAGAAATTGCTTGTTACAAGCAATTTCTCCTTTTCCCGCAGTGTTTTCCAGAGTTGTCTGCAACAAAGTGGTAAAATGTCACTATTGTTTGGGGATGGGTTAAGATTGAAATGGAGTATTTGCAAGTGACATGGAAGTGGCAAAACTTGATCGATTATTAACTGATAAATCATATTAATTCAAAGCTTAACCAAAATGGTTCTATAGCTTTTAAATTTATTAACTTTAGTGATTAAAAGCATTATTGATAATTGCTAATATCTTCTGTCTCAGAAATTGCTTGATCTTTGAAAATATTTCACCATATGGAAACTTGTAACTTGCACTAATTGAAAGAAACAAGAGACATTAAGGAATAGTAATTCTCTCTACAATACTTGGTAGACGCTCTTTGAACAAGAGAAGAAATTGCTCCATTTTGAGCAATTTCTTTTTTTCTCACAATTGTTTCTAAAACCATATGCAGCAGATCCTACAAAGTATAGAGTTATAGAGCACAAAGTTTGTTAAGAGACGGAAAATGTGGGCATATCCATTAGGTGTTCTTATTCATGTTCTGTTTAAAGGATGAATGTTTTTTTTTTGACTACCGATGCTACAAAGTCCACTTGGGTGACATTTATTTTGATCATGTTAATTGTCTGGCTACCATTTTACTAAGCATTCTATGCTTAAAACTTGCATAAGTTCATAACAACATTCCCTCTATTCAATATTGGACTAAGCAATTTTGTAAAGTGCCTGGGTTCGAATTCCGGTGGCGGCATTTGAATTTTCATGAGAGTAAGTGTCACAACTGACTTAAGGAATGCCGATGGTTATACCTGGCTTGACAGGCCCTTAAGGGCCCAATAAAGACCAGTGTCTTCCTCAATCATAAATAGCCAGTTATCGCAAAATAACTTAAAAAATATTGACGTGATATAATGCCTAAATATAAACAAAACGGTGTTAAACCCTGTCATCAAAGCAAAATGAAATACCTTGTACATGTAATAAGATGTGCAGTGTGTTTTATGGTAATTGAAATGGAAACGATAAAAATAAGGTATTACTCACCTTATACATTATGCGCTTCGTTATTATGCTTCTGGGTAGGTTTTTGGTATGTTAAACAAATATTGGCTTAGACAGTTAATGAACCTTGCTTCTAATATCCCAATACTTAACCCTTAAAATGCTGAAACCGACTTCATGCTTATGCAAACAGGTTAGATCCAGGCCAGCCGCCAAGTAAATTGGCGGCTGGCCTGTGATCTAACCTGTTTGCTGCTCTGAGTGTTTTTCCTCACCAAAATCTAGCAGATATTTAAGGTTTTGGAAAGCAGAGGACACAAAAATCTATTTTAAGACAATTACCCAGCTTTCTAAGGGTCAAAATGACTCTTGCCAATACACCTGGAGCAGTTAATCTGTGAAAGCTCTCTAACAAAACGAGAAATAACTTGTGACAAGCAATCTTTCCTTTTGCCTCAAGGTATTTCCCTCATCTTATCTTTTTAAACATCGAGATATAGGTTTATGTTCCCAAGTTATTTATATAGGGCCCATCTCAAACATCTTATATGGTCAATCATGTTCATGAGAGAAAGCCTTTGAGAAGACGCTTCAGAATGCTAGTCTAGTACTGGTTAATTCGGGACAGCAGTATCATAATTTAGAAATTGTTGACACTGTTTTAAATACTTTTAGGCCAAACAAGCTAACATGAGAGAAAGCCTAACACTTCAAAGTCTAGTACTGGTGAGTTCAGGACAGCAGTATCAAAATTTAGAAGTTTTCAACACAGTTTTAAACCCCAAACAAACAAGCAAATATGACAGAAAGCAGTAAGCTGCGACATTGGTGCAGTGGTAGCACATCAGCCTCTTGTATCAAGGGCCCCGTGTTCGATCCCTGTAAGGTGAGGAAGAAATCGCCAGCACTAACCCAAGAATCGGCGCGAATACTAGTGACGTACCAGGAAGCAGTCATCAAGAGTTAATTTGATAAGCTTCAAGCTTTCATCACAATCAATGTAAAATAAATAAGTTTAAATTAAGTTAGCGGCTTTGAAAGAGTATTGTGCAATAATGGTTAGGAAACACCCGGGTACCGTACGTTTTACTAAACAACTTGAGGAAAAGATTTGCATAAGTTATAACTGATAAACATGGATAGTATCTTCAATGAAAGTACAATATTACAATGTGACACGTCATTGGAAGCGTCTCGGAGAGGCAAATCTAATGACGTGTGACTCTGTAATATTGCTTCGCCCAATATTTAGATAAGAGGAATTGTTATATAGACTTACGCAAATCTTAAGCAGAAACTGTTTAGTAAAATTGTACCAAGGGGCATAGATAGGTGGGCTGACTGCCGAGATATGACTGAAATTTTGTTGAAAGCATAATAAAACCCCAATTCATCCAACTGTTATCCATGACCTTGGTGTTATGATCAGTTGAAAAGAAATATTGATTCTCAAATAACCTTTCGTCCTCATAAATATTGTACGCTTATTCATTATCAATGCTAAGATGCCACAGTTTATATTGACTAGATCTTGTACTGGATGCTGTCCTAAAAATCTAAATCTTACAACCAAATATAAGCCAGCATCACAAAACCAACCATTATCTATTTCATCTGTGAAATGATCAATTAAAAAGAAATATTGATTCTCAAATAACCTTTCATCCTCATAAATATTGTCACTTATTCATTATCTATGGTTGTTTATATTAAGCTTTTTAGACCACTATCCAAAACCAGATCTAGTCAATACATATCTAATAACGTTTCGTCCCAACAAATAGAGGGTTCAATGCAAGACTATAGTAAGTGCTTCATAAACATGAATCAATTACTATATTCTTGCACTGTGCTTTATAAACATGAAGCACTTACTATAGTCTTGCACTGTGCTTCATAAACATGAAGCACTTACTATAGTCTTGCACTGAACCATTGAATACTCCCACTCATTTATTATCAATGCTTGTGCTACCACATTTTGTACTGGATGCTGTCCTAAAAATCTAAATCTTACAACCAAATATAAGCCAGCATCACAAAACCAACCATTATCTATTTCATCTGTGAAATGATCAATTAAAAAGAAATATTGATTCTCAAATAACCTTTCATCCTCATAAATATTGTCACTTATTCATTATCTATGGTTGTTTATATTAAGCTTTTTAGACCACTATCCAAAACCAGATCTAGTCAATACATATCTAATAACGTTTCGTCCCAACAAATAGAGGGTTCAATGCAAGACTATAGTAAGTGCTTCATAAACATGAATCAATTACTATATTCTTGCACTGTGCTTTATAAACATGAAGCACTTACTATAGTCTTGCACTGTGCTTCATAAACATGAAGCACTTACTATAGTCTTGCACTGTGCTTCATAAACATGAAGCACTTACTATAGTCTTGCACTGTGTTCATAAACATGAAGCACTTACTATAGTCTTGCACTGTGCTTCATAAACATGAAGCACTTACTATAGTCTTGCACTGTGCTTCATAAACATGAAGCACTTACTATAGTCTTGCACTGTGCTTTATAAACATAAAGCACTTACTATAGTCTTGCACTGTGTTTCATAAACATGAAGCACTTACCGTGGTCTTGCACTGTGCTTCATAAACATGAAGCACTTACTATAGTCTTGCACTGTGCTTCATAAACATGAAGCACTTACTATAGTCTTGCACTGAACCATTGAATACTCCCACTCATTTATTATCAATGCTTGTGCTACCACATTTTGTTCTGGATGCTGTTCTAAAAATCTAAATATGAACAACGGCAGATAAACTAGTACTGTTGTATTTCCACAGTGCGTACAAAACTATCCACCGTTGTGTGGTTTTTGACAAAAAGTTGTTCTCGGATTAAAATGAAGGATTATGATAAGTGGGTACCTACAGAAATGGCTAAAATTAACATTTACACATCTAATGCATTCTAAAGAAAAGCATAGATTTTGTCACATTTATTTTTTGTTCATCAGTTATATAGATTTACATGGATATTATTTATCAGTAATGTCATAATTGGACTTATCATTTTAATGTATCAAATTCATCACATATGAAGATTTACATGGATATTATTTCATATATCTTTTTCAAGTTAAGATAGAACATTATAATTCTATATCAAATAAGTCAATTATGAAGATTAACATGGATGTTATTTCATAATTATGCCATTTTAAGATAAAACTTTGTCACATTTATTCCAAAGTATCAAGTTGATTAATTATGAAGATTTACATGGATGTTATTTCAAATGCCATTTTAAGATAAAACTTTGTCACATTTATTCCAAAGTATCAAGTTGATTAATCATGAAGATTTACATCGATGTTATTTCAAATGCCATTTTAAGATAAAACTTTGTCACATTTATTCCAAAGTATCAAGTTGATTAATTATGAAGATTTACATGGATGTTATTTCATATATGTCATTTTCAAGATATGACTTTGCCACATTTATTTCAATATATCAAATAAATAGATAACGAAGATTCACATGGATGTTATTTCATATGTCACTTACGAGATAAGACTTGGTCAAATTTATTTTAATATATCAAATTTATCACTTATGAAGATTTACACTTTTAACATTTTGTTATGTCACTTTCAAGATAAGACTTTGTCAGAAATACTTCAATATATATCAAATAAATCAATGAAGGGTGTTTTAAACTGATACCATTTTTCATTTTTGAAAATGTTTGAACAGTTTTTCAATTATTAACAGCTAATGTTTCCAGACAGGAAAACGGTCAAGTTTTATGCTTACTACATGAATTTATTATTCAGTTTGTTGACTTTAAAGACTATTTATACCTGATGGCTATCCCTTAAGGCACTGAATACATGAATTTTATTATAGAAAACTCTTACTCTACAGTACCTTGAATTGCTACATCTGTTCCTGAAGTTTTAAGAAACCATTGTGACAAAAAGGATAAATTGCTCATCATGAGCAATTTATCCTTTTTTGTCATAATGGTTACTGTAGAAAATTTACTTTTTGTATGCTTCTTTTTTGTCGTCTGCTTCCCTTTCAGTTTGGATTTGCAATAAAAAGTCGTATGGGGTTGGTTAAAATTGGTTTTGAACTCAGGACCCTTAGTATTAGAAGTCTGTCTTGCTGGCATTTGAGATCCAGTCAAACTTGTGATAAGAGTGATGTACACTATAAATCTAACAATGGGACTTTCTGTAGTGGTTGTTTAAGGCAGGTTGGGTGCTTAAAAGGGTGGCTGCTTAACACAAGTTAGACTGTACATATAATGAGGCAAGGTTTTTACGGATGCCTTCAACAAGATATTTCTTGGTCTTAATCTTAGTCTTAAAATCTTAATCTTAAAAATCTTGAATCTTAATAAGCAAAAAGAGCTAGTACTGCTTGAAACTGATAACTTATTCTGACATTTCAAAATCTGATGAAATTGAAAAACAATCTTCTGAAAGGGCAGAAAACATTGTGGGAAAAGGAAAAATTGCTCATTAAGAGCAATTTCTCCTTTTCCCACAATGTTTTTCAGAGTCGTGTTCAACAATCTCGTCAAATGTCAATGTGTAATGGTTTAAGCAGGGTACATTTTACACCCTTTATTTCAGTTACAAATACAAATGAATATTGATCTTGAGAGTCTAAGTGCCAGGGGCTTTTATCGATCGAATGTTTGAACGTATCTGTATGAACACTTTGTGAAGCATGTTTTTACAATTCCTAATTGAGAATGGTTACAAATGACATACATGTACCTTAATAAAAATGTCCTTTATTTCTGGTTGCCTAGAATCATGTTATGTCTTTTTCTTTATTATTCCCCGACTTACTCTGTGTGTGTGTGTGGGGGGGGGGGGGGGGGGGGGGGGTCAAATGTCCCCATTCTGTTTTTTAAGGCAATAATCCTAAAAAATCATATGGGGCAAATCATGATAAGTTTGGATTTGATTTTGTTATGAAATATAGCATATCAAGGGTTCAGTGCAAGACTATATTAAGTGCTTCATAATCATGAAGCACTTACTATAGTATTGCACTGAACCATTGATATCAAGGATTTTATTCAAGACTACAGTAAGTCCTTCACAAAAGTGAATCACTTGCATCAAAACCTTGATAAAACAGTTACAATGTTAGCTTTGTGGAAATTTCAAAGCATTTTGTGCATGAGAATCTTTAATTTTATTTAACCCTTAGAATGTTGGGTAGTTTTCTAAAAAAAGATGTTTGTTTCTTCTGCTTGCCAAAACTTTGAATATCTGCTTAATTTTGATGAGGAAAGATACTCAGAGTATCAAACAGGTGAGATCACAGGTCAGCTGCAAATTTACAGATCCTATTTGCATAAGCATGAAGTTGGGTCCATCACTATAATGAGCAATTTCTTCATTTCCCAATGTTTTTTGCTCTATCAGAAGATTATTTTTCAATTTTGTCACATTTTGAAATGTGGTCTGGAATCTCTTTCAAATTGGGACAGTTGAAAATTTGGCATTTGGTAAAGGGTCATTTATACTTTCTGTTAGGAAACATCTTTTACTGGCTGTTTTTTACTTTACAGAGCTTTGTTGGGTAACATCTTAATTTTACGTGTGTAGTGAATTCCGTAACGGGAAACATTGTTTTTACTGTTTTTTTCTTACAGAGCCATGCTGGGTACCATCTTAATATTACTCTGTGTACTGATACCTGTGCAGGGAAACAGCTCTGGTCCCCCTTCTACTGTGTGCAATACTATGATGCCGGGACACGGTCCTTCCCCCCAGACTTCAGCGCCAGCAAATATCATCACCTTCTCAAAGAATACTTATGCACCCAATGAAAGGATTGAAGGTAGGTATATTGTTATGTACTATTCTACAAAATATGTCTTCCTATTTACACATTTGTGTCGTGAAAATTGGGTTTTAAGCCAAATAGTTTGGGGATCAGTTGTATACAATCTTTGCACCCTAATTGATAAGCACATATCAATTAATCCACATTTGCCTTGAGTACTGGTCATGAATGTATCCAGGAAGCAGAGTCCAGAGAAGTTAATCTAAATTGTAAGAACTCAATGTTTCACAATCAATGAAAAATAAATAAGTTTAACCTAAGTACATATCAATGGGTTGGTATGATTACATAAGACTTTATCATACTTTCCGTTGCTTCTGGCTTTGACAACAGGCGAGCCAATGATGTGATCAATGGTCACTAAATAACAGATTGCGAATGGCAGCACCGATGAATGAGCAGGTATTTTTTTAGCAGATTACTTTTGTTTTCCACTTTTCTATATGCCATGTTCCGACGATGAATTTTCCGCAACCGCTGGTGAATGTTGTTTCCATTTTGGATGTGCCGTTCCCTCCAAGAGCCTTCAGGGAATTTCGAGTCCAGGGATGTTCTTTGACCCACATAAACATCCCTTGACATTGCATTTTAAAATGATTAAAATCTCATTCTGTTAGATAGCCCCTTAAAAAGGTGCTTGTTCACAGATGTTAGGAAATTTGGAAGTTAGAAATAATTTTCTCTAAAATTGCACAACAGTCTATTGTTATATGATACCAACTGAAGAGTAGTCATCGGAAATACAATTTGATCGTTTTAATTCTTTAAAGTTTGAATACATTGAATTAACTTATAGTGTTGGAACATACTTCATGCTTATGCAAACAAGTTTGGTCCAGGCCAGTCCGTCAAGTAAATTGGCAGCTTGCCTGTGATATAATCTGTTTGCTACTCTGAGTATCTTTCCTAATAAAAATTAAGCAATTATTTAAGTTTTTGGAAAGCAGACGACACAGAAATCTATTTTAAGAAAACTACCCTGCATTCTAAGGGTTAACATGTTGTGTCTACATTTGTCCAAGATCCTGCTAGTATTGAACAATCCTTTGGCTGTTTTCTTGCACAAATGCAATTGCTAAGTGTTGAGAGAGACACATGTGATTTTCATTGTTTTAAACGCCAGAAAAAATGTTGGTCATGCTTGTATCCAGGAAGCAGATATCCTATAGTAAGGACCCATGTATTCAAAGTTAGAGAAGAAAAGAAGTTTAATCTTGTACCTTTACATGTGTTATTTAGTCTTTTTTCACATTGTTTTTAAGTGTTCTGTTCGTTTCATTGGTGTGTCCTTTGGCAAGACACTTCAGAGCCCTAGCCCAGCACTTGCAAATTCAGGAAAGGAAGACCTTGTAAAAACAAACAAACAAATGTCTTTTGGTGAAGACAGGGAAGTTGCACTATTTTTTTACTGGAACCTGTTCTCGAAATGTGGGACAAAAGGTTTATTATCCTGTCACTAGTGGTAATTTAGGACCGATAACTAGGTGCCGTATAACATTTGTGATGTCCAGCACTAACCATATAACACATGCACCTGACAAATCATACGAACGACATGATGTCATGTTTACATCATTTTCTACTTATTTCTTCCTTTCTTCTTGTGTTTTATTTACACCTTTGCTGTTTGAAAGAAAACATAGAGGTTACAAGATAAATAGAATAGAAAGTTGGTGTCTTTGAATGGGAAAAGTTATCGGGCTCGACTTAGGATTATTATCCGTTTCGCCTTCGGCTCACCGAATGATATTCCTAAGCATGCCGGATAACATTTCCCATTCACGACACCAACCATCTATTCTCTATCTATTTTTCAGTGACCCTGTCAGGAGGTACATTCAAAGGTTTCCTTATCCAGCCAAGGCTAAGCCGGGATGTAGCAGGGACCTATGGTTCTATAGAAACATTTCCAGCAAACACCAGAAACCCCTGCAGTAATGAGGAGGTAAGCCATAGTTTTAGATACAGCTCACCCAGGATTGGCAAAATCTATTGTCCGTATTGCCCAGCTTGTCCAAAAGTCTGAACGGACAAGGGATATTTTTAACGAAATTTACTATATAAACATTATATGGAAAAGAGCTGAAAATGATTTTGTTTTACAGACATGCAAATCAAAAGCAGATTTTGCCACTGCTGTAGCTATGGTCTATTTTACGCTTTATTTGTTGAAATACTAGCCCACAAATCGGTGCATTCAGAGCCCTAGCCTAGTACTGGTGAATCCATGAAAGCCGTAACGTAACTGAAAAATGTTGACATGGTGTTAAACACCGTACAAAAAACAAATCGGTGCAAGCACTGGTTGAGTATCCATGAAGCAGCCATCGAGAGTGAATTTAATAAACTTCAAGCTTTCCATCAAATTCAATGTAAAATCAATAAGTTAAACCCTTTCCCAAACAATAACCACACTTGACCACTTGTTGCAGACGACTCTAGAAAACATTGTGGGAAAAGGAGAAATTGCTCTAAACAAGCAATTTCTTCATTTCCCACAATGTTTTCTGCCCCTTCAGAAGATAAGTTTCCAATTACATCACATTTTGAAATGTCATCTGCAAACTTTTTCAATTTGGGACAGTAAAAAAATTTGGCGTTTGGTAAAGTGTTAAGGATTATGGCGCCTAATAAGAATGTTGCATATCTCAACTTTTGATTGGTAGCAACTTTATGAAACTTTGTCGCATTGAAGAACTTTGAAAGGTTTTACCCAGAAATATTTCAATCATAACCTCAATTATGGGAGATAATCAATGCAAAAATTAACACTGAAGCATATGGGAAATTTAATCTTTCTGTCATGATGCTAACTCTGTTTGATTTTTGAGCGGGAAAAAATCTTTGTAGAAAGATGCATTACATGATTCTGATTAAGATTTTTAAAAGAAATTCAAACTTTATCATAGAAAACAGGAGGAAATCAATTTTATCAGTTTTCATGGAAGACAAGTCATGAAAACAAGTGGGGAGAGACTATCACCAACTTAAACCATAAGATGATGTGCCAATATGTAATTGTATGTTCATACTTTATATTTTATAGCTATTTTAGTGATTTTATATATAAAAACATTAAAAAAACATTAAAAAGTTAAAAATCCTCAGTAAGAGCAATTTCTCCTTTTCCCACAATGTTTTACTAAAGTCTTCTGCAACAAAGCGGTCAAATGTCGTTATTGTTTTGGAAAGGGTTAAGAATGTCCTGAATAACTGTCCTCTATTTATTCAGGTTGTTGCAATATGCCATTCAACAGGGGACTTGAAGACATCAACAACATTTACATGGACTGCTCCAGCCAGTGATGTTGGTTCTATAGTATTTGTGTAAGTACCAATATTCACGTAGATCAAGGGAGATTTATATATACACCATTGAAAACATGATGTGCCCCTTCTTTATCCACCATTGAAACTAGACATGATGAACCCCCTCTATATGCACCATTAAAAACATGATGTGCCCCTTCTTTATACACCATTGAACCTAGACATGATGAACCCCCCTCTATATGCACCATTGAAAACATGATGTGCCCCTTATTTATACACCATTGAACCTAGACATGATGAACCCCCCTCTATATGCACCATTGAAAACATGATGTGCCCCTTATTTATACACCATTGAACCTAGACATGATGAACCCCCTCTATATGCACCATTGAAAACATGATGTGCCCCTTCTTTATACACCATTGAAACTAGACATGATGAACCCCCTCTATATGCACCATTGAAAACATGATGTGCCCCTGCTTTATACACCATTGAACCTAGACATGATGAACCCCCTCTATATGCACCATTGAAAACATGATGTGCCCCTTCTTTATACACCATTGAACCTAGACATGATGAACCCCCTCTATATACACCATTGAAAACATGATGTGCCCCTTCTTTATACACCATTGAAAAAAGACATGATGTACCCCCTCTATATACACCATTGATGATAGCCATACTTTGCCCCCTCTATGTACACCAATTAAAAGACATTACATGCCCACTCTATTTATACCATTGAAATTAGACATGATGTACACCCTCTATATACACCATTGAAAATTGCAATGATATACCCCCTCTATATACACCATTGAAAATAGCCATGATGTACCCTCCTCTATATACACCATTGAAAATAGCCATGATGTTCCCCTCTATATATACCGGTGAAAGCAGACATAATTAGCCCCTTTTTATAAAGCCTTGGTACTAGACATGATGTACCCTCCTCTATATACACCATTGAAAATTGCCATGATATACCCCCCTCTATATACACCATTGAAAATAGCCATGATGTACCCTCCTCTATATACACCATTGAAAATAGCCATGATGTTCCCCTTTATATATACCAGTGAAAGCAGACATAATTAGCCCCTTTTTATAAAGCCTTGGTACTAGACATGATGTACCCTCCTCTATATACACCATTGAAAAAAGACATGATGTACACCCTCTATATACACCATTGAAACTAGACATGATTTATCCCCCTCTTTATACACCATTGAAAATAGCCATGATATATCATCCTCTATATACACCATTGAAAAAAGACATGATATATCCCCATCTATATAAACCATTGAAAAAAGACATGATGTACCCTCCTCTATATACACCATTGAAAATAGCCATGATATACCCCCCTCTATATACACCATTGAAAAAAGACATGATATATCCCCATCTATATAAACCATTGAAAAAAGACATGATGTACCCTCATCTATATACACCATTGAAAATAGACATGATGTACCCTCCTCTATAAACACCATTGAAAATAGACATGATATATCCCCCTCTATATAAACCATTGAAAAAAGACATGATATATCCCCATCTATATAAACCATTGAAAAAAGACATGATGTACCCTCCTCTATATACACCATTGGAAATAACCATGATGTTCACCTCTATATATACCAGTGAAAGCAGACATAATTAGCCCCTTTTTATAAAGCCTTGGTACTAGACATGATGTACCCCCTCTATATATACTAGTGAAAGCAGACATGATTTGCCCCTCTTTATATAGCATTGGTACTAGACATGATGTACCCTCCTCTATATACACCATTGAAAAAAGACATGATGTACACCCTCTATATACACCATTGAAACTAGACATGATTTATCCCCCTCTTTATACACCATTGAAAATAGCCATGATATATCATCCTCTATATACACCATTGAAAAAAGACATGATATATCCCCATCTATATAAACCATTGAAAAAAGACATGATGTACCCTCCTCTATATACACCATTGAAAATAGCCATGATATACCCCCCTCTATATACACCATTGAAAAAAGACATGATATATCCCCATCTATATAAACCATTGAAAAAAGACATGATGTACCCTCATCTATATACACCATTGAAAATAGACATGATGTACCCTCCTCTATAAACACCATTGAAAATAGACATGATATATCCCCCTCTATATAAACCATTGAAAAAAGACATGATATATCCCCATCTATATAAACCATTGAAAAAAGACATGATGTACCCTCCTCTATATACACCATTGAAAATAACCATGATGTTCACCTCTATATATACCAGTGAAAGCAGACATAATTAGCCCCTTTTTATAAAGCCTTGGTACTAGACATGATGTACCCTCCTCTATATACACCATTGAAACAGACATGATGTACCCCCTCTATATATACTAGTGAAAGCAGACATGATTTGCCCCTCTTTATATAGCATTGGTACTAGACATGATGTACCCTCCTCTATATACATCAATGATAAAAGACACGATGTACCCCCTCTATATATACCAGAGAAAGCAGACATGATTTGCCCATCTTTATATAGCATTGGTACTAGACATGATGTACCCTCTATATACATCATTGATAAAAGACATGATGTACCCCCTCTATATATACCAGTGAAAGCAGACATGATTTGCCCCTCTTTATATAGCATTGGTACTAGACATGATGTACCCTCCTCTATATACATCATTGATAAAAGACACAATGTACCCCCTCTATTTACACCATTGAAAATAGCTATGATGTGCCCCCTCTATTAACCTCATCAATAAAAGCCATGATGTTCCCCTCTATATACACCATTGAAAATAGCCATGATGTACCCTCCTCTATATACACCATTGAAAATAGCCATGATGTACCCTCCTCTATATACACCATTGAAAATAGCCATGATGTTCCCCTCTATATATACCAGTGAAAGCAGACATAATTAGCCCCTTTTTATAAAGCCTTGGTACTAGACATGATGTACCCTCCTCTATATTCACCATTGAAAATAGACATGATGTACCCCCTCTATATAAACCATTGAAAAAAGACATGATATACCCCCTCTGTATACACCATTGATAATAGACATGATATATCCCCTCTATATACACCATTGAAAATAGACATGATATATCCCCCTCTATATACACCATTGAAAATAGACATGATGTACCCCCTCTATATAAACCATTGAAAAAAGACATGATATACCCCCTCTATATAAACCATTGATAATAGACATGATGTGCCCCTTTATATAAACCATTGAAAATAGACATGATATACCCCCTCTATAAACACCATTGAAAATAGACATGATATATCCCCCTCTATATAAACCATTGAAAATAGACATGATATATCCCCCTCTATATAAACCATTGAAAATAGACATGATGTACCCCCTCTATATAAACCATTGAAAATAGACATGATGTACCCCCTCTATATACACCATTGAAAAAAGACATGATATATCCCCCTCTATATAAACCATTGATAATAGACATGATGTGCCCCTCTATATAAACCATTGAAAATAGACATGATATACCCCCTCTATAAACACCATTGAAAATAGCCATGATGTACCCCCTCTAAATACACCATTGAAAAAATACATGATGTACCCCCTCTATATAAACCATTGAAAATAGACATGATATACCCCCTCTATAAACACCATTGAAAATAGCCATGATGTAACCCCTCTATATACACCATTGAACATAGACATGATATATCCCCCTCTATATACACCATTGAAAATAGACATGATGTACCCCCCTCTATATACACCATTGATAAAAGACATGATATATCCCCTCTATATAAACCATTGAAAATAGCCATGATGTAACCCCTCTATATACACCATTGATAAAAGACATGATGTACCCCCCTCTATATACACCATTGATAAAAGACATGATGTACCCCCCTCTATATACACCATTGATAAAATACATGATGTACCCCCTCTATATACACCATTGATAAAAGACATGATATATCCCCCTCTATATACACCATTGAAAATAGACATGATGTACCCCCCTCTATATACACCATTGATAAAAGACATGATATACCCCCTCTATATACACCATTGAAAATAGCCATGATGTAACCCCTCTATATACACCATTGATAAAAGACATGATGTACACCCTCTATATAAACCATTGAAAATAGCCATGATGTAACCCCTCTATATACACCATTGAAAATAGACATGATATATCCCCCTCTATATACACCATTGAAAATAGACATGATGTACCCCCTCTATATAAACCATTGAAAAAAGACATGATATACCCCCCTCTATATAAACCATTGATAATAGACATGATGTGCCCCTCTATATAAACCATTGAAAATAGACATGATATACCCCCTCTATAAACACCATTGAAAATAGACATGATATATCCCCCTCTATATAAACCATTGAAAATAGACATGATATATCCCCCTCTATATAAATCATTGAAAATAGACATGATGTACCCCCTCTATATAAACCATTGAAAATAGACATGATGTACCCCCTCTATATACACCATTGAAAAAAGACATGATATATCCCCCTCTATATAAACCATTGATAATAGACATGATCTGCCCCTCTATATAAACCATTGAAAATAGACATGATATACCCCCTCTATAAACACCATTGAAAATAGCCATGATGTACCCCCTCTATATACACCATTGAAAAAAGACATGATGTACCCCCTCTATATAAACCATTGAAAAAAGCCATGATGTAACCCCTCTATATACACCATTGAACATAGACATGATATATCCCCCTCTATATACACCATTGAAAATAGACATGATGTACCCCCCTCTATATAAACCATTGATAATAGACATGATCTGCCCCTCTATATAAACCATTGAAAATAGACATGATATACCCCCTCTATAAACACCATTGAAAATAGCCATGATGTACCCCCTCTATATACACCATTGAAAAAAGACATGATGTACCCCCTCTATATAAACCATTGAAAAAAGCCATGATGTAACCCCTCTATATACACCATTGAACATAGACATGATATATCCCCCTCTATATACACCATTGAAAATAGACATGATGTACCCCCCTCTATATACACCATTGATAAAAGACATGATATATCCCCTCTAATAAACCATTGAAAATAGCCATGATGTAACCCCTCTATATACACCATTGATAAAAGACATGATGTACCCCCCTCTATATACACCATTGATAAAAGACATGATATATCCCCTCTATATACACCATTGATAAAAGACATGATGTACCCCCCCTCTATATACACCATTGATAAAATACATGATATATCCCCCTCTATATACACCATTGAAAATAGACATGATGTACCCCCCTCTATATACACCATTGATAAAAGACATGATATACCCCCTCTATATACACCATTGAAAATAGCCATGATGTAACCCCTCTATATACACCATTGATAAAAGACATGATGTACACCCTCTATATAAACCATTGAAAATAGACATGATATACCCCCCTCTATATACACCATTGATAATAGACAAGGTTTCCTCTCTCTCCACTGAAAGCAGACGCATTGTGCCTCCTCTATATACACCATTCAGAATAGACATGATGTACCCCCTCTATATACACCATTGATTATAAACAACATGTATTTCAGGTACACTGTTGTGGAGTCCTTAAATATATATTGGGTGAAACTCCAATCCAGCCCATTGACCTTTCAAGCGAACAACCCTCCATTAACCATGGCGCCAACTGTTACTACCCAACCAGCATCGACTACAACCCAGGCCTTGACAACACTTGCTGTTGATAACAACAAACCAACTGTAAGTTGTTTTTTTTTATTTGGGATATGCTACATTATATCTCAAATTGATCCATATTGTGTTAACGTAGGTCTGAATGATGAGTGTCATTTGGCTTAACCCATTACCAAACAATATGACATTTGACCACTTTGTTGCAGACTACTCCAGAAAACATTGTGGGAAAAGGAGAAATTGCTCGTAACAAGCAATTTTTCCCTTTCCCACAATGTTTTTTGCCCTATCAGAAAATTATTTTGTAATTTAATCACATATTGAAATGTTGTCTGCAAACTCTTTCAATTTGTAACATCAAAAAATTTGGCGTTTAGTTATCGGATAATGGGACGAATTGAAAACAACCTCCATCCAATGAACTGTTATCTTTCAGGCTATAAACCGGGATCCAGCCTGTGGCGTGACTAAGAGCTGTTTCCCTGCCGATTGCACGTCGGGATGTGACTACCTGGTGATGTGGGAAAACGTCGACCAAGAAACCATGAAGTTTACGATGCAGAAAAAGACAACTTCTCCAAATTATTACATGGCTATTGGACTTTCTGATGATCCGTTGATGGTAGGTGTAACTGACCTGTGGTGAATCATTATTGTTATTATTATTGCAATTACAGCTATTATCATAATTATAATTATCATCATTATTTACATCATTATTATATCATTATTTTCGTCATTATTTTTATCATCATTGTTATTACAATTGTGATCATTATTAACATCATTATTATCATCAACAATATAAACATCAGAATGGTCTGGTCTAAAAATAGGAACCTATTTTTATGACCCAAAACTTGCCTACTTTTCTATTACCTAAAATAACACACTCTGGAGAAGGACTTAATAAGCTTAAAAGATTCTGTCCCAATCCAGTTATAAAAAGAAAAAAAGTTTTACGATAAAATATGTTTAAACTACAACCAAAAAAATACTATGTATACCTACCTACTTTCGGCCAATGATGGACTTGCCCACTTATTGTAGATAGGTAAATGACAGTAGTCGAAATCATGGTGACAGCATTTGGACTTTCATTAGAGGCAATTTTTTTACTAACTTACTGAATGTCGATGGTTCTACTTGACTTGATCATCCAGTTTGGGCAATGAAGGTCTTCCACCACCAATGTAAATCTGCCATTGCAACATAACTGAAATAATGTTGACACAATGTAAAACCCATGTAGACAAATGAGTGAAATAATTCGAGGATTCTTTCATTTGTAAATTGAAATTTTTAATTTCCAATTACATATATTAGCCCTTATAGTGCTGGAACCGACTTCATGCTTATGCAAACAGGTTGAATCCATGTCAGCCGCCAAGTAAATTGGCGGCTGGCCTGTGATCTAACCTGTTTGCTACTCTGAGAATCATTCCTCATCAAAATTAAGCAGATATTTAGAGTTTTCGAAAGCAGACGACACAGTAATCAATTCTTAGAAAATTACCCAGCATTCTAAGGGTTAGAGAAAGGTAAACATACACCATTTGCTGTTTATTTCAGGGAAATGACAGTGTGTCGCTTTGTGTCAGCAAGGACGGCCAACCCCTTGTGCAGTCTGCAATTAACCTTGCAAACCCGAGAAACGTAAATGAGCTGTTAGAAAATGTAAGTTATGATGGTTTATTGTCTTAACCCTTTCCCAAACAACACATTTTTGACTGTCCCAAATTGAAAGAGTTTGCAGACAACATTTCAAAATGTGATGAAATTGGAAAATTATCTTCTGAAAAATTTCTCCTTTTCCCACAATGTTTTCTAGAGTCGTCTGCAACAAAGTGGACAAATGTCGTTATTGTTTGGGAAAGGGTTAATTGTGATATATGTGGCGAGACATGGGGATGGGTTTTTTTAGAGGACCATAGTTAGGTGACAGGGATTATTTTCCTTATATGTTTAGTACCCTAAAACAGACTAAATTTTAGAGAAAAAGACCGTGATTTTTTTCTCAATTTCTCAGGACTGGTTTGAAATCCATTTACAAATTAAAAAGAAAATCAATTGTTTAATTAATAGTTGATTGAAAATTTAATTATTTAAATAGTTAATTGAAATAACTAACAAAAACGTAGCCATTAATCACATGGTGTACTTTCTACATGCAGGGGTTGCAAAATCAATGCACAGCATTCTTAAATTTATCATATAACCATTTTTTGGACAAGTGCAGAATAAGATTTGGTATTTATATGAAAGAAAATTAAAAATCAGATTTCGCCACTCCTGACATATATCCGTAGTGTTTAACATCTTAATCAAGCATCACTTTTGAAGTGAAGCATCCTGCCTCTTGTACCTAGGGTCACGGGTTTGATCCCCTTTTTACAGCGGGCTGGAAACGCTGGGACTAACACACAAATCAGTGCTAGTACTGGTCATGTATCCAATAAGCAGACATCATGAGCGATATCTAAAAAGATTCAAGTTTCCGTCACAGTCAATTTGAAATAAATAAGCTAAAAACAATGACCTTTGTGCAGTATACCTCAATATTCAAAGGCATGCAAGATGTTTAATATCCTTTAACCCTTTACCCAACACGAAATTTTCGACTGTCCCAAATTGAAAGAGTTTGCAGATGACATTTCAAAACGTAATAAAATTGGAAAGTAATCTTCTGATAGAGTAGAAAACATTGTTGGAAAAAGAAAAATTGTTCGTCACGAGCAACTTCTCCTTTTCCCACAGCGTTTTCCAGAGTCATCTGCAGCAGAGTGATTAAATGTCATTATTGTTTGGTAATGGGTTAAGGAAAACCCTTACAAAACTAGAATATTTTTGACACCCTATATATAAATGTCCTCTATACTTTCACAGCCTGTCTTTGGAGTGGAGCTCTTGGACGGCTTTCACGCAAATGGAATTCTGTCGTGTACCTTCAACAGGAAGAAAACTGCAGCTTTCGCCAGTGCTGCTATTAATGGACGTAAGAAGAGAGCCACGGATACTGAAAACTTCTTTGATCTTGAATTTGATTGGTTCCTTTTAGTTGCTCATGGAAACGCTATTCAAGGTAAACAATTGATTGTGTTGGTTTAATGTTTCCCATGGAAACGACTGTCAATGTAAATTCAATTTGTTCACTTTTGGCTGCCAATGGTAAATGTTTTGTTTGGGTAAACAAAGAGGTACGCTTTATAAGTTCAGTGGTTACTTTTATTACAATGGAACAACCAACAAAGATCAGAGGTCAACATGCATTATATGTTTGACCTGGGTGGAGAATTTGTATGCATTGCAAAGTAAGTAGGGGTGTCTTAATACACTGTTAGGCATTATCTAAATACACAACAGAAACATCTTTCGAAAATTCTACAGATTTTGAAAGTGAATTACTACACAATATAATTTTTTGCATATATAACATGGAAACAATTGTTTATCGAACCTTGGAATAATTGTTTATGGAATATCTAACCTTTGACTGTTTCCTCCATCCATTCAATATGTTAAATCAAGCTCAGCTTCTGTGTTTATATGAGAAATGTCCCTATTAAGTTTTGGAAAGGGCAAGAAAGAAAAGTTTTACTTCTTAATAAAAAGTTTTATTAAATTATATTTCCAAACTTCCAAATTTCCAGACATCTGTGAACAAGCAGCTTTAACTTTGATAAATGGTGTCAGGTCATATGGTTTTATTCCAGGTATGGTTACAATGCACAGTACAAAACCTGTTACATCAACTGAACTGATAGATTTTCAAACAATCTATGGAAGTAATTCTGGAACAACTATGAATCCGACGGCAGAAACCAGTGTATGTTTTTGTTTTATCATGGGAAGCTTTGAAACTAGTTTGTATGAATGTCCAATACAATTGTTTTGAAAATATGGGGTCGGCCTGGTCTAATTTCCACCCATCTCCACCATGTTAAATAGCAACCGTTTGAGCAGTCACAGAGACAAACTGCTCCCATACCGTACATTCTCTTGACCATGTCACCTTTAAACTATCTTAACACAATCCATTTGGGGGGTTAAATGTGCATCATGACCAATCCGTTTTTTTGCTATTGGCTGATTTCCAGAGAGGGGGCATGTCAATTCAAACAGAAGAGGTCATGCCCAGACTGATAACAGACATCTTTGGTTCTCACCGCATGGAGAAGTAGTCCTGTAAAATACAAACAAAACACTTGTAAAACATCAGGAGAAGACAAAGCAATCACACAGTACCAATATATATGCTCTAAATGTAACACTTTCCTGTGAAAACACCTTGGAAGTGGGACTTTCAATATTTCAAAGAACTACTTTCTAGGCTACAACGACCCGGAAGTGATTCAACACCGAGCCAACACCATATGCACATATTTGCTTTGAATGAGCATATCCAAGGTTCAATGCAAGACTTAAAGCAAGTTCTTCACAGAAGTGAAAGACTTATCATAGTCTTGCACTGAATACTAAAAATTTTGCTGTTATCAAGTTGCTTTAACCCAATACTAAACAATAACGGCAAATAACAACTTTGTTGCAGATGACTCTGGAAAATATTGCGGGAAAAGGAGAAATTGCTTGTAATGAGCAATTTTTCCTTTTCCACAATGTTTTCTGTCCTATCAGAAGATTATTTTCCAATTTCAACACATTTTGAATTGCTGTCTGCAAACTCTTTCAGTTTGGGACAGTAGAAAATAAGGTGTTTGGTAAAGGGTTAATATGCTTTCTGCTGCAGGGCTTTTGAGAAATTCATCAGGGGTAGATCTAGTTTCAAGCGATTTTCTCACAGATAGGGAACTTAGTATTTTTAGAATATGATGTTTTTCTACAGATAAGATGAAAAAACAAATCTATATAGTTAAATATAACTAATGTCTTTATTGGCTTCTCATCTCTGCATAATCTCAAATACGATACCATTTTCTTACCAAAAATTGTAATTTCATAGTTGTGAATTCTCTACTTTTCCTGCAATATTTTCATGAAACACTTGCAGTAGTCCCTTAGTGTACCATATGCTTTAGCATAAAGGATATTAAATGTATGACAGGATCCATGAATAGATGCACTCACTGACTGCTGCAATGAAAATGAAGTACTAAAATTGAAATCTAAAATGTGATCCTGCATGGCCTAGTGGGTAAGTTGTAGGACTTTTGACACAGGAGCACCTGGATTCATTCTTACAAGCAGCCCTGGGACTTTCCTTGGGAGAATCCTTGGGTAAGACACTGCAGAGTCTTGTCTAGTACTGGTGAAATAAAGAAAAGTCATAGAATGATGAAATACTGTTGACACAGTGTTAACCCTTATAGCGCTGGAACTGACTTTATGCTAATGGAAACAGTTTAGATCACAGGCCAGCAGCCAAGTAAATTGGCAGCTGGCCTGTGATCTAACCTGTTTGGTACTCTGAGTATCCTTCCTCATCAAAATTAAGCAGATATTTAAGGTTTTGGAAAGCAGACGACACCAAAATCCTTTTTATAGCACTACCCAGCATTCTAAGGGTTAAGTTTATGTATGAAGTCGTAATTTTTCAAGTACAAAGGTCATGAACTCTTGATGCGCATTGCAGGTAGTGAAGAAGGACGAAAAGTGTGGCTCAGAACTGGGTTGTTTCCATGACTGCAAGGGAGGTGTCTGCAGCTTCCTGTTCACGTGGAAAGATGAGGGCGGAGATGAAGTGCTGTTTACCTGCACCTGTAAACAGGGAAGGAACCGGTATTGTGCATTCGGGCTGTCCAGCGATGATAAAATGGTTTGTTTATGTTTTACCTAGATTTTACACTTTTTTGGTTTACATTGCAACTGTTAACTAGCCAGAAACAGGTATTGTGCATTTGGACTGTCCAGCGATGATAAAATGGTTGGTTTATGTTTTACCTAGATTTTACACTTTTTTGGTTTATATTGCAATCTGTTAACTAGCCAGAAACTGGTATTTTGCATTTTGGCTGTCCAAATTTTTCCTTTTCCCACATTGCTTTCTGCCCTATCAGAAGATTATTTTCCAATTTCTTTTCATTTTGAAATGACGTCTGCAAACTCTTTCAATTTGGGATGGTAAAAAATTTGGTGTTTGGGAAAGGGTTAACCCTTTACCAAACACGAGACTTTCTACTGTCCCAAGTTGAAAGGGTTTGCATACAACATTTCAAAATGTGACGAAATTGAATATAATTTTCTGATCGGAGAGAAAACATTGTAGGAAAAGGAAAAATTGCTCTTTCTGAGCAATTTCTCCTTTTCCCACATTGTTTTCTATAGTGGTCTGCAACAAAGTGGTCAAACGACGTTATTGTTTGGTAATGGGTTAAAACACCATTCATTCAATCCTTGTGAAAAGTATGTATTTGTGTTGGAATAATCACCGGTATATAATAAATACACATGTCTTCATGTTACCTGTAGGGTGATGACAGTGTGATTGCCTGTGGACCAAGTGGTTTGTAATAAATACACATGTGTTCATGTTACCTCTAGGGTGATACCAGTGTGTACTTGTGTTGGAATAATCACCAGTATATAATAAATACACATGTCTACATGTTACCTGTAGGGTGATGACAGTGTGTACTTGTGTTGGAATAATCACCGGTATATAATAAATACACATGTCTACATGTTACCTGTAGGGTGATGACAGTGTGTACTTGTGTTGGAATAATCACCGGTATATGATAAATACACATGTCTACATGTTACCTGTAGGGTGATGACAGTGTGTACTTGTGTTGCAATAATCACCGGTATATGATAAATACACATGTCTACATGTTACCTGGGGGTGATACCAGTTTGTACTTGTGTTGGAGTAATCACCGGTATAATAAATACACATGTCTACATGTTACCTGTAGGGTGATGACGGCGTGATTGCCTATGGACCAAATGGTTTGTAATAAATACACATGTCTACATGTTACCTGTAGGGTGATACCAGTGTGTACTTGTGTTGGAATAATCAGCGGTATATAATAAATACACATGTCTACATGTTACCTGTAGGGTGATACCAGTGTGTACTTGTGTTGGAATAATCACCGGTATATAATAAATACACATGTCTACATGTTACCTGTAGGGTGATACCAGTTTGTACTTGTGTTGGAATAATTAGCAGTATATAATAAATACACATGTGTTAATATTACCTGTAGGGTGATGACAGTGTGATTGCCTGTGGACCCAGTGGGGGTAACACTGAAGTGAAGAACTTTTACAATGATGGACAATCCAGCAGACCAGCAAACAATGTGAGTTTATTTCACCTTTATCTTTGGGGCCTTAATCCTTTCTTTGTTGAGGACTTTCCCTATCTATAATGAGCTCAATGGTTACTACTTGGGTATTTCCGTGACCTACAAAATACACCTTGTACATAAGTGTATGGTTACAAATTCTGAGTTATGTGTTACCGGCTAATTACAAACTTCTGGTGATCATCCATGTTGAGTAGTTCAATGTATATGGAAGTGTTGAACATCATTTTAAAACCATTATTTTTGGTTGGTAATTCATAGGTCATAGTGGAATAATAAGTTGTAATATATAGCTGTTTCCCTAATCAGGTTAAATGACTATTAAGAAATTACATTCAAAATCTTTATTTGAAAACGAAACTACAACAGAATGGCCACGCCCATGTCAATCCTATCATGGAGGATGATGTAGTCTCCGCCCAATATGTCTCAGATGACTATGAGAGACCGCCAGCCAGGCTACCACCCGTCAAAACTGGTAAAAAGAAGAAAAATAAATTTTTGAAAAAATTGCATTCCCTTGAACAGTTGACAACACTTACTATGACGATGAAATGCTGTGATCTTCTTTATTTTTGTTTTCATGTAACTTTGTGTTGCAGTTTGATTTTTGAATGATATAAACCATGTTACCGAAGTTAATTACATGTATCTATACATTGATTACTGAGTATGGGAAGGACAATTTTTAGAATGAAAATGATTTTGTTTTTTTGTTTATTTATTTTTTCAACAATGTTGTGTATTCCAATGTAATATTGTATCCATTTCTATTCCAAAACATTAGCAATTCAAAAAGCCTTATGTAAAAAATCTTACCATTTCTCATATTACTTGAGAGGTGTTTTCATTGGATAAACCCGATGAGTTCAGATTGTAATGAGCTGTCATCCAATATAATTGGATATTGTTGACAAACAAAAATATATATCTTGGTTAAACATTATTAGAAAAATAAAACTGTGCATATGTTATCTCAATGCCAATGTAGATAAATCAAATTTATCTTACTTGTTGTTTTTTGTGTTTTTTCAGCCAAGGCTTGGAATAAGAATGATATCAAGCTCAAATGTGAATGGGGTTTTATTCGCTTCGTTTGCCAAGAAGAAAACGGTACCCGGTGATTCACAGATCTTTGATTTGAACCAGGACTGGACCCTTTTGTATGCAGAGGGACCCTATCTTAGTGGTAGATGTGTTTTTTTATCTCTTATAACCTCTTACTCAGTAATGCCTCACGTATACGCATCCACTTACAAGCAAAGGGGTCTGTAGTTATCCTGGGGTCAGTTCTATGTAATTAGCCCTTTCCCAAACAATAACGACATTTGATCACTTTGTTGCAGCTGACTTTAGAAAACATTGTGGGAAAAGGAGAAATTGCTCATAACGAGCAATTTTTCCTTTTCCCACAATATTTTCTGCCCTATCAGAAGATTATTGTCCAATTTCATCACATTTTGAAATGATGTCTGCAAACTCTTTCAATTAGGGACAGTTGAAAATTTGTTGTTTGGGAAAGGGTTAACTGCTAAACAAGATTTCAGACTCTTGAATGGAAATCCCAACCACCCATACAAAGTCATCCGCTATTCCAATAATCAATGGAATATTTACAAAGTTCTTTCAGATGATAATGTTTTTCTTTCAAATAAGCACCCTTCCATGACAGTATCTTATTCATTGTGATCACAACAAGGGTTATTTTTCCAAAGTTGTCTCTATTTTTATGGCCCATTGACAAGATGTTCACCTCATTTACTCCCTTTGCAGCAATAACCAGATGCTAGGCGGTCTATTATTGGCATTAGAACGAAATAAGAGTTCAATTATGTCACAAACCTCCAGTCAATAATTAAGGTACTTGCCTTGGCATTAAACCAAAATCTTAATCAAACCCTCATATTTGCGAAGATAAGCAGTAACATATGCCAAGTGTTATATGGTTGAAAGATAAATTGACAGATTAAATATACAAAAGGAAATTAGCAGATTCAATGGTACACAAATAGTAAACTGACACATTCAATGTTATATAAAAAGTTAATTATCGGATTCAGTGTTATAATAACAGTAAATTCACACATTCAATGTTTTATCAAAAAGTAAATTAATGATGTTAATTGTATGATATATTCCAGGTTTTGTATCCAAACACACTGCCCGTCCACAAATCTCCGGTAGCAAGGCAGATTTCCAGAAAACTATGGACCTCGGCTCTGAGGAGTCGTCTGTCGACCTAGTCTATCTGCATGGTGAGTACCTTTAAGCCATCACCAAACAATAACAAAATTTGACCAGTTTGTTTAAGACGACTCTGGAAAAAATTGAGGGAAAGGAGAAATTGCTCTAAACGAGCAATTACTCCTTTTCCCACAATGTTTTCTTTCCTATCAGAATAGATATTTATTACAATCATCTGAAGATGCAGTCCCAAATGGCTTCATTTAATCCGATGATACAGTTTGATTTAGTTTGAACTTATTTATTTTACATCTATTGTGAAATAAGTTCTTACAATTTAGATAAATCACTCTCGTTTCTGCTTCCTGGATACATAAGCAGTACTGGTGCCCAATGTTGATAAATGATAAGTTGCAAGGTTGAATCCCGCTTTCCACGGGATTCAAACCCAGGACCTTTGTGTCAGGAGACCAATGTTCTACCCTTGGACCACTGGCCTCCGCTGATATCTTGAGGAAACTTGCAGGGCTAGTTTTGATTCACAATGTATCAGTCTGATACTTGGATGCCTACTGCAGTATTATAAGTATGTGCATTATATACATTATTATACGTCATGTAATCACTTTCATGTTTTCTATTTGTATTTTTCCTTTCTCAGCTACGTTTATGGTGGCAGCTTGGATGTTTTTCGCCTCGTTTGGAATATTTACAGCTCGATATTTCAAGGGGGTGTGGCCGGATGATGCAAAACTGTGCGGAGAGAAGAGATGGTTCACAGTAAGTGATTATTTCACTCTTTGTTTACTTGAAGCAGACGATTTTAGCAAAGTTTTATAAACGTGTGAAAAAGAAGTCAGTTCAACAGTTGTGATATGTTGATATATTGAAAAACTATTGTGGCAAGAACGAGAAATTGCTTGTGGCAATAAACATGGATACTATCCTAAATAAAAGTGCAATATTGTAATGTGTCTTATTATTGAAAGTGCCTCATAGAGATGATTCCAATGCTGTGTTTATTTGCAATATTGCTTATTTCAGTATAATAAGATGGAACTTACCATATTCTTAGCATAATATTAATATGTTTAGTAAAATGCTACCAAGGAGCAATTAATCCTTTTGTCACAGTGGTTTCTAAAGGCTTCTGCAGCAAATCAAGATATTATGGAGTGATCGGGGCTTCTTAAGGCTAGTGGTTAGAGTACAGTACCTTTATTCACCTAGATCCTCTCTGTGTGGGTCCAAATCCCGGTAAAGCGTTTTGATTTTCGTGAGAGGTAGTCACCCAACTGACTTAGGGAATGTTGATTGTTCTTCCTGGCTTGATTATCCCTTGTTGGCAGTCAAGTATGTGTATGTGGTCTTCCTCCATTGTTAGAATCAGGCATCGCAATATGGTTGAAATAATGTTGAGGCAATGTAAAACCCATATAAACACACAAACGTGGAGTAATGGGTATAATTTTATGACTATTTTCAGATTCACAGAACTTGTATGATAATGGTATTCCTATTCACTGCTGCAGGATTCGTCGTTATTTTTGTACATGTTGAAGGATATTCAGATGTAAGATTACTTTCTGTTTACTATTTTACTATCATTAACTCATTACAAATTATCTATTTACTATCATTCATTCAAAACAAATTCTTTTTCATTTTTTCACAAACCAAATATATTTTAGTAAATAGTTCAATATATGTAAATCCACATCATCAAGGTAAAAGATGGACTTCTCATCCAACTCCATTCTATTGATATCAAAAATATGTCATGAGAGTGGGTTGTTATCAGGTTGAAAAATGAGTTCGAAGAACGAGTGTTTTCTACATGGTAACAACCCATATAAGTGACATATTTTTTAAATCGATCAAATAGAGTTGATTACTCTTTTTGTTTTATTCCACTACATAAAATCTATTCGCAAAATGTCTCCTTAAACACCAAATGGAATATAAGATCGGAACAGAAAAACAGAAAACCACTCCCATGACATCATTCACACGGATGGCTACATTTGGGAATACAAACATTTTTGTACTGTGTGCAAAGTTGCAGCCATGACTTTTAGGCAAACAAATGGTAAAAGAAAGAAGTTCCGTCAAAACTGATATCATCACTAGCGAAGATATTCAATGTGACAAAATTGAAAATTAATACATTTAGAAATCCCAGTAATTTACTGATAGGAATATGATAAATGTTTCTTTAACAAAGCAAGCTCTAGTTTCTTTGATCCTTTAAGAAAACGATAAATAAATTAATTATTTCTATTTCTTGCAGATTGAAGGTTCGACCTGGAACAAGTCTCACCCAATTATCGGTATTGTAGTGATGGCCCTTGCTCTTCTTAATGTAAGTATTTAAACCCTTTACCAAACGCCTAATTCTCGACTGTCCCAAATTGAAAGAGTTTGCCGACGACATTTCAAAATGTGATGAAATTGAACAATATTCTTCAGAAAGAGCAGAAAACTTTGTGCGAAAAGGAAAAATTGCTTGTTACGAGCAATTTCTCCTTTTCCCACAATTTTTTCTAAAGTCGTCTGCAACAAAGTCCTCAAATATCATTAATGTTTGGGAAAGGGTTAAAAGAACTATCTCCCTGATTGGGATGGGATATTAACTTTCTACAATAAACTTTCTCGAGATTTTTTTATCTTTTGTATATTTAGTTAAATGTTTCCAAATCGTCTTAAGTTAAATGTTTCCGAATTGTATTCAGTTAAATGTTTCCAAATTTTATTCAGTTAAACATTTCCAAATTGTATTCAGTTAAATGTTTCCAAATTTTATTCAGTTAAATGTTTCCAAATCGTATTCAGTTAAATGTTTCCAAATCTTATTCAGTTAAATGTTTCCAAAAATATTCAGTTAAATGTTTCCAAATCTGTTTAATTGTAGAAAAGCGTTTGATGAACAAAATGATGTTAGAATACCTCCCAAATACATATACATGTACCAGTACCTATAAAAGCATATGATAAGTAGTGCCAACCAATTTGTTTCTTTTTCTATCTTTTGCAGCCAACTATTGCCTTATTCAGACCTCACCCTGGAACCAAGTTCAGGCCAGTTTTCAACTTTTTCCACTCCTTATTCGGAGGCGGTGGTTACGCCCTTTCAAGTAAGTGTATTTATGTATATCCCTTTTATGTATATCCCTTTCAAGCTGGTAGATTATTCAGGAGATATGAATATGCGATCAGTTACTGTAGTGTTCTTTTTTTAAATACACATAGCATTTTAGCCTGTGAATAACTTTGGCAAGTCACTTCATAGTCATTGCCTGGTACTAGTGGACCAGGAAAGTTGTTACATTACTGAAAAATTGTTGATACGGTGTTAAACACTGCACATATAAAATTAAAACCCTATTCATTCAATCAATCACTACAATAAAGATGAATAATTGTTGAAAATGACATTAAATCCCATGATATTAACACATTTTATCTCTATTTCAGTTGTTAACGTTTTCTCAGGGACATGGCTGTCTACAACAAACGTGCCTTCATACATACGTATAATTCTGTATGTGTTTGTGGGATGGATTGTAGTGATGGAGATCATCTTTGTGTATTTAACTCATATACGCAAACAAGGTAAGACAGAATTTTACAAGGAATGAAATTAAGTTATCAATAACTCATCACATATAACAGAAAGAGCATGGTTTGACCTTTTTCTATCTTTAACCTGTTTCACCTTGATCTTCTATCTCTGAAGGATTGAATAAGGGGACGTAAAAGAGGCATCACAGCAACAATATTTCAGTCATTTTGATTACCACGATTTAGGCACTTCCTCCAGCATTATTAGTCAGCATTTCAAGATGACTGAAATATTGGTGCTTACAATACATAAAATATTCTATGTCGATGATACTTGTTAGAATACTTGCAATAAGAGAGGCTTAATGTGTATTCATAGCATTTGGTTTTAATAAAAAAAAAGAGAGAGAAATCTAGAAATGAAATAATCTGAACCACCATGTTCATTGGAGAAGTGATTAATTTTATTCAATTTTGATATTTCAGAGAGAAGTCAAGATTATGAAATGACAGCAAAGGGCTCCTCAAGCAATCCTCAAGAACCCAGAAATGTAAGACATAATTGCGTCATAAGAGCCATTATATCAGTGTGGTGTGATTCTTTAACAAAGCTTCATTATCTTAGTTTAAACTTATTTATTTTACATCGATTTAGACTGAAGCTTGAAGTTTATTGTATTCACTCTCGATGACTGCTTCCTGGATACAACACCAGTACTCGTGCCGAGATGTGGGTTAGTCCCAGCAATTTTCATGTCGCCTAATGGTGACTGAACATGGGTGCCTCGGTACAAGAGGCTGACACTCTACTACTGCATTAATGTCGCCTACAAATATCTGAGGAAACATAACCAAATGAAATGTCATGTTACAACTGAAATATTGTTCAAACAATAATAACTGATATGCAACCCAAGGTCCAGATAAGAGCTGTTCTCATGTTTGTGTGATTGAATGCCGATGGTTTTACCAAGCTTGACTAGCCCTTGTGGACAGATAGGATTTGGGCCTTCCTCCATCATTGTCAGTCGGACGTAACTGAAATAATGTTGACGCAATGCAAAACCCCAATAACTTTAAATTAAAATAAAAGGCTTAGGTTACCTCTACACTTAAGCCTAGATATGGGACAATCAAATGAGAATTCACAACATAGGTTTTATTATATGATTTGAAAATACTGTATGGAGAGTGCTTGTTTTTACCATCTTCCCTGTAACTCTTTGTAATTAACTAACAATGTACATTTCATGCTCATAGTAAATGACAGATTAAAGGTCATATGTACAGGTTGGGTTTATTTCATAAAATTAAAATATGAAGTAAAAGAATCACATTGAAATCATTTGCAACATTTTAGCATAACGCATTACGTCATAAATCACCGTCATAGCGCACCGATTAATAAAAGTTCGTATGACTTACTTCCCTTTGCTGTGACGTCACTCGTGATCCACTGAATGCGCCATGTAAAGGGCGTGAAGAGCGATCGCTGGTTAGAATATGTTCTTTTCTTCAAATATACTTTCCAGTAACTCCACCCCCAGTAAGAGGTCTATGATTTCGAAATTTATGTCGTCTTTCTAGACCAACTGTTTTGACTTAAAAATTGTTCTTCATATTGACTTTACATTTATGTTCGTTTTCTCTCGTGTTAGTAGCCTTGACACATTGAGCATTTAATTTTCGGACAGGTTTAATAATTAACAGCTAAAACATAAAAATCGTCATAGTTTATTTTACTAACAACCTTAAATAAGCATACATGTATTTGAATTTATTTTTTATGATTTTGGAATTTATATATCAATTTGACGAAACTTGATTTTGATGTTAAACGTTTTTGTTGTTGAAAACATAGAGTTAATACCGTTTTAGTGAATACTGATTATCATATACTTATTGAAGTGTCAAACTATTCTAATAGAAAAGACAACATATTCACTTCTTTGAATATCATAACGACAAAGTATCAGACGTAAGTCACATTGAGAGATAAATATGTACTGACACCTTATCAATCCAAACATCCTGTGAGAGTTTGGTCTTAATTGGTTATATCTGAACAATGGATTTTTTAAGACAAATTTGATTGCCGCGCATTGAAAGTGTGAGATTTGCCGCTTGTTATTTCATGTCTGGAATAGCAGAACGTGTCAGACCTGTTAATTAACAACAGAGATATTTAGAGATTAACGCCAGAGGCTATCTTTCGCCTAAACAATAAAGGACTTGAGACTTGAAACATACTTTGCAAATGTGGCAGATTGGTGTTAATTTGCATCACGACCCTTAATCCTTGTTATGTCCGATGTTTGTTGATTGACCCTTTGTATGTGAGGTAAACTGACAATAATCAATTAAATTGTAAACAAAGAGATTATGTTCAATTGTGTAAATTATATATTTAGTGATCTTATTACTAAATTATCAATATAAATTTGTAATAATCATGTTTGAACACTTGAATTTCAGTGTGACATACGTCATTTAAACAAATATCACCAATGGCAAAAACATGAGGTGTGTGATTTAAATAATTCCGAAAAGCAGACGCTTAAGTTAAGATCGAACCCATTATCATTTGCGTTGATGAGTCCAGAGACAGTTTGCGGATATCAAATATTCCTTAATTTGAATTTTCATTCAAAGACATCGGCAGATAAAAGAAACTTGCTTGTTTTAATCAGTTTGTTATCATAGCAATCAACGTACATTTTTTATTTTGTCTCATTTATGTACAATGGCAACGTTTCTACGATTATGTTAAAACATAAAACAAGTTTTGCAAATAAAAACAAGATGAATTTAAGCGTTTAAAACCCAAAGTCATGGCAATACAATAACTTATGATGTTGGATGAAATTAACATATTCTTGCAACCCTTTGAATTCTTACGTAATATAATCGTAAAGCAGCCTAATTAAGTATTCCTGACTAAGTATGTAGCATAGTTAAACTGTTCCAAACAAAACTAGCTTGGCGAGTAAGAGAGTCATTCAAGGAAATTAACTTTCAAAAAAGGTGTAATCAACGTGATTTATCCTTTTCTTGAATTTATCTACATTTACACAGTGCAAATTCTATATAAAGATCTAGCAAGACTACACGAGGCTCTAACGCCCCAAACTAACAGTCAGGAATTGTTTTAATCACGAACATCGATTCAGGGAAATATAACGGTTACTCAATAAGTAGAATGAATTTGAAGCGTCTTCACCTGTATAAATTACTTTGAATTGAGTCCGATCATTTAAAGATCAATAAAATCAATTCTCTGAAAACGCCTAACAATGCGTAAGCTTGCCGTCTTCGAAGTGAAAGTAACACAGCCTACTGTTCTTGTTTGGGGAATATATCTTTTGCTTATTTGTAAAGTAAACACGGTCCAGTTTACTTATTGAAACTTTTTGCAGCTTTTATGTTCGTCGGAAAACGGGAGAAACTCGCATCCCTGCGACCAAAGCAGAATAACACCAGAAGACCTGTCAAAATACCATATTCAATATCCAATTTACGTTTCCCAAAACACAATTCAACACTTAAAATGTCCGAAATTTGTGCAAAAACACCGTCGTTACTGAGAACTAGATTCTTCTTACTGATAGTTCATATGACTTTGAAGCACAAATGACGTCACAACAAGGGAGATAAGTCATTCACAAAAATCGATAAAGGTGAATAAAAGTAGTCAAAAACAACATTTTTCGCTTCTGTATGAGAAAAAATTCATTACGTCCGTCATAACGAAACCATAACCTTATTCAAAAACCATAATTAAAGAAAATTTTGTTTATCGGGAAATATGACCTTTAAAGGTGCTTGCTTGTTTACAAAAAGAAAATTTGAAAATCATCACAAAGGATACGTCTCATCTGTATCTTTTCATTCTCTTTCCAGGGAAGTGGGGGCGCCAAGTCTGCGTTCCTAGTCCTACATGGTCTCGTGCTTCTAGGGTTTGCATCGGCAGTCGCTATCATTGTCTGGACAGAAAGAGAAAATGAGTAGATTAAATCCTTTCATATGTACATAACCCTTAGAATGCTGGGTTATTTTCTAAAAATAGACTTTTTGTGTCGTCTTCTTTCAAAAACCTTAAATATCTGCTTGATTTTGATGAGGAAAGATACTCACAGTAGCAAACAGGTTAGATCACAGGCCAGCTGCCAATTTACTTGGCGGCTGGCCTGGATCCAATCTGTTTTCATAAGCATGAAGTCAGTTCCAGCACTGTAAGGATGCCTTATAATGAGCAAAGCCTTGTTGCTTTGTATTCAGGGGATGCTTTTAATATAAGAGTTAAGCATATTGGTGACCTCATTCTTATTTATTAACCAATTAAGTACTGTTAATGACGGCTCTAATGGCATGTTGATATAAAAATATGAGAATGGTTTGATCTTAAAAAGGTACCTAGTTTCATTACCTAAAACTTACCTACCTTTATAGTACTTAAAAAAACACTACCGATACCTATGGGGTCTTCCTCCATCATAGAGAGTCTTTAATTGCAACGTAATTGAAATATTGTTGACGCCATGTAAAACCAATACCGATGAATTTGGTCAGATTTGAATGCAGATAGATGTTCAAAGAAGGTAATTAAACGCTTTGCTTAAAGTTTCTATTTGCATGGAGTTTGTAATCCTGCATGTGCCTTTAAGTTTTGTTATCTGTTTAATTGTTTGTTAACACACTGTTAAAACTAATTTAATCAATCTAAATTTGATTATATTTGTTCTGGTATATCCTCCTTTGGCTTCAATACTTCTCTAACAAATGATATGAGTATCGAGTCACACCGACAGCTCTTTGTTTAGTCGGAGTGTCCTAAGGCAAGTCACTTCAGAGCCCCAGCCTAGTACTGGTGGATCCAGTTAAGCTGTTACATAACTGAAAAATTGTTGATATGATGCTAAACACCATACAAACAGATACTATGAAACAGATGAGGGAAAACACTCAAAATCAAATTACTATTGTTAAAAAAAGAACATTATGACAAAAAGGGAATTTCAGAAATAGCTCTTGTATTTGTCACAATGTTATTTTGCTTTATATGACTTGATTGTTTAACGAACAATTAATCAAATGTATGAAAAGATTATTTACATACTGGTACTCTTGTTCATATCTCTGAATCATATTATTTGTAAATATAAAGCCATTATGAACAATGTTACAACTTTTCATACCTCACAATATAGATTATTTCTCTTATGATAATAAATCTTAGATCTTGGAAATCTTTTTTAGTTTTGTAAATATTTATAATTATAGTTTTTGCGTTGAATTATGTATTCGATTTTTGTTTATAAAAACCATGGATATATTCAGGGAAATCCAAAGCTAGTGATAATGAAAACAGCTTAACCCATTATCAAACAATAATGCCATTTGACCAGTTTGTTGCAGACGACTCTTCAAAACATTTTGGGAAAAGGAGGAACTGCTCTTAATGAGCAATTTCCCCTTTTCCCAAAATGTTTTCTGCCCTATCAGAAGATTATTTTCCAATTTCATCACATTTTGAAATGTCGGCTGCAAACTCTTTCAATTTGGGACAGTCGAAAACTTGGCCTTTGGTAAAGGGTTAACAGACACCTTATTGTCAAAGACAATATGGATTTGGTTTCTTGTTTAAACTTATTTATTTTACATCGATTGTGAAACAAGTTCTTACAACTTAGATTAATCACTCTCGATACTGCTTCCTAGATACATAACCAGTACTCGCGCTGAATGTGGATTAATGAAACATCGCAAGGCAGATCCCGCTTTTCACAGGATTCGAACCCACGACCCTCGTGCTCAGAAGCCAACGCTCTACCCCTGGACCACTGTCCTCCATTTGGTGTCTGTCCCCTTACGCAGAAATTTCTTACTTGGAGGCATCTGCTGCTAATGAGGTTGAAACCATTGTAACAAAAGAAGAAAATGCTCAATAGAAGTAATTTCTTTGTTAGAATGGTTTCTACCTATTAGTATAAAGAAACTTAATATGGGTTAATTACCGGTAGTTGAAATATTTGTAAGATTTTGTTATTCGAAGTAGAAAATTAGATTTTAAAACGTATCTATGTAGAATTTTAGCAACTCGAACAGGGTAATGTATTACAAGTCTTCATTGAAAAAAATACAAATAAGGGGTTATATG
Organism: Cerastoderma edule; assembly: GCA_947846245.1. Classification (NCBI taxonomy): domain Eukaryota; kingdom Metazoa; phylum Mollusca; class Bivalvia; order Cardiida; family Cardiidae; genus Cerastoderma; species Cerastoderma edule. The sequence continues at coordinate 35,422,980 of OX401416.1, read as the reverse complement.
TATTGCTATGAACGGTGAGTGTTTTTGCAATAAAAAATATTGAAATGTAAAATAGATATTGACCCTATGAATCTAAAGAAATGAAATGTGTGAATACAATTTTTTCTGTCTACTTGCAATGACATCATTGAGCCGTTGGATAGAAAATTGGTCTGATAAAGGTTCAAACCTTGGACCTCTTTATTCTAGGTCAGCATTTTTACCGTCTTAGCTATTGAGGCCGAGAAACAATGCAATATTATAAGATTTACATTATGGGAACGCATTTGGAGATATGTCACAATAGAAAGCATCGGGAATTCTGCAAACTGGCATGTATCTTTTTACTTTGAGAAAGATTTGCATGTAGAAGCAAATATTGCAACTCTGTCTTGAATATTCTTCTACATATCGAGGGTTCAACGCAAGACTATAGTAAGTGCTTCACAAACATGAAGCACTTACTATAGAATTGCACTGAACCATCGATATGTGTTATTTGTGTTTTCCTACTATTTATATGTTAATGTTTTAACATGTCGGCCGAGCCACATAAGCTAATTCGGAAAGCATGACCAACTTGGCGTTCATCGTCCTCGTTTCGAGACCAATCTTGACAAATAAGTTTTTACAAGTACATGCAATACAGATTTTCACTGCTAATAAAGTGTGACTTTTGGAAAATCAATATTTGGCTTGTGAATGATATTGTGGATTACTGGTGAGAAAATACCAGGAGCATGAATAGGTGAACTGGTTGTTGTAATATGATTGAAAAACTGTTGAAAATTGTGTAAAGCCACAACACAACAATCCAACTTAAACATATCAAAATATTTATTTGTTCAATTACAAAGTATGCCCATAGTTTACGAATGTTATCAATTATGTTAACTAATGATTTTTGTTTGTTTGTCCATGCATTCTAAAGTCATTACAGAATTTCATATTTGATAAAAGAATTAACATGAATGATAGCTCTACCGTAATTATATACTTGAAAGAGTTTATTTGCGAAAATAACATTCACTAAATGCTCAAATGTGTTTGTTATATTTTGGGTTCAGTGCAAAGCATATGTTTTTTCCCTATGTCTAGCATTCATGGTTAAGTGCAATTTTTCACCTATTCTTTCATATGGCTGGTCAAAGTGAAGGCAACCAACAATACTCAACAAAATATAGCAATTATTTTTATCATACCAGGTAATAACTCTTTTGGCAAAAGTTGAGGTTGCTCTTAATAAGCAATTTATGCTTTTGTGCTAATAGTTTCCGACAAATATCCTTTAGAATATCATTAAGAGTTGGGCATAGCAACATAACTGAAATAATGTTTATGCAATCAAAACCTCATATAAATAACACAATTTATGATAAAGGTAAAAAACTGTTGTAACAAAAGAAGAAATTGTATATATCAAGCAAGTTCTCGTTTTTTCATAATTATCGAGAGCTGCCAAATGGAGATTCATGGAAAGTCACAAAGTGAAAATTGTGGTCGAATGACTAGAACTGAAAGGTTGGAACTTAATATGCAGGTCTTTTAAATTCTTTTGTTTCTTGTTTGTTTATGAAGTTATGTTGACCAATGTTTCACCTATTATTCTTCAGTATTTTTTTTTAAATCTGTTTATTATATAGACATTATTGTTTATCATATAGACTTTATTGTAGGTATTTGTACACCAATGTCCTCTATTATCATTCTGGAAAAGATCTGAGTAAATGTAGATTATTTTTGTCAAACTGTGTTTAAATATCTTTATAGAATAAAATCATCTTATATTCAGCCATTGTTCTTATTATTTCCTTAAGCCAAATTGAGATTCATTGCGAGACTAAAGTATTTCCTTCACAAATGTCAAGCATTTGCTGTAGTATTGCAATGAACACTCAAAATATTATAATTTAACTTACCCACCACTTGGTCAGTATTTGTTTTAACCCTTTCCCAAACAACAAATTTAAGACTGTCCCAATTTGAAAGAGATTTCAGACGACATTTCAAAATGTGATTGAAAAAAAATTATAATCTTCTGATGGGGCAGAAAACATTGTGGGAAAAGGAGAAATTGCTCGTCACGAGCAATTTCTCCTTTTCACACAATGTTTTCCAGACTCGTCTGCAACAAAGTGGTCAAATGTCGTTATTGTTTGGGAATGGGTTAAAAGATGTTATATCATTTAAAACTGGTGAGATAGCTTGATTTGAAGCAAAATTCTTTGGACATTTTAACAAGAGGTAGTCTTATTTATGACTTTGCCTTATAACAAAAGGGGAATTGCAGTGCTTTTGTTGAGTTCTCTGGAATAGTTGAGGGGGATATCTGTGGATCTCCAGTAAGTTTCACAGGTTATCTGAATTTTTCTCTTTCCCCTTTTAAAGAAATTTGTATTACACATAAATCTAAAGAACCTGCAGATAAACAGTTACAAAGTATGCAAAAAAGCATTTTCCTTGTGATATTTGTTGCTGTTTTATATTTGTTGAAAACAGCTTTGTTTAAAAGGAAAGAAATGCTTGATATAAGCAATATTTTTCTTTTTTCATTATGTTTTCTTAATTCTAAATTGTATGCTACAGGTGTGAAAAAGCTGTATATACAATTTCAGTAAATGGATTCATTGTACATGCTAATTACAGACAATATTGATTCTGGTCCAGAGCACTGTTACGCATAGTTTGTCAATAATTCATCAAATGCTCTACCCACCTCTGCTATTTTCAAAGATAGATGATTTACTCTGATTGGTTCAATTTAAAAGGATTAACTGATCTTTTTTTTTTTCAATTTAAAAAGCCATTGGTGTTCATTTTTTTCATTTTTATGCCAATGGTTCATAATTCATCTGCTGCAAATGGTCAGTGAGTATTTTCTTAGTTACAAAATGTATTCAGTTGATAACTTTGATCCATAGATATGATTTCACCATCATAAGTGTGTTTGATACCTTAGCTCATAGTTAATCTCTCTGCATTTACTGCAGTTAATTTTGGAAACCACTGCGACAAAAGGATAAATTGCTCATTATGAGCAATGTATCCTTTTATCACAATAGTTCCTACCAATAGATATAAAGAAACTTCTTTTTTTTGTTGCTTTTTTGGACATCTGCTTTTCCTTTCAATTTGGACCAGTCTCAAATTCCTAAAAGGGTTTAAGGTTTTAAGGGTTGCAACGTTGACTCCATAGACACAGGCCTACATGCACATACCCCAAATCATGGGTGGAAAAATCAACTGTCCATATTGCCCGGGTTGTGCCTTTATTGACAAGTAATTTTTTACTGAAGTTTACTATATAACCACTATATGGACAGGTGCAGAAAACTATTTGATATATTGTGAACAAATAAATCAAAATCAGATATCACAATCCCTGCTGAATGCTTTGTTTTTTACATTTTGCTTCTATGATTTCTGTTTCTGTAGTAATACTCTGTCTTTTGTTGTCTGCTGCTTATATTTCAAAGCAGGGAGGGGGGGAATGATAAAACATTGTTGCAAAAACGGAACCTACTTACCATAAATCATATTCAATTGCAAAGTACAACTCCATCAGCTCCACCATGTAATAGTTGTTTGCATTTCTTTTCACATTTGACATGTAACCGAGAGCTGTACTAAATTGGTCAAAGGACCAATTTTGTCACCATGGTGATGTTTACAGTTAACATAAGTATGCAGTATTTAGGAAGTTAAATATATACTTAAAGCTCCTTAATCCTTTCCTTCATCAAAAGTTACTTCAACATATTCTTAGTTGTTAGCTTACAGTATAAATCGATGGTTCAGTGCAATACTATAGTAAGTGCTTCATGTTTTTGAAGCACTTACTGTAGTCTTGCATTGAACCCTCGAAATGGACTAAAGGCATAACATGAGCAAAATTTCTTATGATACAACTATCGTTGCTTCCAATTTAGATAACATACTTTGTTATATTAGGGAATGGGATGTGGAAGATGATTGAACAGTTGACAAAACAAAGAATTGAGCAATTTATCCTTTCGCCACAATGGATTCTTCCCATTGTTGTTAAGAAAAATTTATTTGATCATTTATAAATCTGTCATGTGCTGTTGCTTTCAATTTGGACTATCAAAAATTCATATATGAGGGATGTGTTAAATCCAACAGGTAATTGTTTGGGTATTGGAAATCAATACTACCTTTTCTATCAATGAAAAAGTTACTGCTATTGATGCTACCAATTCATTAAACATCAGAATGACAATGTGTCTGTTCATTGTTACTCATTGTCGTCTGCTGTTGCTTTCAATTTTCATCAGTCACAAAAACCTTTATAAGGGCAGTGATTTGATTCAGTGGTTAACTAGCATTACATGTTCAAGGATAGGATAATGTAGAGACATAGGGGTATTGTCTTGGTCTCTGGATATTGTTAATGAATTGTTCATCAAAGGTAAGTCTACTTGATTTATTCCCGTTTGTCAAACATTTAAAACTGGAATTTCTACTCCTTAATTCATAATACCACATGGCAACATACCAAGCTGCAAAAGATTTAAGAAACCGCAGTGACTAAAGGAGAAATTGCTTGTTATCTCTCCTTTAGTCACTGATTTCAATCTAATATACAAATAGTTTGTTCATGCGACTGTTTATGACTGTTTATGAAAATACCAGTGGTCTTTGGTTTAGTGACAATGATTGTTAATATTAAATTGTTAACGTTTGTTACTTCAAGACCACAAATCTCTGAGTAAGTCCCTTTAACCCATCACCAAACAATAACGAACAAATGTGACCAGTTTGTTGCAGACAACTCTGGAAAACATTGTGGGAAAAGGAGAAATTGCTCTTGAAGAACAATTTCTCCTTTTCCCACAATGTTTTCTGCCCTATCAGATTAATTTTCAATTTGATCAGTTTAAAATGTCATCTGCAAACTCTTTCAATTTGGGACAGTCGAAAAATTTGGTGTTTGGTAAAGGGTTAAAACTTATACCACGTTGACCCTCTTTGGTGCAGAGGACGGTGCTTTGTTATAAATTACGCTCATAAATAAAGTTTCACATGATTTGTGGTTTGTTTGAGCAATGGAGAAGCTATCTGGTAGATTGCCATCCCTTTTTGACTTACTTTTCACCATTTCTACTTTGAGGAAATGTTCCATCATTTCTGCCTTTCATGCTTGAGATGAAAGACCAGATTCTTTTTTTGTCTCTTATTTTGAATTTCTCTATCATATATCACTTTCTTACATCCTTGAAAAGTAGACTGATTTTTCTAACAATACATTTTCTTTCTTTCTGAATTGTCTTCTTTAGAAGGCTCACTTCAGGTTATTTAACGAAAACATAGGAATTCAGCAACTTAAAAGTAAAGAAATTGAAAATAGTATTTCATTTTGTGACAATGATTGTACATATAAAGTTTTTAATGTTTATTAAAATTTTAACATTATTACCCACAGAGCACAAATTTCTGAGATAGTTTTCATTTCCATCCTATGAAATATTTAATTTTGATCTGTGAAGGGAATACTAAATGGATACATGTAAATGTGTTTCTTCATTGATCTATTGATTTTACTTGCATTGTTTTTAGTGAAACAATACCATATGCTACTCCCTAGAGAATATGCCTAAAGACAACACAGTTAACAAGCTGCTAATTAGCAACTGAAGGTAATTATACATCTTACTGTTGGCTTTTTTTTTTTTTTTTCTGTGAGGGATTTTACATCACATTAGTAGAATAACAGTTACACTGTGATGCCTGGTTTATTTGATGATGTAAGATACTAAGCTAAATAGTAAAAAACTTATAAAGTAAATTTCAGTAAAAAGAATCATCTTTCTGTAAATGCTTTTGGACAAGCTGGGATATTCGTACACTTGATTTTTCTACCCCTGCTATTTCTTGTAGAAACATCAGAAAACAAAAATTAACTATAAAAAGTAAATGTTCTTTGCTGTCTTGAGTAGAAACACCTGTGGCTAAAGGAGAAATTACCAGTTTCAAGCAGTTTCTCATTTTGTCACAATGTTTCATGTTAATATCTGCATATGTGCTAATATAAGTCATTATGAAGTAAAACTTGTTCCATCATCAAAGCAAAGTTTCAGAAGTTGAAAAGAGAGTTTTCAAATCAATTCATGTTTTCAAATCAATTCATTTATCAACAATTTTAAGCAAAAAGGGGTCGGAAATGTGTAGAATGATTTTGAAATCATTGGAAAAAGGATTTCATCTGCTTACATGATTACATGAACGCCTTTATTTGTAGCAATGATCAAGAAATATTTTTCAGAGAAGTTTTTTCCTTCCATGAGAATAAGTTAAGGAAAGGTGCATGTGTACTGTGGGGGAAAATCACGGCAATAAAAAGCCATAAATAATTAGTCCATGAAGATGTCTTGACTATAATTTATTAGGCAATTGAACTCTTAGATTCAGCTCTGTACTTTAACCCAATCTTTCGTCTTTCTCACCAACAAACAAAGCTGAGTTGTAACATTATATATATCATATGAGGGATTTAACATTGTATCAACAATTTTTTCTGTTTTTTTGAAAGCTCTCCTCGATTCACAAGTACTAGGCTATGGTTCTGAAGTGTCTTACCAGAGGACACTACCAAAAGACAACAGTTACTGGTAAGGCTTGAACAGGGTACCCTTTGAGTTCATTCATAGCCTGCCACTTGGCTATGAAGGATCCTGGCCGAGTTGCTAGTCTTTAACACATGTTTGTCTTAGACTATTACACACACAATCATGCTCTTCTTCTGGATTTTTCTGGTTCAGATTTATAAGGGAAGAGTTCTCCATAATACTTCTGCTGCAGAAAGCCATATAAACCCTTGTGACAAAAGGATGATTGCTCCTTTTGAGCAATTATCCTTTTTTAATAAGGATTTTTACCCAGTATCAATAATAAGGTAATTATCACGTTACTATGTTGATAAAGGAAAAAACCCAATAATAACATTCTACAAATGTTTCAATATTGGAAAGTAATACAGAAAACATCTGATGGCTTGTATCTTATGTGGATTTGTTCTAGACAAGTCTGCCATAATCAAATACTTTGTGTCCCTGAACATGGCAATGTTGGTTCTTTTGCTTCAAGCTCATTGTTGTAAAAAAAAAAACTTTGAAAAGTCATGCTTTATCATTATTTTACTTTTGCTGGATTCTTGTTCTACTTTACCTCTGGTTTCTTCTCTGTCACAAATATTTCCTCTGAATATCATGAATAATATTTTGTATATCTTAGATAAGAATTGTCGTCTACAGTTGCCATAAATTAAGACATGGCCCAGAATCCCATAACCCTTTCCCAAACAATAACCACATTTGACCACTTTGTTGCAGACGACTTTAGAAAACATTGTGGGAAAAGGATAAACTGCTATATCTGAAGATTTTTTTCCAATTACGTCACATTTTAAAATGTCGTCTGCAAACTCTTTCAATTTGGGACATTAAAAAATCTCTTGTTTGGGAAAGGGTTAAATGATGAGCTGATCATCAATGTTATCAATGTATCTGACAAACCTGCTGTCAAAAATATTGACAAAGGTATTTACAAGATTTCCACAAAGATCTTGACTAAAATTTCGAAAAAATATATTGACAAATCTTTTGCCAAAGATCATGTCAAAAATCTTGCCCAAGATCTTAGCAAAAATCTTGACATAGATCTTGACTAAAATCTAGACAAAAATATTGACAAAATTATTTGACAAAGATCTCGACAAAAAAAATGCCAAAGATCTCAACAAAGATCAAAACAAAAAATTTCCACAAAAATATTACGAAAGATCAAGACAAAAATTTCAACAAAAATGTAACCAAAGATCTCAACAAAACTTTTAACTAAGATCATTAGAAAAATCTTGCAGACTTCAACAGGAAGGGTGCAGAGGAATCTAACCTGGTTATCACCTATAAGATTTACAATTCTTGAAGTATTTACATGCTGATTGCAGAATTGATATGTGATGTTCAAAATTTATTACCATTATAAGCCTGCCAGGCACGCTTATTGTATCAATCTATCAGTTAAGGTATAATGATAGCTGCGTGATATTCCATATTAGCTTTGGTGTTCAGTAAATGGCGGATGTGTCCTATGAATAAAAGGTATTGTAGAATTGCAGGGATTCTGCGCAAGACAATAGTAAGTCCTTCATATGAATGAAGGACTTACTATTTGTCTTGCACTGAATCCCTAAATTTGTTGTTTATTTTAATTTTAGATAAAATTATTTTATTTTAAAAAAAAAATTCAGAGAAGCAATCTTTATGTTGTACGATATAATCATAAGGTTTTCCTTTGTGTTGGTATTATCAAAAGTCACCTGTAAACTCACTGTTTTAGATAAAAAAGAGTTTTCTTGTTTTTTTCTTTCAAAGACAATCTTTTTGTTGTACGATATAATCATAAGATTTTCCATTGTGTTGGTATTATCAAAAGTCGCCTGTAAACTCACTGTTTTAGATAAAAAAGAGTTTTCTTGTTTTTTTCTTTCAGAGACAATCTTTTTGTTGTACAATGTAACCATAGGATTTTTCTTTGTGTCTGTATTATCAAAAGTTGTCTGAAAGCTTACTGTTGAATTTTATGTCTAACCATGATAAATCAGAAAAATTGTATAGGAATATAAATATACCTATTTCAACTATATAAGGAGAATTTGTCAAAGGTCAAGTTATTGAGAAAAAAAAGAACAACAGTAGATGATTTTAAAGTCTAAAGAATGTTTTTTCGCTTTGTGAAATTTGGAAAAAAAGGGATTTGGCCTAAAGAAGAAATAAAATTATTGCTCATTATTTCTGAAATGTTTCTAAAGTTTAGGTTTGCCTGTTCATTATAATGATCATATGTTGATTGCCACATAAACTATTCGGATGAAGTCAGTTCAAAACATCAAAAGACACAAATTCCTTTTTGGTAAAATTGTACCTTTTTTTCTATATACTGTATTCAGTGAACGTCTTGGTTTGTAAAATTGTGTTGTATAGATGATTAAATACTATATACAAAGCATTATGATACTCCTCTGCTCTCTATCTTTGAAATATGTTTTATTTCGGAATTATGCTGGGAACCGTATTACTTGTGATTGGTTTAGCTTAAGTTATTGATAAATATCTGGTTTCCACCTGAGTACCACTACTCATGACTTCTACAACATGTTTCATTTCAGAATAATGCTGGGTACCATGATATTTATGATTGGTTTAGGCCAAGAACATGGCTATACGTCTGGTCTCCCTCCCAGTGCCACTACTCCTTACCTCTGTAATGTATTATTTCAGAATGATGCTGGGTACCATCTTACTAATGATTGGTTTAGGCCAAGTACATTGCTATACATCTGGTCCCCCTCCGAGTGCCTGTGATAATATGAATCCAGCACACTCTAGTTCCCCCCAGACGACCGCCTCACCATATACAGTCAGCTTTTCAAAGTCATCCTACTTGCCAAACGAACAAATACAAGGTAAATACATTGTTATTCTGACTACTTCTGGCTACTTTGAGCAGACTGCAGCAGACAACAATTATTCTCATTTTCAAAAAAGAAATATACATGAATGTTCAGGGTCCTGCGCGGCCCAGTGGTTAAGTTGGCAGACTTAGAACTCGGGGGTCCTGTGTTTGAGCCCCACTGACACCTCTGATTTCATGGGAGTGGCCTTTGGCAAGTCACTTTAGAAACCTAGCCTAGTACTGGTAGGTCCAGGAAAGCTGTTACATAACTGAAAAATTGTTGAACTATATTTTAAATGAAGGAGTTCACTTGACTGTTTCTTTCTTTAAAGCAGATTCCAAAAGATAACAATGAATAATATAAATACATAACATTGGTTCATTAAATTCATTTTAGAGAATCATAGCTTTAACTCTGATACAAAGAAGCTTTTGGCTGTTAAAAGAATATTCAAACTGGTTCTGAATAGGTAGAAACAGACAATTTCCAAACAGATCATTTAAGAAAGAGTCAAGTGCTTAGGAGAAACAAATAAATCAAATTGTTAACAATTGAAACATTTTGACCACAGGAGTATTTTCTCATTTTGACCAAAGGAGAATTTTCTCAAGATCAGAAAAATCTCCTTAGGTCACCATGTTTTAAAATGTGATGATGAGAAAAATCTACTTTTAACACAATGTTTCACAATGTTTTGTCTGCTGCAAAAGGGATTTTAATGATGTCTACATTTCATTGTAAAAATATTGACCCTATTTCAATTCATATATTTACAGTGACTTTGCAAGGGTCTCCAGATTTCAAAGGATTTCTTATACAGCCCAGGAAAAGCAGCTCAGACCCACAAACCTATGGCTCAATAACCATTCCAGCTGATTACAGGAACCCATGTGTTGGCGGGGTAAGTGTTTTAACACATTACCAAACAAAAACCACATTTGACAAGTTTGTTGCAGACGACTTTAGAAAACGTTGTGGGAAAAGGAGAATTCGCTCTTAACGAGCAATTTCTCCTTTGCCCACAATGTTTTCTGCCCCATCAGAAGATTATTTTTCAATTTCATCACATTTTGAAATGTCGTCTGCAATCTCTTTCAATTTTGGACAGTCGGAATTTAGGGTTTGGTAAAGGGATAAGGTAGAGTACCTATGATTCGCTACTTTGATCCACATTCTGTTGTCGGATTACTGCGGTTGCTCTCGGTTAACCTTGGTCAGGGTCCATAACTATTTGGTTCAATGTGAATAGTTCAGGGGCCGGTTTTACTAAACAACTTACGGAAAATGTTTGCGTAAGTCATAATTGATTAACATGGATAATATCTTCAATGAAAGTAAAATATTGCAATGTGACACTTCATTGGAAGCGTCTCGGAGAGACGATTCCAATGACGTGTTACTTTGCAATATTGCTTTGCCAAATATTGAAATAAAAGGACTTGTTGTTTTAGACTTACGCAAATCTTAAGCGCAAACTGTTTAGTAAAACGGGCCCCAGGACCCCGACCAAGGTTAATTGAGAAAGACCGAAGTAACCTGACGACAGAATGAGTTTCAAAATGGAGGCTTATGGGTATTCTACCTTAATGTTATTTCTACTTTAACCATTGCTCCCCCTATGGTAATTTCGACAGGTCGAAATTGAAAGCAGCAGCAAATAGCAAAACATGATATGGATAGAATAATTATGAAATATTCTTTTAGATACTGAGTAAATCCTTATAAATCATTTTGACAATAGATTATCATTAGGCTCATTAGGAGCAATTTACCCTTATATCACAAAGGTTTCTAAAGTCTCCTATAGAATAGAGCACAACATACCTTTATCATTTGAAATCAAGGTGTCAACAGAAGGAATTTGTCAAATGATCATTTATCAAGTTTTTAGTTTTACATAGATATTTGTGATAATTTAATGTTTTGTAGAAAACATCATTAAGAAAGATATTACCATGAAACACCGATTGATGGATCTACGGGGCTTGACCAGCTCTTATTGGCAGTTAAGTTTGGGTCTTCCTCCATCACTATGAGTTGGGCATCACAACATAAGTAAAATGATGTTGATGTGATGTAAAACCCATATAGATAACCACGAGATCCCAATACATTTGGGTATACCTCCTTTTTTTTATTATTTTTTATTTTATTTTAGCCGGTGGCATTGAGTCAGACAACGAATAGTGCTGGTCTGAAAAGCTCAGTAACATTTAATTGGACAGCACCATCAACAGATGAAGGTTCCATAGTGTTTGTGTGAGTAGATACTCTTACATCATTTTGTCCTCGTGATTTTCATGAGAGGTGGTGTCCCAACTGACTTACAGAATGCTGATGGTTTTACCTGGGTAGACCAGCCCTTATGGGCAGTTGAGTATGGGTTCTTCCTTCAATTAATATGAGTTGGGCATCACAACATTACCGAAATAATGTTGACGAGATGTAAAACCCATGTAGTTAAAAAATAAAACTCCCTTATTAGTAGCAATTGCAGGGAATGGTTTAAATCCACAATAAATGAACCTCATTTTGATGCATCAACTGCTTTAGAGATTTTTAGAAACCTTAAAAACAAATTTTGTTTGATATTGTTTGCATTTATGGGGTTAAATACTATATTAACAATATTTCACTTATTTTAGGGCTTTTCTAGATTACACCAGTACTAGGAATGGCTTTGCAATGTCTTGTCCATGGACACTCCCACTAAAAATCTCAGTGCTGTTGGCGAGGATTGAACACAAATCAGCTTTCTCTAAATTCACTTTTGTTTATGAGTTGCACAACTCAATGAGTCTTTGTGTATATTTGTTGAATATCTGAAGGACTTTAAGCCTGTCATTAAAACCCATACTGGCCTGGGTTTCACGAAACATCTCAACTTGAGTATGTCCTCAAATATTGAGGATCCTCAAATATGTCTCAAATTCCGTTTCACGAACGTTTTCCTCAAGTAAAATCTGAGATTTTTTCTCAAATATTTGAGGGAGGTAGGTACCTACCAATGAAGAAGAACAACAAAATTACAAGCACATAAATGATAACATTTCGAGTCGAAACTGATCGGAATCGAACTGCAACTTAGCTACTCGTCACACTTTGTTTTGGTTGCATTTTTCTTTGAACTTGTGAACGCCACAGATAGGGTATTAGATTGATTTTAAGGTTTCTTTCAGCAAGAAAGTGATGCCGTTAACAACAATTTTTGATGCAAACTTCTTAGAATTTATTTAAAGTGGTCTCCCTTTAAAATTGCGCAATTTTAAATATAAAATATTAATGAATAATCCAAAATATACATTTAATGCAACATGTCACATTAGTGCAGTGGTCATATGGGTTCATGAGTTCGCTTCTCCGCGAAGGCGATCTTTTTGCATTCATTTCATCAAGTGAGTTTACTTACATCCGAATAGGGTTATTTATAGAAACATACAACCAATACACTGTTCATTGGTGTATGCATATTTAAAGTGCATACATTTTATAGCCGGGTGCTTTATTAGAACTTTTTAAACCAACACAGGGCCATGACAAAGAATTGAACGGATCGCTTTTTGAGAAAACAACATCATTGTCAGTAAAAACTACTTGATTATGATATACTGGCAATTTTCATTCACTGATCTTAAAATCAACAATCATAAAACAATACACATGGGTAATATGGGTAAGAGATTTCAAAACAAAGGAGTTTGTCCTAATCCCTCATAAGAAATTGCTAGTTTGGGCCGCTTAAGCACCGTAAAATCCTACTCAAATTGTTCCTCAGCTGAGGAGCCTCTAATTGAGGTTGAGATTTTACGTGAAACGCACAAGTTGAGAAATCTCAGCTGAGTGAAAATCTGAGGTTGAGGACGTACTCAAGTTGAGATGTTTCGTGAAACCCAGGCCTGGCTATCTAACTACATCCTGGCGACAGTGGTGCAGAGGTAGAGTATTGGCTTCTGGTACCCAGGGTCCCGGGTTCGATCCCCATTGGGCAAGTTGAAAATTGCTGGACTAGCCTTCAAATAGGAGCGAACACTTATTTGGTATCCAGGGAGCAGTAAATTTGATAAGCTTCAAGCTTCCATCACAATCGATGTAAAATAAATAAGTTTACAACTAAAAACTATATTTGTAGTATATCTAAAGAACTTTTGGCATGTCATAAAAACCCAAATGAATATCAAAATAAGTGTATACTTGTGTTTTCTATTTCAGTTATACTGTTGTTCAATCATACAACACATACTGGGTTAAACAAGTATCCGCACCTATAACAAACCCAGGCGGGACAGGAGCCACACCCACCCAGTCTTCCACCACCACCACAGCGGTTATTCCAACTACATCCGTTAGTATACAAATAGTTAAACTTATTCTTGAGACTTGGTTAAAGTTTATTCCAAAGGGAATATTAATTAAAAATATATAATTCAATATTCATTAAAGTTTCTGTGCGTCATAGGATTATTTTTTTAAACTTTCGAAAATAAAGGAATATAGATTAATTTTACATTTCAGCAGAGAAACCAATAGCATATAAGATGACTTTTGACATTTTTCATTTTATAAAAATCCGAGGGAAATCCAACATAATCTAAATATAGTGTCAAGCTATGAACAACTGGTCACATGACGCTCATGTGATACTAAGACTACACGCTGAAAACAAAAATGGACGCTGACGCTAGTATCTTCTAAGTTAGGTGTACACCGTCACGTGACAGGCACTTGACCGCCCAAGTGACGTAACTAATTGCCATATAGCTGTAGTAACATACAAAAGTCGAGGCCGTGGCGATTTTCCATCAATATCTTCATTTATACCGCGATTTTTTCAATGAATATTTGTAAGAAGCATAGCTGAATACCATACGCAAATATCTACTTGTTACCTATATTTATTTAGTGTATGACGTCCAGGATCTTTAAGTCCATGAGCAATACTCATACAATATTGCAAGGTCTCATACAGTGTGTTAAGGTTATTTGGGGTTCTTCCCTCCATAAACGTAAAAATCAAGCTTCATTCTCCTAAACATCTGTATGAAACTCTTTTTTCAATATTTTGGGCAAAAGTTTTATGAAAAAAATATATATGTAAATTCTCCATTCTTCATGTACCATTACTGAAATGGTTGTTGTTACTTAAAATGTCATGCAATACAAACTTTTATTCAGACTGGTTTTCACTTCGAATCTTGAATGTAACCTTGCTTTTTGTGAATGAAAGATAGACTTGCATTTACAATTAATTAAGATTTCACAGTTCAGACTCATTCCTTTTCAAATCTTTTTGAGTTATCACTTTTCTGAGGTTCTCATTTCCTGTTTATAATTACTTTAACTTTTAAGAGACCTCTAGGCCCAACATGGCCGGGTGTTGTATTATTATTCATCTACTTTACTGTTTATACTTAACACATGTCACTATAATGAAATATTCATTCATTCATTTTACCAGGAAATTGATCATACAAACCTTTGTTAGACAGGCGGCCCATGGTACTTTAATGACTAGTCCCACTTTAATGCGATGTAAAGACGCGATAAAGCAAAATATGTATCTAATATATTTGCCTTATTCTACAGACGATAACAAAGAACGAAGGTTGTGGCAGTGAAGTGGGTTGTTTCCATGACTGTGACGGTGACGCGGGATGTAACTTCCAGTTGACGTTTGCAGACAATGGTGGGGATAGTGTTGCATTCACCATGTCTTGTTTGGGTACGGGTGATAGATACTGCACTGTCGGAATGTCAAAGGATGGGCTTATGGTGAGTATATTACTGTTTTATTCTATTGAAGACTATAATACTGTACTATATACTGTCTTGTTGGTGCATGACTTAATTTAAACTTATTTATTTTACATTGATTGTGACAGAAGCTTGAAGCATATTAAATTCACTCTCGATTAATGCTTCCTGGATACAACACCAGTACTCGTGCCAGATTGTGGGTTAGTCCTGACAATTTTCACCTCGCCTAATGAGGATTTGAACCCGGGACCCTCGGTACAAGAGGCCAACACTCTACCACTGAACCACTGTTGCCCGCAAGTGCATTACTTAACAAGGGGGTCCTGCATGGCCAAATGGTTAAGGTGGTGGACTTAGAACTAGGGGTCCTAGGATGGAGCCCCATTGGCACCTTTGGTTTCTGGGAGTGACCAAGTCACTTCAGAGCCCTAGCCTAGTACTGGTCAATCCAGTAAAGCTATTACATAACTGAAAAACTGTAAATACCGCTTTAAACACCATACTTAACGAGGGTTCAGTGCAAGACTATAGTAAGTGCTTCATAAATATGGCATTGTGCCCCCATTAATATTTACTCACTTGGTCGCACTTGGACCACAAAATTTAAGATTAAGGATTCCAAGAAAGGTGAAAAAGTACAAGCTGCAATTGATCATGACTGTATGCATACCTATGTTTATAATTTTGATAATTCTTACAAGTTCGATTACAGTCTAGTGGCCTCCGTGGCCTAGTGGTTAGAGTACAGAACTTGAAATCACATGGCCCCTCTCCGCGTGGGTTCAAATCCTGAGAGGGATATGGATTTTCAATAGAGGCAGTCTCCCGACTGACTTATGGAATGCCGATGGTTCTACCCACCTTGACCAGCCCTTGTGGGGAGTTGAGTATGGGCTCTTCCTCCATCTTTATATATATATATATATATATTATTACAGTCTACATGGCTCAAAGAGTTATCTGCTTCTGCAAGGAATAGTTCGATTAGGTCTGTCACTATGAATTGAATTCATTTATCTATCCATTTTCTTATTGAGTTTTGTGTGACTGTTTTGTGATTGTTTATGATAGTCATAGAATTTATATTTGGTATGTATTAATGACACTTAATTCACATAGGATGGTTGTTTTACTCTGATTCTTCATAGCTTTTCTATGAGATATTTGTTAAATGAAGCTATATCACATTGATTGTTTTTATTTCTGATTCTTCATAGCTTTTCTATGAGATATTTGTAAAATGAAGCTATATCACATTGATTATATTACTTCTGATTCTTCATAGCTTTTCTATGAGATATTTGTTAAATGAAGCTATATCACATTGATTGTTTTACTTCTGATTCTTCATAGCTTTTCTATGAGATATTTGTTAAATGAAGCTATATCACATTGATTGTTTTTACTTCTGATTCTTCATAGCTTTTCTATGAGATATTTGTTAAATGAAGCTATATCACATTGATTGTTTTTATTTCTGATTCTTCATAGCTTTTCTATGAGATATTTGTTAAATGAAGCTATATCACATTGATTGTTTTTATTTCTGATTCTTCATAGCTTTTCTATGAGATATTTGTTAAATGAAGCTATATCACATTGATTGTTTTATTTCTGATTCTTCATAGCTTTTCTATGAGATATTTGTTAAATGAAGCTATATCACATTGATTGTTTTTATTTCTGATTCTTCATAGCTTTTCTATGAGATATTTGTTAAATGAAGCTATATCACATTGATTGTTTTTATTTCTGATTCTTCATAGCTTTTCTATGAGATATTTGTAAAATGAAGCTATATCACATTGATTGTTTTACTTCTGATTCTTCATAGCTTTTCTATGAGATATTTGTTAAATGAAGCTATATCACATTGATTGTTTTTATTTCTGATTCTTCATAGCTTTTCTATGAGATATTTGTTAAATGAAGCTATATCACATTGATTGTTTTATTTCTGATTCTTCATAGCTTTTCTATGAGATATTTGTTAAATGAAGCTATATCACATTGATTGTTTTTATTTCTGATTCTTCATAGCTTTTCTATGAGATATTTGTAAAATGAAGCTATATCACATTGATTATATTACTTCTGATTCTTCATAGCTTTTCTATGAGATATTTGTTAAATGAAGCTATATCACATTGATTGTTTTACTTCTGATTCTTCATAGCTTTTCTATGAGATATTTGTTAAATGAAGCTATATCACATTGATTGTTTTTATTTCTGATTCTTCATAGCTTTTCTATGAGATATTTGTTAAATGAAGCTATATCACATTGATTGTTTTTATTTCTGATTCTTCATAGCTTTTCTATGAGATATTTGTAAAATGAAGCTATATCACATTGATTGTTTTACTTCTGATTCTTCATAGCTTTTCTATGAGATATTTGTTAAATGAAGCTATATCACATTGATTGTTTTACTTCTGATTCTTCATAGCTTTTCTATGAGATATTTGTTAAATGAAGCTATATCACATTGATTGTTTTACTTCTGATTCTTCATAGCTTTTCTATGAGATATTTGTTAAATGAAGCTATATCACATTGATTGTTTTACTTCTGATTCTTCATAGCTTTTCTATGAGATATTTGTAAAATGAAGCTATATCACATTGATTGTTTTATTTCTGATTCTTCATAGCTTTTCTATGAGATATTTGTTAAATGAAGCTATATCACATTGATTGTTGTTTTACTTCTGATTCTTCATAGCTTTTCTATGAGATATTTGTTAAATGAAGCTATATCACATTGATTGTCTTTATTTCTGATTCTTCATAGCTTTTGTATGAGATATATATTTTATGAAACTTGTTCACATTGGCTGAGGATTTCAACTCTGATCTCTTGTAAGTACAGTAACCTGTATAAGAAGATTTATCTAATCTGCCTGTGTTGTAGGGAGACGACAGTGTGTTTGGATGTGTTTCTGATGGAGGAACAGTGGAAGCTAGACATTTCTACAATGTTGGCAAGAATAGTGAACCGTTGGATGATGTAAGCTATCCATTTTATACACTTATGTACACAAACAAACTTATTCCCCCAATGAATTAAACTTGGAGTGGGTCCTAACTGAATGTTAATTCAATTGCTTTTCTGATGCAATTGGAAAGCCCAGTTACATTTACCTTATTTCATTTTATGTTAAGTCATATTCTGATTTATCTTTTTATTTTAGTCCCTTTAATTTTTTTATTTTGCACGTGGTTATTGTCATTATATTCTTAAACTTTAATTATCTTCAATCAATCAAAGCAGTATTTGTCTTCCTGGTTCATTTCTATTGTACTTTGTAGTTCATTCTCTTGTATGCATGCTAAATAACCATAGCTGTTTTTGCACCATAAATCAATATCTTATCAATTAATCAACCTAACTGAATGTAAAAGTAGTTGAAAAAATAAAACATGACTTTTTGAGTAATTTGAAATCATTTTGATATGCATGTTTGCATTATATTAATTACAGAAACTTTAATAACAAAAGAAATATGTTTTTTAACCCTTTCCGAAACAACAATTTTTCGACCGACCCAAATTGAAAGAGTTTGCAGATGACATTTCAAAATGTGATGAAATTTGAAAATAATCTCCTGATAGGGCAGAAATCATTTTCCAAACGTTTTCCAAAGTTGTCTGCAACAAAGTGGTCAAATGTCGTCATTGTTTGGGAAAGGGTTAAAGGCAATTTGTCATTTTGTTGCATTGATTACACTATACTGCTACACTGCAAGTGTGGCAAAATTGGTTTTAATTGGAGTATAATGATATTGATACTCTTTTCAAGCAGCCACTAGCTTGAAAAAAATATTGTTATGGAGCAACAGATTCATATACATGTATGCAGATGAACTGACTTATTTCATTTAACTCAAAGACCTAATAAACAGTTTATTAGGTCTTTATATAACTCAAATACTGTTGCAAACCATACCAAACTCTGATTCCCACAATTTGATACTATTTCAGCCCACATTTGGATTAACACTTCTCTCTTCCTCCCATCAAGATGGCATCATAACCTGCTCGTTCTCAAGAAAGAAATCCTCCGCCCAAGTGGGACCTACGACAGGTCGCAAGAAAAGGGCAGCATCTGATGACACCACGTTTTTTAATCTTGAAGATGATTGGACGATTGTATATGCAGATGGGCCATACTTTTCAGGTGAAAATAAATTCTTTAACCCTTAGAAAGCTGGGTAATTTTCTAAAAATATATTTCCAATAAACCAAGACTCAGTCAAAGTCTGCACAGAGTTTGGAGTTATGTAACGTTTATGCAGATTTGAGAAGCAAACACATTGTTATAGTAAAGAAGATACAGGTGTATATTATGTAGACAGCATAACCGATCAGTAGGCAACAGTGTTTTTACAATGGTCGAACATGAATGCGTTTCTGAGACATCTCTTTGCTTGGTTCATTGGACACATAATTTCTTTTTTTTTTTTACCTTCCTTTGAAAACCAAAGAGTCAATACTGTTTCTGGTTGACATTAAATGTGTATAACACAAAACATAATAAGATATTAGGTATGGATGCATTTAAACAAAAAATTAGACAATTAGAATGATCTAATTTTTCTTCCAATAGCTATTCTTCAGTGTGTTTCATTTTCTCCCCTTACTGGTTTCTTTCCCATAGACTGAAGCACACTGAAGCATTATTCCATGCGCCTTATAGATATATGATGGAATATACTCTTTATATAATCACTTTCCCTCCCTTCTTTTTCAGGATTTCTTGGAAAACATGAAAAGATCCCCAAAGTGTCTTGTATCAAAGTAGACTTTCAAGGTTTTGCTGATCTCTCCATCTGCTCACCCACCCTGGTGTTTCTACATGGTGAGTTTAGTTTATTGTAAAATTATCTCTAACTGTACATTGAGAGGGGCCTCTGTGGCATAGCAGACAGAGTACTGAACTTGAAAGCATAAAGCCCCTTTCCGCGTAGGTTCAAATCAAAGTATCGCTAGATATGAACTTTCATTACAGGTAGTCTTCTAGCTCACTCATGGTTTGTTGATGGTTCTCTCCGTCTTGACCAGTTCTTATTGGAAGTTAAGTTTTGGGGCCTTCTTCCATCTACAATGAGCATGGCATTGCAATATTTCTTGTCGACACATACATTTTTTATATGGAACGAGATATCTCTCAAAATTTAGTTTAGTTTAAACTTATTTATTTTACAAGGATTGTGATGGAAGTTTGAAGTTTGTTTTATTCACTCTTGATGACCCTTCCTGAATACTAAATCAGTACTTGTGCCGATTTGTGGACTAGTCCCGGCAATTTTCACCTTGCCTTACAGGGATCGCATCTGGAACCCTCAGTACATCATGAGGCTGATTGTCTGCCACTGCACCAATGTTGCCCACAAGCTTTCATATGGAGTTTTGAATGTAAAAGATTTATCTATGTTTCAGCCACATTTATGTCAGTTGCCTGGATGTTTTTCGCCTCTGTTGGACTCTTCACTGCTCGATATTACAAATCAGTTTGGCCCGAAGGGACAGAACTTTGTGGGCAAAAACGGTGGTTTTCGGTGAGGATACTATTTTGCATAATTATCATGTGTCCCAAGATCTCAACATGTAGTCATTCCTATACACTTACTGAAGAAAATGTTGGGGAAACAGAAGTATTGTAGTCTTGAGTCTTTTGGTGAGTTGATAGAGAGTAGGTTTTGGAATAAAGGTCCTGAGCTTAAGACCTGGCTTGGGCAACTTTCTTTACAACATTTAATAAAGTAAAACGCAAATAATTTGTTTTTTCTCTGACCACTGATAAATTATGTACATTTTGGAAAAGCACCCTTTGGGTTGGGAAGAGTATTGTTGAGTTTTTGTGGGAAAATATTTACGAATTTTGAAAATCCAAATACCTGTAGTGGGATTTGAACAAACAAGGAAAAGACCTATTAATTACTTAACTTAAAACATTTTTATTGCCAAAATTCTTACAGTGAATTACAAATAAAAGATACTAAAGTTATGGCTAAAGGGTCTGGCCACAAGTTCTCACAACATAAGATTTGGCTATCCCTATGAGTTTAGGTTCTTTATTCTAACTACTAGGTCAAAGAGGGGCGGCCCTACTTTCAATTTAAACTATGACAATCAATACAAAATTCAAAGTAAGAACTTCTTGTACTGCCAAGGTATAGTATGATACAATTCATACCTTACAGATTCATCGACTGACAATGGTGGTTGTGGTAGTGTGTAACATTGCTGGGTTTATTGTAATATTTGTGTACGCAGAAGGATATTCAAAGGTAACACAATTTTAGTTTAAGTTTAAACTAATTTATTTTATATTCTTGTGAAACAAGTTCTTACAACTTCGATAAATCACTCTCAATTCTGCTTCTTGGATAAATAACCAGTATTCGCGCCGGATGTGGATTAATGAAAGGTCACAAGGCAGATCCTGCCACTCTCAGGATTCGAACCCAAGACCTTCGCATCCAGAGGCCGACACTCTGCCCCTGGACCTCTGTCCTCCACAATGTTAGTTGATTACTATCTTATATGTTTATATTGCACTGTTAGCTTCTTAACTTTCTTTGGTGATAAAGTATTTCTATAAAAACCATGGATATATGAATTATTGATTGTACACAATTTGTATTTTGTCGGAGGTTTTTAGGGCTCGGCCCTTCTTCAATGATCATCATGAAATGTTTGTCTTCACAATAGTGGTTTAACTTCTTGATAGTCAAAATAATCCTTGAAGAAGATAGAAACCATTGGCCCAAGCAAGTTCTCCTTTTGTCACAATGGTTTCTTAAGTTTTCTGCAACAGATGCAGTAACATGAGAAAACTTTGTTTGTCCCTCATAGCAACAAATCAACGTGGTTGCTAATGGGGGCGTGGCTACACTGCGTTTACGGAAGGGTCAAATTGATTTAAAGCAGAATAAAGACTAAAGAGTTTTGCAGTGATATTAATTTATTTTTTATAATTATACAGATATCTGGAACTGGCTTCAAGAAGTCCCACCCTGTATTAGGGATAATTGTAATGGCCTTAACTCTGATCAATGTAAGTGCTGAAATATTGCTTAACCCTTTCCCAAACAATTACGACATTTGACGACTTTGTTGCAGATGACTTTATAGAACATTGTGGGAATAGGAGAAATTGCTCGTGACGAGCAATTTTTCCTTTTCCCACAAGGTTTTCTGCTCTATCTGAAGAATATTGTTCAATTTCATCACATTTTGAAATGTTGTCTGCAAACTCTTTCAATTTGGGACTGTCGAAAATTTGTTGTTTGGGAAAGGGTAAAACGGGAGGGGGGTGTTTCATTCCATTACTTTCAGAGTACACATGCCTATCACACAAAGGCATGTACGATAAATATCCTTGTAAACATAAATACAAAGAGGAAAGAAGTTCCTCAGAAAATCTGTAAGTTGTACTTGCGAAATCATACTTTTCTATTTACATTGTGTTGGTTTTTTTTAATTCATAAAAACAAAATTACCTTTCCAAACACTGTCTTGTGGTGCAAAGAAATCCCATGCTGCGAGTAATTTGATGCAGAGAACGCTAGTATAAATTATTCTTACATATTTTAAGCGCTCATGTGCTTTTCTCTTTCAAGCCACTGGCTGCGATTCAATAATAACATTTTTTATCAGTATCCATAAAGAATCAAATTCATGCTAATTGCCTAAATGCAATTAATAATTTAACAATTTATTTCAGCCCATCATGGCTCTATTCAGACCAGGGCCGGGAACTAAATTCCGCCCCGTGTTTAACATTGCTCATATGGGTGTCGGACACTTGGGGTATATTCTTGCAAGTGAGTATAACACGTTTACCCTCATTCAGAGAAATGCCAGGAGCATGGGCTGGTACTGTGCTCAAGTGATTTATAGTCAAACTTATTTTAAAGTGACCACTTTTGAATGAGCATTACACGTTATTTAGTCTACACATCAAACTCTCTCTATGTCGAATATTTTTATGAGGTCCCTAGAGATTAGATGTATAGAGATTCTTCTGTATGTTTAACCATTCTAATAGGACATTGTGATAAATCTATCGTAAAAGAAACAGAAAATGATGAGAAATTACATCTAATAAGCTATGTTGGGAAGAAACTATTGTGAAAAACAAGAAACTGCTTACAATGTGATAGTTCTCGACTATTCTCGAAACGATTTTGGGAAAAGAAGAAAATGCATTTACCAGGACCAAGCTTTTTCTTTCTAACAATGATTTTTATCTCACAAGAAGCATATTGTTTGTATTGATATGATTTAATATGCAAATTGTATCAATGTTACATAATATGCTTTCAGATTTGTCAACAGGGAATTTGGCTGGAAATTCAGGAACTTGTTTTGCAAATGAAATAAAAAATCTGGATACCTTGTTAAGAGAACTCACGACTGTTCCCTTTTATTCCAGCCTTGAACCTAATCTCTGGTACCTTACTTGCCAGGTATAAAGTCCCTGCATCCATCAGAATTGTACACTACATGTTATATAACAATGCAATTGTTTCTCAAATTAATAAGAGAACTCACTACTGTACCCTTTTAATCCAGCCTTGAACCTAATCTCTGGTACCTTACTTGCCAGGTATAAAGTCCCTGCATCCATCAGAATTGTACACTACATGTTATATAACAATGCAATTGTTTCTCAAATTCAACATCTTGCTTACATTATCCAGTTAACTACTGTTCCTTTTTATTCCAGTCTTGAACCTAATCTCTGGTACTGTACTTGCCACGTCTAACGCTCCTCCACATCAGAACTGTACGCTATGTGTTATTTAACAATGCATTTGTTTCTCAAATCCAACTAACTACTGTTATCTTTTTTCCAGTCTTGAACCAAATCTCTGGTACCTTACTTGCCACGCCTAACGTCCCTCCTTACATCAGAACTGTTCTCTACATGTTGTTTAACAATGCATTTGTTTTTCAAATTTACATAAACATTTCACGAACATTATCCAACTAACTTACTGTTCCCTTTTATTCCAGTCTTGAACCTCATCTCTGGTACTCTTCTTGCCACCACTAACGTCCCTTACATCAGAACTATGCTCTACCTGTTATATAACAATGCATTTGTTTCTCAAACTCAACATTTCGCTAACATTATCCAACTAACTCACTGTTTCACTTTTTATTCCAGTCTTGAACCTAATCTCTGGTACCTTACTTGCTACAACAAACGCCCCTCCGCACATTAGAACTGTTCTCTACGTGTTTGGAGGCTGGGTTATACTGATACACGTATCTCTGACTCTCCATGATTGCTTATCCACTAAAGGTAAGGTTATACTGATACACGTATCTCTGACTCTCCATGATTGCTTATCCACTAAAGGTAAGGTTATACTGATACACGTATCTCTGACTCTCCATGATTGCTTATCCACTAAAGGTAAGGTTATACTGATACACGTATCTCTGACTCTCCATGATTGCTTATCCACTAAAGGTAAGGTTATACTGATACACGTATCTCTGACTCTCCATGATTGCTTATCCACTACAGGTAAGGTTATACTCATCATAAGAGGGCATTTGTGGCCGAGTGGTTAGAGTGCAGGTTACTGTTTTACTAAACAAATTCTGGAAAATATTTGCGTATGTCAAAATGGACATACATGGATAGCATCAACTTTAAAGGGACAATATTTTAATGTGACATGTCATTGGAAGCGTCTCTGAGAGACGCTTCCAACGATATGCCACTTTGCGATATTGCCTATCTAAATATTGTTATAAGGTGGGAGGTTGTTATGAATTTACGCAAATTCGTAGCGTAAGATGTTTAGTTAAACTCTACCCAGAACTTTAAACCACATGGCCCCTTTTGCTTGGGTTCAAATCCTTGTGACAGCATATGGCTCTTCATGAGAGGTATATTTAGTTTCCCTCTTGACTTATGAAATAAAGATGGTTCTACCCTGCTTGACCGACCATTATAAGCACTTTACCAGTTTAAGCTTAGAGTCTTCATCTATCATTATGAGTTGGGCATAGCAATGTAACTTAAATGTTAACACAATGTAAAACCTGTATAAGATTAAAAAGATATTTAAAGGTAAGTTAAGAGTTTGATTTGTACATGTGTTGTATACCACAGCTTATACTTTTTATTTTAAATGGTTTAAAGGTTGTGTTAACAGTTTTTCAGTCATATTATGACTTTTCTTGGAATCATCAGTGCTGCGTGCCAAAGGACGTTCAAGGAAACATGTTAATGAAGGTACATGTAATGAGTTAAAGAGTTGGTTAAAGAATGATGAGTTGAGGTGGAACTTTTTACATAGTAAGAGTGTAACAAAAAGCAACATAATGAAACAACTTTTACTTACATTTAATATCAGGCCCTTTAATGAATAAAAAGGAAATATGTAGCTTTAACACATTTATATATTTGATTTGTTTCAGGTAATGCCACAAAGGTGGATGATTCCAAGCCTCAAACTCTGGGTAAAAATGATTCAGACTATTAAGATCTTTAACCATTTGACCTGTCAACAAATCCCCTTCCATTTGTTTGTCAGAGAAATTTTCACACAAGGAGCTTTTGGAAAGAAATCCTCCTAACATTTGTTTGTCAGGGGTTTAATTTTTAGCTTATTCATTATCTGAACCACTATAAAGAATTTTAAAGTGCAATTTGCTAATTAGCCAATTAATCCTAAGAACCTCAATTTGAAGCATCAGCTGCGGAAAACTTAAGAAACCTATGTGACATCAGGATGAATTGCTCAAGACAAGCAGTTTATCCCTTTGTCACAACGGTGTCTACCGAATATTATATAGAAAGTGTAATTTTCCATGTTTTGTGTTGTCTGCTAATGCTTAAAATTTGGAGCATTCACAATTTCCCTTTGGTGGAATGCATTATAAATTCATATTTTAACAATATACATACATGCATCAACATGCAATAAAAAAAGAATTTCTGAAATTATGAAATCTTTTTTTGGATTTAAAATGTAATGTACAATTGGCCCTTGTTCATCCTTTTAGGGGTTCAGGGGTTCAAGACCCACCTGTTGCTCTAGTATTGTGGGAATGATCTCTAGCAAAACACTTCAGAGCCCTAGCCTAGTTAAGGTGAATCCAGGAAAGTTCTACAAACATATCTAAAAAATTGTTGACATTAAATCAACATACAAACAAACATGGTAAACCCCTTCTTTTTTCAGACAATGGTGCCAATAACCATGAAATGCAGCCAGCAGGAAAAACTTCCTACTCACTAGAGCCCAAAAAGGTATTTCAAGGCTTTTTATTACTTTTATAGAACAGAACAGAGCATACATTTATTTGACGAGTACATGGTATATAGTCATGTTCACATACAAATATAATCTGGATTTATAGACATAGACATGTTTATTCAAGTACAGAGGCCATAGGCCCATAGTACAACATACAGTAACATAATATACATATACAAGAGTGACAATCCACAAACAAATACATTACAATAGTTCTTCAATTAGATTTCGTCTAAGTTTAAAGGCTTTTACAAGATATGTTGATACTTTGAATATACTTGATTTATTATTACATTCCAAAATAGAATAAACCATGACTTTTCAAAATACATATTGCGCAGCAGTTGGTAACTTTTGCATTCTAAAAAGAAATGATATTCGTCCTCAATAACGTTAAAGTTTATAAAGGGACTCTGTCGCCTAGAGGTTAGAGTATAGAACTTGCAATCACATGGCCCGTCTCCATGAGGGTTCATTAGAGGAAGTCTCCATCATCATGAGTTGGGTGCATCGCAATGTAATTGAAATAATGTTGATGCAATATAAACCCATATAAATAACAAAAATACAACTGTTATAACACTTGATTATAGTAAAATTACAAGAACAATAAATGTTTTTCTTTACATTATATGAAAAATGTCTGCAACAGAACAAAATCCAAAAGTTGTTGAGCAAAGGGCATTGACAGACAAAGATTCAGAAATCAAACATATATTTTGACAGAATTTATAACCTTTGTGTTTAGTATATGACCGTAGCCAGTTTATGTATTCATCTATCAATCTTCATGTTTTGTCACTGATTTCTAGCGTCCTATTCAGCAGATGTGGTAAACTGAGGTATAATTGAGTAAGGAGTTGTTACATTCTCTTCTGAAGGATTATTTAACACAGTTGTATTGAACATTTTGTGCAACAAATCAGAAACTGCTTAAAAATACACTAACTTAAAATATGACTGGATTAATTTTATGAAATTGAAAACATTTTAAAACTTTTGATAATTTTTTATGTATTCTTTTACATCTCTTATGAAACGGACTTATGATGACAGAATGAAACTCAATTTCAATTCCATAAGAACAAAGCTAAAAAGTGAAGGAGTTGCTATTATATCGAACCGAGCAAATGAACCTCTCAAAAACACAAACACATCCGATCAGTGAAAGACACTGTCGTTCACTGAGCGGTTGTGTTGTCTATATATATACCAGCATGTTCTCAAAAAATGCATTAGGTCCCTAATTTGCATAACGTTCAATGAGCGTTACACTTTAGTCTTGCACTAAACCCTCAATGGTGTGGGCACCTCTTGTTCTGACGGTCCTGGACTTGATCCCTGTTAGGCATGGTGAAAATTACAGTGACTAACCCACAAATCTGCGCAAGTTCTGGTTTAGTATCCAGGAAGCAGTCATTGAGAGTGAATTCAACAAGCTTTTAGCTTCCTACACAATCAATGTAGAAGAAATGAGATAAGCAATGATAATGTTTTCTGATTGCTACTGTTATTTGTTAAATTTCAGGGCGATGCCATACAATGGAAGACGATATTGCTGGTTGTCAATGGAGTGGTTTTGCTGGGGTTCACTCTAGCCATTGTTATCATAGTCTGGACTCAGAGGGATAACTGAACAACCTATGGAATCATGGGAAATAGTGCCTTGAGTCAGCAATATAATCAGATACACTTGGACATCATTCAAATAATTATGTATATTTATTAAGAGTATTAATCAATTAATCAATAATGACCTTAATTACTGATTTGTGTTAAACTCATTTTTGGACTAAGAAGTCAGCACCTTAGTCCATTGAATTTACATAACACATTTTTAGGGACAAACAGCTGTCTGTCCCCAATTACTCATTAAACATCCGCCTTCACTGTGCGGACTAATACCTTCTTGAAACTAGAAATGTAGTCCGGATTTACTCGCTTTGTTTTGCTCTATATTATTATTACTGTTGCCAAATGGAAAATCGTAAAATGTCCAAATTTTTTAAAAATAGACTATCAAACAATCTCTGTTCACAGAAATAAAAATCATAGTAATGGTGGTAAAAAAAGCCGTTGTTTTCCTCGAGATGTTGCCCAAAGAAATTTTCAAATGTATCCTCAATCATCTTGCTTTAACGCACCTTAGTCCTTCAGCGCTATCAGCGCTTTGATTATTGTTCTTTTATCAAAAGTTCTTCAATTTCTGCTGAAAATGACTTAAAAATACTGTAGATGATATAAATCTTGCTCACAATATATCATCTTTATCTCTGAGCAAACAGTAAATCAGAAGAATGTAAAACAAAAAAGCTTTTCTTCATTTAGGTTCTAATCAGGGTGATGGCATTTGGATTTCATAAGAAATAGTTTCCCATTTGATGAATAGAATGCATGTGGTTCTACCTGGCATGACAAACCCTTAAAAGCAGTCAAGTTCTGGGTCTTTCTCCATCATTATGAACCCGGCATTGCAACATAACTGAAATAATGTTGAATGATGTAAAAAAACAAAAACATAATGATTAAAAAATGATTAAAAAGGACAAATTTTAAAACATTTCATTTGCTTATGCTTGTCTCAAGCATCCTAGTTTCTATTACTAAATTCAACCTTGTTTTGAGAGACTATCCTAGAACAGTGAGTGAAAGGCTATTAAGTCTGAGGTTATCTTGATACAGGACACAAGTCATTCAGAAAGCTCCCACTGAAGCTTGTTGAATAGCTTGCATCCATATTAAGCCATTAGCTTGATTTTGTCTTCTTTTTTTTGTGGTCACTTAATAAAAAATACTGTATATATACTGACATTTTCTCATTGCCAAAAGGAACATTGTTTCTTTTCGTTGCAAGTTTAACTGTTATCAATATATTGATCAAATAAGTATCTATTAAAAGTCCTTTGAGTTAAAAGGTAATAAGCAGATGATATTTTTAAATTGCTCAAAATCAAACATAAAGAATGTGATGTGGTAGAAGATGAAATTAGTCCAACTGAGCAACATCGGTTTGTTTCACAATCATTTCTCTTGAAGCAAGACTTAAACCATGATTTTTTATTAAAAATTGATGGAGTAGAGAGATAATTGAGAATGAAATTAAACTTATTTCTTATATATATATGCTAGTTTCTAATACATGTATGTACAAATGTTATTTGTTATTCAAAATTCATGAAAATATGTCCATTTAACATAGTTTAATGTGGTTTATTGTTATCTTTAATAAAAGTTGTATTCATTTGCAGGTTTTGTTTTTTTGTAAGTTCGTTTGTTTGTAATAGTCTTGTTGTTTAATTCAGCATTGACAAAGATATTGATTTACCGTACAAACAGTGTGTTAATGAATGCCGACAATTTGTGCATGTATTTGAATAATTTACTTGTTGTATTAATTGTTAAATTTTATATATCTTTTCTTTTTATGCCAGTTCTTAATAAATGTCCCTTTTTGTCATTTCTGTCAAAGTTCTGTCATAGTGTGCTTCTTCATTATAATGCTTCATTCTTAACATTTTCCGAGTTAAAGGTTATTTAAATGAAGCATACTTCTTATCAACTAATTGGCAGTTGAATGATTTTCAAACTTTGTGAGCAGTAATATGTCAGAAATGTTTAGGAAGCATTAAAGACTTATAATCGTCTAAAAAGCCTATAATGAATGAATGCATCAAGAATTAATCCCTTCCGCTGATAAAACCGTCACATTATAAGACATTAGATGAACGTTAATTAGACTTATCATTGTAGATGATTCTACCCAACTTAATTCAGTATTTATGGACAGTTAAGAGTCTACTTCTATTAAATTTGAGCCGAGCATCGTATTCTTAACTAACAAAAAATGTCGATTCCATCAGAGACATAGATAACTATCTATGTCTCTGATTCCATGTAAAAAGAACAAAAAAAAAGAACAATTGATCATTGAAATAAACAACAGCATTAACCCGATGCGCCGAAGTGTATTCTCTCTTTGCTTGGCCCCTAATTATGTTTGTGTTGGAAAGCAGTCAGAAGCTGGTAAAGAAAAATACTGTACAGTAGACTCTACAAGTGATCAAATCACAGGCACGTGTATGTGCTTGACCTCTGATTTATGACTAAAATACTGTTGAAATTTCTTAAAACACCGAAATCAATCACCCTTCTCAAATAAAAAGGATTCTGTAGCAAGATTACTGAAATAACGTATAAATGCGATGTAAACCCGCTATCGATCGATAATTACTTCAGCTTTTCTGTATTGGCACCATTTGCCCGTGCATTCGTAAAGCGCATTTCCGTATAGACAGCAAATGCACGTGCTTTCCACCTTCTCGGATAGAAAGCTATAAATAGTATGCGCATTCGACAGACCATGTGTGCATCTTTATGATGTTATAATGCTGACTGTTTCTGAAGGAAAGATGCATGACTTTGTGATGTTTTAAAGAAAATCTCGATGGATATGGTAAGTTAATAATAAATCTAAATTATCAGTTGTGATTTTTACGTATATAGATATCAATTGTATTTTAACTAAGTATATCGAGTTGATTATTGAAACATCGCGATAAAATAAATCATTGCTAATACCAGAGACATAGATAACATGTTATCTATGTCTCTGCTAATACTTGATTCATTTTACTTCTAAGGCGTAGATGATAACCCAAGCATTTGACATTGGACTGGCAAAATTTGAAATTTATTGCAATTTTTCTAAGAACCAATATTTTAATTTGTTCTCATTAGTTAGTATTAATAATTGACGAAAACAAGATTACCATTGAACAAAACCGTATTTGTGTATCTGATGACAACTTGTCTAATGGCTACAAATATGAATATTTCATCCCAAATCAATATTAAGTTATGTTATGAAGATATTTAAACGTTATCTTGACCAATCTTGTTTAATGCATTTATTACTCATTCATCGTTTATTTGCGTCAAGTTCACACAATATTTACTTTTAATTTAATATGGATTTATTTTGATTTCATATTTCTTCATAGCAATCAGTTTTCGCTTTCTTTGAGCTGCGCTATTTTATCATTTTGGGGAGAAAATGCAAAATACATTGTATAGCAATGTGTAATGTATTCACCAAAAACACCCATTAGAATTCAAGAGTCTGCCTTACAAAGTTTCGTGTGATAGATTTCCTCCTAAACGTAAATATAAAAAGGAAAATAGTTCATAAGACATTTAAACTTGGACATTAAAGCAACATGAGTCCTACGTCTTTGAATTCTGCATCGTACTTTTAAACCAATGTCTATTTTTCATCCACAAAACAAACTTTGAGATTCCAAGGTTACGACAATTTTGTAAATGTAGGCGTAAAATCGCGACTGCATGTGGCTGTTTTAAAGAAAACCCTAAATCGTATCTTTGTTGATTTCGCACTTTATTAAGCCTGATTTAGATATGTTAAGAAAAATAAAAATGAAGAAGTTCGCATGATGATCAACTTGTCAGCATAAAAACTTATCAAAGATGATTCTCAGTCAATATACGATGTTTGAGCCTCATACAAAGGACTCTTATGTTAAAGCAACGAACATCTTACAGGAACGGCACCATTTCATCCATATCAAATGATTATATGTAGAAACCCACCGTGTATGGCTATGTTTGTGGGTGACGTCTATTTCCCCACGCCCGTCCATCAAACAGAACCGCTATCAGACAAACGTGCTGTAATTGGCTGGGATTTAGACAAGGAGGGACAAACTTACTATCTTGTGTTTGCATTTCGATCCTTAGCAATGTGCGTACGCGGATTATATCTTATATCCCGTTATCGTCGCTGTAAGATGTCCTATGTGGGCTTTTTATTTTAATATTTAATTTAGCTATTTACTCGGCAAAATCGGCATACAAATGCTTTTGGTAATTACAGTGAGTACATTCGATTATGACAAAAACACAATAAGTGATAAATGTTTAATCAATCTACAGGCATACTTTAACTATACATATCTACGTCATACCAAACCTTTATTAGGTCTTTGGTCATATATACTCATATATATGAACATACATGCAATCATGCATACATTTAAATCCGTTCTCAATGAAAGTGCAATTCTATCAATATTACAACTTAAGTGTTAGCATTGCATACGTGAACATTTTAATTAATATGCAATTTTATTAATAGCTTTTGTGCCGTTGGATGACATTATGTTTTCAAAAGTAATCATCAGGCCACGCAATATTTCCAAAATACTTATGTTGTCAATGAATAAGCTGAACAACACGGTAAAGGGAGATCAAGTTTTCAAGTTATATATACGGCGTTCGTGGAATTCAACAGAACTAGGCTAGGGTTGTTAAGCTTTATACCCAAAGCAAAGGCTGCAAGACGAAATAGCCTCCATTGGCTGTCATTGAAGTATCTGAAGCCAAAGTTGCAAGAATTCATCGTCTCGAGTAATTACATCGTTTCTTTCAAAGTTTAAGCGTTTCGTATACCATTATTACAGCCTAGTTAACAAATGAAAAAGCAAACAAGTATCGCTAAATAGAAATGAAAGAATAAAGCAGCCAATGAAATTAGCGCACATTTGCTTTTCCGAACAAGAAGGCATTAAAATATCGCCAAATATGGCAGAAAACTGCCCAATTTGAGCCCAACTTTTCTCGATGTTCCAAAACAACTCGCTTTTACTCAATTTCAATAGATAATTTAACAAAAATATTGTGATAATGTAACTTCGCATTTGTCTCAATCATATATCCCCACTTTCAAGAGTAGATTGCATTTTTGCAATACTGATTGTGGTAGCGTTTTTCAACGAAAATAGTTGCGCAAGTCAAAACGAACATATGAACAATAAACGCACAATATTGTCTCGGAGAGACGATTCCAAAGACGTGTTACTTTGCAATTTTGCTGATTTTAATATTAAAATAAATTGGGTGTTATTTTGTATTTATGGAAATTTTGAGCTTAAGATGTTCATCTAAACATCTGAAATCAATAGCGTTATTTCGTAATATCCATAGCCAAATGTCTTCCTAAAATATTGCAAATAAAATTATTTCATTGCTTAGTAAAATGCTATTGATTTTGATCTACTTGTCCTTATAGTATGCCAAACCTTCTTATGCACTTTTCTGTCACATTTTACTTGTCCTTTAAGGCTTTTTGGGAAAGCTGGGCAATACGGATTTTTGATTTTGCCATCCCTGTTGGTGCTTCCCAGTTCGACAGATTACAAATGGGACAATGGCGTGAAGGAACGCGTATGTCGATTGTGTGCGAGACGGTGATTGGCCGAGCGGCGTAAGCTGGCGTATTACGGAGATAATGGGAACCAACATTTCCCACTTTTCCTCTAAATCAAATATTAGTTAACTCATTAAAGGCCCGCAGTTTGCATTACGTTCTAGATAACACTGAACCCCGCTAGATGGAATGGCGGGATTTATTGACACTGTTTTATTTACGCTCGCAACTCGTTAACTAAATTACTCGTTAATTTTGAACTGTACTCTTTCTGGATTCTAGGAATGCTTTAACATATTCATGCGTTTTGTTTAGAATTTGTTCCATGTTTTTTTTTACTTTAATTTTGAGTTTTTGTAACTGTCAAAAGTGAGCTCAGTGTATTTATAAGTGGATCGTATGTTTTATGTTTTCTTGCCCTTTTGACGTGTGGTTATAGTTTGTTATAAAGTAAAAACGAACATTGGATTGTTTGTGTCGGAGTTTAGTTCCGTGTGGTGTCTGGATTTAAGGTGGGTCAGACAGACCATTTTAACAGGTAACCTAATAGCTTATATAATTGTAGATCAACCATTGTGTATAACTTGTCGATGAATATGATGTATTTAAACAGAAGTTACATAAAAGCAGAAATACGTTGATGTAGTGGGTACCATGGACAAAATATTCACCAAAACCCTATCTCAAACCATTTAGTCATTATTGCCGTATGTTCAAAAACACGTCTGTTGGTTTAACGCTCATTAATATACCATGAAGGTTTAGCAGAATAAGTGATAAACCAAGAACATGTTGGTGAATTTGTGCATTTATATGGTCAACATATAGATAAAAATTGATAAGGTCAACGTTGAGGTAAAATTGTACATTCGAGTTCAAATCTACATTGTTTCAACATTTTCCTTCATATCACGTTGATACATTGCACCAATGCATTGACCGTGTATTCATTTACCATCAATGTTCATAGTGTTTGCCAAGCAAGCGCCCGCTTTCTAACTGAACGGAATAGATCAGTTCTGGGCGGCCAAAAGATCATGTCTTATTGGCTTCACCTTGAAACCAGTTCAGTGAGAAAGCAGTCCGTACATAGAAACGAATGAATCATTGTACATCATACATCGATTGTGAAACAAAATTTTTACAATTGTTTCAACCACTCGCCACAAAGGATAACTGTACCATTTTGGGATATCCATATTCGGACATCAAAACTATTTGCAAAATCGTATTTTCGATTATATTCGAATTGTGAAAGCCGACTTTTCGAATAGTGATTTCCTTATTCGTTCCCAACCCTTCTTCGTACTTATACAGCCAGTACTCGCATCGAGTAGGTATGAATGAAAAGTCGAAAGCGGGATTCAAACTATGACCTTAAGTTCCGTAGCTGACGTGCGTTTCTGGTGGAGGAAAAGCAGGCGGGAGGATAAAGACATTTATCCTTTTGGTATAACTGAAATGATGTTTGAAATGACAAACTAAAAAAAACAAAAAAAAAAACTAATCAAAACAGACCTTTAATTGTTCGCGCCATATTCGACATTCATGTTGTATCATTTACTTTGGTACTTTTTGGCAGCATTGTACAGATTTTAAACACGTATCGAAAAATAATGTCTACAAATTGACATGGACGGATAATCAAAGTGCATTGTACTTGTCTGGAACCTAGAACCACGGAAACTGATTGTTACAATCTTACTTAAAGGCGCTTTCTCACAGATGTGAGATATTACAATTCAATCCCTTTAAAACTGTACTACAGCTGTACTGTTTTATAAACAAGATAACATAATTTTATTCAGCATTAAACACTAAAACATGTTTATAGCTTATATGATACGCGTTGAAGATTAGTTATTGGAAGCCAAGTTAGATGGTTTTTAATCATTTAAAGTGTGATTACAGTAAATAAACATGTATCTTATTCTAAAAGCATGAAATTGCCTTTAAGATTTACTGCATATACACTGTGCATGCATATATAGAAGGACACTTCCTGAGTAATTATACTTTCAATACCACCTTTAATTGTAAATCAAACAACAATACAAAAACTGTATTGTTTCACATACACTATACTTTGTCTTTCAAATGTTCTCCTCTGCGAATAAGCACATTTAAACCAAGCTTCACTGAATTTTGAAAAAAAAGTAGTAAAACATTACGAGTGATAATTTTGGTTTCCTTAAATATACCTTTGCCATCGTTTTATCTTAATCCATTGCAAGTGTTTGATAATTGATCCAGCATTTCACACTGCATCCAAATATCATACAAGCAACCACGTTCTTGGATTCAAACGACGTATTTGATATATATTCGAAGGTTATCTTAACTCGATATTGCAAGTACATTCTATGCAGTCAGTGTGTAACCTTAGACAATGTGTTTGAAAATGCCGCCAATGGCTTTCGATGATTCGGTTGTGAAATGTGCTTTCTTGGATCCTTTTGACTTCGTTAAAACTCCAAATTGAGATATGCATTGTTTCTGGTTAAGTCAATTTGTATAACAACTTTTCAAACTACCCTCGAATTTAATGAGTGTATTATTCAAAGAATCACAGGCAATTATATCGAATGTGTACCAATAAAAGATTCGTACGGAAATCTGTAACTTTTTTTTCAAATGTTTTATAATTACAATGTATTTGTGCAAGACTAATAGGTGCTGATTGACAATTATTTGAAAACGAATCATAAGTTTGAACACACATTTTAACATCAATCTTCAGCTAGCGACTTTACTCTTATATATTCTTTGTCATGAAATAATTGCATTATGAGGATATTTCTATAAACTGTAAATGTTTTTGCAATAAAAGGTATTGTAATGAAATGATTGACGACGACCAGTGACCGGGTTAAAACTCAAAACTCATGTGATATTTACGCAGAATTTCGTACGCATCTTCTCTAGCGATGAAAATCTTTCGGAAACATGTGTAAACTTCGTAAGTTGTAATGATTTAGGGCTAAATTGATTTGTTGGAGAAGTATTATTTCCTAGTATTTCCTGGTCACAGTGATTTCTTGAATTCTTTAAGGTAGAATACCCATAATCTGCCATTGTGATACTCACAATTTCGTCGAATTACTTCGTTCGTTCTCGGTACACATCGGCCTGGACTGGAGCTATTTGCATTAAACCGACTAGTTCCGGACACCGACCGGGTTTAATGAAGAACTACCGAAGTAATCCGATGACAGAATGAGTTTCAAAATGGCGGATTATGGGTATTCTACCTTAAGCAGATGTGAGGTATGATCCAGATAGTCACTCAAGTAGTAGGCAGTGGATTCGTGGTATTTCCACTGAGTTTGGGACCTTATCACTGAAGGATCTAGCAAATGTATCCGAAATACATTCGGACGCATCTTCAAACTTCGTGATTGAGTGTGCTTCCGAAATAGTGTGGAAATATTATACAAATACTATCGTAAAATAACCAGACTTATCACCGACGAATAATGGGTTTGAATCATTTCTCTTTAAATATTTCAAGATATCATTTGCTCATTGAGTCTGGAGATGCTGCTCGCTATAAGTTTTTGACTGAGTAATTTGTCAAATGTTCGTTCGTCTTATACATGGGGAATTAGAAATCGTTGCGATAGAAGGATAAATTGTTCAGATTTGCAATTTTTCCCTCTTCCAACAGCACTGTCTACTCTAATAAAATAATCGTCAGATTTCGTTTCAATTGTCGTCAATAACCTCTTTCAGTTTTGGGAGATAGATATTGTCGTTGGCTGAAGAATGGTTTTTCAAAGATGAGAAATAATGTTTTTCATGAATTGCTTAGAAAAATGTATGTAACTATAGAATGCATGCACCAATAAATCGTTCGATGTCTTGGAATAAAGTATGTCTTTAGAAGACATCGTTTTTATCATTCAAGGATCGTTGATGTAACATGGAAATGTTTTTTATCGCGTGCCAACTGATCTATCTAATTGTAAAAATATATACATATACGTGTCCCTACTTGATATGATTTTGTCATTCTAAGCAGGGAAGGTATGCCGAACAAAGTGATCAAACAAACGCTTTGTAAAAAGAAATATGACGAAATTAGCTTTTTTAGATTGATATCAGAATAAGAGAAGAGACTGACAACTAAAATGGTCTTATTGTCCAGAATCTTATTAAGCTTTGTTTCGTTAACGGCTCTAGATTTCAGATCGTCTGCCGGGGGTCGTCTGCTTACTAATTTGATGAGTTAACTAACATTGACGCATTTGCTTCAGACGACCTTAGAAACCAATGTTACAAAAGGATAAATGGCTTAAATTGAACCAGTTATCTTGTTGTTAGAGTGATTTCTACCTAATATTACAAAGTTTTACAATTGTTTTTGAATTTTTTCGATTCTTTTTTTATTTTATTTTTTCATTTCTGTTGTTGTCTATCGATGGTTTCAATCTGGAAAATTAGAAATTACCATGCATTACAATACAATACAATGCAATACAATGTCTTTATTTGGAATTCAAGGCCACCGGCCCAAAATACCAATACAATTTCCTATTATGTGTGACAAAATAAATAGGTTTTAAACAAAGTACATACATTACGATTCAAAACAATATATGAGAAATAAGTTTTAAATAATTAACTTAAGTTATGGAATTTCTTTTTATTTATGCATAATTTATAATTCATGCATATTACAAATCGACATGTACTACAAATCACCATGCATTACAGTTCACAATGCATTAAAAATCACCATTTAAGGGCATTGTTGAAAATTCGAAACACTGCTACGACATGTTTTCGCAATCTCCATTTCCTTTAACTTTATAAAATGTTTGGAAAAAAATAATGATTGCAAAATTTCGTTTGTATATCTATGTAATAATTGATTCATTTATATTTTATAAGTATTTCACCTTCGTTATATTCCCAACCATCTCTGTAATCTAATTCCGTTTTAATTAATGCAACTTTAACCGATGGTTATAGAAACGACAATGACAATGTGAATAATTGCATGTTAAAAGAAATTTGATTTCTAAAATAATAACATTTTTAACAATAATTCCAAATAAAACTTCTCAGTTTTTTATTTTCTTTATGATGATTGTCGATTGCAGTTTATTTCTACTTGGACCGATATCAAACTACCATAGATAGGGAATATCTAGACATCTTTTTTATTAAAGGAAGTCGTCGCAAAATGGTTTACACTACATCAGACCCCAAAACGAGTAAATAACTGCCATGGTTGTTTTATATTTTCAATGGAACACTTAAGATCTCTTTGATAAATATCCTTTTTTATTTTCCACATTATATCAACAGGAACTTTGTTTTTGCCCGTAACCCAAGATGAATAAATGGGCGATTTTTCCGCAGTGTCATCATTAGTATGAAGGTTTTTATTAAACCTTAAAATAAACCCAAATAAATGGATATGATTTATATTTCAACATTGGAATACTCACTGATAATTAATCGAAAACCAGCGTTTTATTTCCGCAAAATAGATACTTTTATCAACAGAATAAATGAACACTTCTATTTACTTTCAATCTACAATTTAGTAAACTAAAAAATAGATAAATAACGAATGAATGGAGGCGTTTTTCCTACCATGTTTTATAAAACGAATGGAAAATAATACACATTATGTTACGTTAGTTTATCATTTGTATAATCAAACAAAATATTTAATTTTCTCGATAAAATCCTGATTAAAGACAAGAATATATTTAATGAATACAAATGGACATTTGTTTCGTATAATGCGCTCGTCTCTTTAATTCGTCTTATACATGTTACGGAACTTGGGAATTGTTTGTGGAAAAAGACGAATGGAATAAACAATTAGAGAGAGATATTTACATA
Source organism: Cerastoderma edule (assembly GCA_947846245.1). Taxonomy (NCBI): domain Eukaryota; kingdom Metazoa; phylum Mollusca; class Bivalvia; order Cardiida; family Cardiidae; genus Cerastoderma; species Cerastoderma edule. The sequence continues at coordinate 35,383,400 of OX401416.1, read as the reverse complement.
TTCATATTCGCACTACACATGGTAATAGTATTATCAAGATTACCATCATTATCTTTAATTATTATTTCTGTTGCCATTATTGTTCTATCATCATTATTATTTATTATTTTTAGATTTACTTATTATTATTTTCGTTTTATCATCACCACCACCATTATTGCCATTTGAAATCCTCCACCAACCAAATAGAATTAAAATATAGACCCACTCGTCATGTAAAACAAGTTTTTCATCAAGCCCAAACAAAACAAAAACAATTCCAAAATTAGTTTAGATCATTGATCAGCTCATGAACGTTTACACATTTCATAAGCTATTCCATGTAAAACAAGAATGTCACAAGGCTCAAACTAAAACAAAAATGAACCTAGTTTATATCATTGATCAAC